>OY282449.1:36232796-36751886 GCA_958295655.1 Palloptera scutellata
GGAGGAGCGTAATTTGGTGGAAAAAACTGCGAAATGAGGGACAAAGCATCCGCCAAATAGCTAAAACTATTAGCACATTCTCGACTTTTGTCTACCAATCTTTAGTACCTCAAAAATTTCATTACTAGAGAGTAGGCCCCGAAAAACTACAAGTGCAGATGACAACGCATAAAAATTTTGGCAGCACGCGATCCAATTAAGGCAGCGGCAGCAATTAGAGAGGAGACAAGGGCTCAAATTTGTGCTCGAACAGTAAGGAGACGTTTGGTGGAAAAAAAATGTATGGGAGAACAGCACGAAAAGTAGCAATGTTGACACAAATACATCGAAAGTGTCCCATAGAGTTCGCTGAAGCGCATATTGAGTGGGATGGGATGGAGTGGGTGGGTAATGCAGGTATTATGCACAGACGAAAGCAAGGTAAATATTGTTGGAAGTAATGGCAAACGTTGGGTTAGACGCCCGAAAGATGCAGAATTGAGCTCAAAATATACTAGGAAGACGTTTAAGCACGGAGGAGGAAGCATCATGGCATGTATGTATGGGGATGCTTCTCTTGGTATGGTGTGGTCCCTCTGTATTGGATAAAAGAAACGATGGACAGATTTTTTAACGTAAACATCCTTCAGGAGGTGATGCTTCCTTATTCTGAATGGGAAATGCCCCTGAAATGGCAAATGCAATAGGATAACGACCCAAAGCACACCTCAATCCTTGCGCGAGATTGGTTTTCCCATAATGGATTTCCCATTATGACCTGGCCTTCACAATCTCCTGACCTTAATCCAATCCAGAACTTGTGGAATACTGTTAAAAAGAAGATTGGCAGTACCAGAGCTAAAAACAAAGACGAATTGTGGCAAAGCATTCAAAGAGCGTGGTATTCCATACCCCAGGCTACTTGCGCGTCTCTGGTGGAATCCTTTGCCTAGAAGGTGCAAGGCGGTTTTAATAAACAAAAGCTATTGCACAAAATATTAGCATTAGTCAATATTTAGTCACAATTTGAGTCAATATTTTATATTTTTTTTTTTAATTGAAGTGTTCTTATTTGTTTGTCCTTTTGAATTGTGATTTTATGTATAACTTTTAAATTTCTTGTTTTACACTGAATTGATTTTGTTTGAGTTTTAAGAAAAAATTAAACTTATGGAATAAATGAATAAAAGTAAATACCTTTTAAATTTATCATAAGCCTAGAGAAATATTTTTTTAAGGTTTTTGGTTTCAGAACAAGGTGTTCTTATTTGATTGTCCGACACTGTATATCTTTTAAACAGTAAACAGGTTCTATGTTTTCAATAACAGTCAAGTTCAATTAAATGGTGCAATCGTTTTACGGCACTTTCTACGGTTTCACCTTTCTAAGGATTCACTTAGTAGTTTCGAGACATTTTCAATTGGCCAAAAAAATTTAGAATGTTTGTAATTGTGTAAAGTATAAAACCCTCCTGCAAAGTGTCTTCCCACTTACCTCCATGTTCCATATCGACTTGTGACATCTTCGTTGGAGCTATTGTTGTTTGTTAATGTCAGGTGCGGCACAAAACTATTTTTTGTTTAATTTTTAAACAAATGTTTTTATTTATGTTGTTGTTATTTACGTTGTGATCAAAGGGTTGATGTTAACTACTACTTTTAGAAGTAAATAAATGTTTGGTATTCGCTAAAAATTTCTTTTAAACTTCAGGGTATTTTTGGGGAGTCACACAATTTTACACACATACGAACGCACTCTATCTGTCAAGGTCGTTGCACTTAATTTTCGAAAAGTAAAAAAAAAATATTAGGAATTATTTATATATTTTTGTGCTGACCAAATTCTGCACGCGTTGATAACTACTTATTAATTTTTAATTGTTAGACACTTGCAAAAAAAAAACCAAAAGCTCCAAACAAAATACAAACAACACGAGTGAATTATCAAACGAAACTAAATTTAAAGAAAGACGCAAAAAATCATTGAAGAAAAGAAAAAAAATAATAAGGTTTGCTTTCATTTGTACTATTGTATTTATCTTAGTACTATTAGGTCCTTCATACTATAATTGCAGCCATGTTTTACTACTTTTATGAAACTAGCAAATTGCATTGAAACCACAGCCAACTTAAATGCATATTATGAATGTTTTAACGAGTAATAAACTAACGAGCAAAAATTCAAAATGGTCGCCCTGTTTTGTTGAGTGCGCGTAGAAACTTTGCTCTCCGCTTCAAATAAATTATTTAGCAAGTAAAAATTATTGAATTGTTTAAAAATTAGTGAAAAACATTAAACAACAACAGTGCATCCATTTGTGATGGAAATTAACGCGCAATAGTCTCAGTGAAATACGTAAATACATTGGGGAAAAAGAACCATCATCTGAAATTGCTTGCGAGTGATTGTGTGTTTTTGTGTGTGTGTGTGTGTGTGCAATGTAGTATCTGCAAAAAAAAGAAAGAAAATTTTGGTGCACATCAACGAGCAAACAAGTAAAAAAAAATCGAACGTCGCCAAGATTGAGGAAGCGACGGTGAAATTATTGTCGAAACAAATCTAAAGAAAGCGGCAGAAGAAAAGGTATTTGTGATTTGTCATGCTAAATTTGCAATTAATTTCAACAAGATATGCCCGATTAGTGTTAATTATTACTGCTGTATTTCGAGTGAGCCTCCGCTGTTTTCTTCTCAACGACGAAGGAAGCACCCACTTAACCCCTCTGCTCAATTATACCATCATCACTTGAGCAGATTCTAATACTTTGCATTTTTGCAGTTCACTTTGTGAAACATCAAGCGCGAGAATTTAGCATCTGTGGTCATGCCTTTGTACTAGTTCAATGAAATCGCTAATCAAATAAGTTTAAATTATGGAAAAGAAGTGTGTCGGATGTTGGAAAAACAGTAGCTTAATATCTTTATGGGTATATGGGTAAAGTTTAATAAAATAATCTTCTTCGTTTGTGATGCTTTCATTAAATTTTGTGTAAGTAACTTTCAGCTGGCGTGTTCACCGAATTACCTGGTACCTGCATGATTGGCTTTTAACCCTGCTACCAAGTTTTGATCTGGACACTGGAAGCGTGCCTTTCGTCGATCGCAACAGCCAAGTATCCTCATGGCTATCTAGCTGTTAGAATCTGGTGCTAACTAACTGTCATGTTCTGTGCCGGGGCAAAGTCGATCAATCTCATACCATTGTCGATGGCTTCGACGTGTAGACAGACTGATCGTCGAACCAAAGATACGCTCGTTGCCATCTTGTCATCAAAGTCGCATAACACGATTTTTAATTTTGTGTCGTGGTCACTGTTCATAAGTTTTGTCGAGGAGCTCGTAGAAGTCATCTTTTCTCATCCGTCGGACATGGACACAATTTGCGCTGATGTTGAAGGATTTTGATTTGATGCGAATAGTGGCTAGGCGCTAGTTCGAGACTAGCTGACTCATTCTATTCTCAACCAACAAATATTTAACACCAAATTCTTGTCTCGAATCATGACAACTGTAGTATAGATATCACAGTATGCTCTTTTATTGTAATCCTGTCCCGTCCGTCGCAGTTCATGTATAGCGGTGATGTCATCTTTCGAGAATATCTACCAGCTAGATAGAGGCACCTTTCCTGTAGAGAGTTAAGATATTCCAGGTGCATATCTGTAAATCATTGTCCTTTGAGCTTTTGCGGGGGTCTTCGATATTACGCTGCTTCCTTATCAGTGGCTTTTTTTAACCGTAGTAAGTAATTTATACGGATGATAATTAAAAATTATCTCTATCTTGAATAATAATGTTGTTTCGCGTTATCATAGTTTCCATCAAAGAAGTTGGTAAATTTTACTCATTGCTAGTATGTTAGGGTTAATAAGTAGTTTGCAACAATAACCTGCGATAGTCCACAAATCGACTTAACTCTACAGAAGAATGTCAGCTTATCATATTAGTATGCCTATCAAGTATGCTTAACCTCTGTTAGTTGTGAAATGAAGTTACATTATGCGATCCACTGGAAAATTATGGATTTTGAGATTTTTTTTTAACTACAGAAGGCCCAATTTAATTTAACCACGGATAATTGAATTTCCGTTTGAACTTTATTACTTTTTTTTTAATGGCACAACAGCCCATGGAGTTTAATGCCAAATCCGAACGGCGAAGTGAAAAGCTTTTCATAGGCAATTTTTACTCTTGTAGACTTGCCATTGCCTGCCAAGAGGTGGTGCTGCGTAGAAAAATTGATTTTCTACATTTAGATTTTGCGGGTGTCGAGATTCGAACCCCGGAGACTCTCCATAACAGTCCAACGCTATACCACTGCGCCACAGCAACCATTTTATTAAACAGGTATGAATTTTCATACCTGCAATGACAATAGTATGCCTTTCCTTAATTGTAAGCAATTAAAAACGATCTTAGGGTACCTACTTACTGCAGTACCTTGAATATGTTTTAGAAAATTTAACAAACATTGACCAATGCAATAGGCTGAGATGTTTTGCTTTGCTTAAATTTTGTTATTGTATACAAGAACAAAGAACAAGTTATGCGTGAATCATAGCACGTTGAGTTTTACAAAATAAGGGTATGACTACGTTGTACCTTCAGTGTACATTCTTCGTTCGACCGGTGTAAACGGAAGGACAAACATTTCAATTCAATTTTATTATAAGCGAGATAATAGTACATAGAAATCTGTCGAAGCGATATTGGCTTGTGTGCAGGGAGTAATACTTTTAAGTTCATTCAGAAGTATCGTGTTACAATTTTCATAAGAATAAAATCTATTATCTTTCCAAATCACGCTTGACCGTTGTTAACGGTTGCAGTTGCAGGCAAAGGAGAATAGATCGTAAAACTCAGTAAAGCTAACTTTTTCAAACAAGAAAGCACTATGTAAAACTAAAAAAAAAAAAACAGGTAAAAAGCTCTAAATTGTTCTTAAAAAGGTCAAAAATTTTCACTGAGGAAAACAATACGTTACGAGTTGGGTCCTCTTTTTATATATAAGCATAGCCCTAAGCATTTCTCTTAAACTTAACTATTTACAATTCATAAATAGCAACTTCTCGAATTGAACTAACCAGTAACTTCACAATAGTAACAACTTGAGTCTCGGACTAAAAACTATGTAAAAAAAACTATATTTAGTGCTTTTTTTTGTTTTTTTTGTTTTAAAGATCCATAATTATTAGTTTTTTCATGGTAAAACTACTGGCATAAGATTTTTTGACATTCTTTTTTGTAGTTACATGTGCTATAGCTCTCACAATAGTAGCATGAAAATTTCGAGAGACGCCAAAAGTTTCTTCAAAATACTACCCGAGCTTTTTTGTATTCTCCCTTGACATTACCCTCTCTTTCCCACATTTTTTGGAAATGCGTGCAACTAGTTTCACCTTCGAAGAGCTGACCAACAGAACACCAAAATGCATTAAATCAAGTGCGAACAGCACTAAATTGATAACACTGTTAAACATATTGGACACGCTTGTTCGACACGCTCTGAGCAAACATTTTTACAGCTGCCGCCGCATGCGTGCCTAATTATGAAAAAGATGTACACTAAATGGACAATGGCTTAATATTTGCGTTGTTCCCTGTTGTCTTTTTATGATACATTTCCATTTTGCCGCGTTAGTTACCAAATGTTTACATAGATTGAAAAATTGATTTTCAATTTAAAATAAGAAAATATTCGATTTCAGTAATTCCACGTCGTTTAACTCGAATTTCCAAAACTCTACATACATACTGAACATCTCGAATATCCTATTATATTCTACCACCGCATCCAATTTAATATGCACCCACAACACAAACGATTTATTAAATGATTACAAATATGCCGATTGCAAACTTCGAATAGCATTACACTTATGGTACATAAACGAAAATGATATTTTTGGGGTGAATTCAAAGTGATTACGATTAGCATCTCGTATTCACAAAGGGTCCAATTTAAGGGTCACCATAGCTTAAACAGATTGGCTAGCGGCAGCAACATGACAGCATGACGATGAAACGTCTATCGCCTGCAGCAAATGTTGTGGATTAGACGGGGACTTCATTACAATACTGCACGTCTAACGTTTGGCGGTCTTCATTTTAATTCACGATAACTTCTATCTATATTTTTATTTGTGTTTTAACTTTTTCGTTACCGGTATACGGTTACCGATATTTGTTTCGGATTTAATTCCTGATATGTACAATACATAGTCCCCTTTTCCACATGGCAAAACAAGTTTATTTTTTAGCCGAGAGAGGAATGACAAGAGGGTATGATTCTGGCTGATCAAGAAATCTTTCTGTGTGTAGAAGAAAGTGGCAAGAACAAAAAGGAGGGGACATTCATTGAGATGCGATTAGTCTATTTATTAGGTCACGAAAAGCAAATTATCAAAAAACAGCGAATATCTCATCAATAGTTCACCAACACTTGAACTAACTAAATGTTAAAAATCCTGCTTAAAATATTGTAATGCTTTGATCATTATCTTATACAAGGGGGAGCAGCAAAAGTTATGTCATAATTTGAAAGTGCCATTGCGTTTGCAAATGGTGGGAAATGTCATTGCTCTTTGACATTTATGTTGTAGCTAGATATAGAATATGTGAACAACAAGCAATGAAGCGATACACAGCTGGGGCAACGATCGGCATATTGAAATACTAATTTCCAGGCTGTGTGATCTCTCGTTTTGGCTATTGGAACTGGCCGGCAGATCGCCAGATCCGACGGCGCCAGACTTTATTCTTTGGGCTTTTTGAAATCTCGCGTTTACCACAACAAATCACAAACATTGCAAGACTTGAATGCCAACATTGACCAAAAAGTCAGATGTTTTGCGCGGAAAAACTCAAAATGCCATAGAACGAACACAAATTTTCATCAACTCAGGAGGGTTGCCATTTGACGGATATACATAATTGTTTGTACTTAAGTCATAAATTTTACAACTTAAATTTATTATATATGATTTAAAGCCATTTGCAATTGCTTAATGATACAAGGTGTTTTTTTTAGAAGTGTGGTTTTCAAGAAGAAATAAAACGCATATAATTTAATGTTATGGCCAAGAATTTAGCTTTATTATAAAGATAAGAATTTGCCATTATGTTTTAAAAACGATTTCGGGCAAGTGGCCGCCGCGCCGCGGCTTGTTCGAAAAAATTCCAGCCGAGAGACCCAATTTTCGAGCACTTTTTGCAGCTATATCAGTAATAACGCGCCGTCAATCGTCTCGGGCTTATGTGCGTAGACAAGCGACTTAACATAACCCCAAAAAAAAAAAAATAGTTCAGAAATAGTCAAGCGGTTTTAAACCGCACGATCTTGGAGGCCACGCCGTAGGCTCACGACGCGAGATAATGCGCTCAGCAAAAGTTTCCTTTAATAAATTGGTTGTTTCGTTGGCTGTATGACATGTAGCGCCGTCTTGTTGGAACCACATCAACATCCTCCAACTCAGGCATTTGAAGCGAAAAAGTCATCAATCATGGCTCTATAGAATTCCCCATTGACTGTAACATTATGACCGGCTTCATCCTTGAAGAAATATGTACCAATGATTCCCTCTGCCCATAGAGCACACCAAACAGTGACTTTGAGGATATAACGGCGTCTCAATAATGGCTTGTGGATTATGATCACTCCAAATGCGACAATTTTGCTTATTAACGTACCCATTCAACCAAAAGTGAGCTTCATCGCTCAACAAAATTTTCTTGTTAAAATCGTGATCGGTGGCCATCTCGTTTTGGGCCCATTCACCGAATGTGCGACGCGCTTGACGGCTTCACTTCGGCTTCAATTTTTGCACGAATTGGTTTTTTTAAGATCTCAAACCAAGGTCCTTCCGCAAAATCTTCCATAAAGTGGATGGGCATTGTTGCGCGCGATGGCGGATGGACTCATTCGGGTCTTCTTCGATACTCTGCTCCACAGCTGCAATAGCGTTTTCGGTGCGCACTGTACGGCGTCTCTGAGGATGCGCATTATCCACTAGAGTAAACGTGATGCGAAACCGATCCATGGTTGCTCGAATCACCGACTCTGCTGGGCGATTATGTCGACTGAATATTGGACGCAGCGCGCGATGCGTCGCGCGTACCGAAACATTATTTTGGTAATAAATTTGCACGATTTGCAAACGTTGTTCAGAAGTAAGTCTATTCATTATGAAATGGCAAACCAAACTGAGCATAAATCAAGTGACAGCTGTCAAAAAAACCAACTCCGAAAAAATTATTGCCAGATTGAAACCCACACTTCTATAAAAAACATTCTTTATTTTATTTTTTGTGAAAGACAATAAAAGTAGTTGCTTTAAGCTAGCATTTGCAAAATACCATTACAATTACCGATGTATGATCTTTTCAATAAAATAGGCATAAAAAAGAATATTTTGGAGGTGGGAGATGCAATTAGTTCTTGCTGAACGTATGGGTAACCTTGATAAATCGATATCAAATAACTAAACACCACTAATATAAAAGTAAAGTAAATCGGTTGATATCAAGCATCGAAACGTTTTAAAACCGTTTTCATAATATAAAATTTAAAATTCAGCATTTTTGATAAAAATCAGTACATGCACTGAAGAATTCTGTTCGAATGGCAACCCTTTGCTGGACCTAAGATCAATTGTACCGTCGTATAATTATTGACATTATTAGGGGATTCACTAGGTCTAGTATTTAGTGTCGTATCCTCTCTCTTATATAGTCTAGGGGACCTATAGTTTTATGCAGTATCCTCTCAATTGTCGTAAATTCTCACATTTTTTATACCAATTTTTACAACATTATGACAATATGATATGATATGGCCTTGTGAATTATCTACATATTACATTTATAAATTTGAAAAGAGTTTTTATCTTAAAACTACCTTGGCAAATAATAAAAACTATAACTATTTGCTCGGTCGACAAATAATGTTTATATTTAACTCTTGTCGCATGTCAAAAGAAAGATGATAGTCTAAAAATACTCCATTGCCATAGTGTTGTTGTGGCCTATTCATTCGTTTACATAAGATAAGAGTTTTGATTTTTGGCAAAAGTAGTCGTTTTTTTTCTGCTTTTATTTTGTTAAAATTTTAAAGGTAAAATGAGAATTCTGAAGAATTTGATTCCTTTTTTTTATTGTAGTATGCATTGTAAGATTGCATCAGTGAACGTTCACTGACTCTCCTTGTTATGTGCAGTGGGTTAAAACAATGTACTCACATGGATTGCATAAATTCTGTTTATAGTTCGCTTAGATTTGTTGAAAATATAAACAATATTAACTAAAAATTAAAAGATAATTTCTAACGAATTCTATAGAATCGAAAATGAAGTCATGCAGGCAGGCAACGTTTCGACGATGTTATGTACAATGGTCTATAGCCGAAAACTCTACTGCCTCCTATTAGATTTATGAATGTTAAATCGCTAAACAAGTATATAGGATTCAACATCAATAATGAAATAGAAACAAAATGTTTGGTGACAGGACAAAACTCTGTGCCATTTCAATGCTTATAGAACGATTCTCCGACTCAGAACACGGATAGAAATGATAGAATTCTCTTCAGCTTCATGTATAATCATCTATTTCGAAACTAGTGCTTTATTCCGCACACAGTAAAATCTTTCGGATATAGCCAGAACAACCGCTTTGCTCACACCTAAGCCATGTGCAATATGATTCCCATTTTTGGGTGAAAACCTCAATGATCGTAGATCAATTTAACGGAAACCTGTATTGGCGTTCATTATATTCTTTCTCCCCTTGTTATTCAATAGCAAGCTGTAATGCATAGGGTCGATAGGCCGTACGTTATCAATTAGTGTTGATATTCACTATATTTTGATCACAATAAAACTGAAACCCACTCAAAAAGTAACTCCTGCATAAAAGACTTAAATTTTTGCTAAACTTCTCCTGAATGATTATGTCTATTTACATCAGAGACTGTCCAAAAATATTCGAATAAAAGGGATGGCGCGTTTGAAGAGAGAGAACCGTTCGTTTGAAGCTCTCTTATTAGTTGGGTTTTTATTCGAATCACAGCTACAATGTTGTGTCTAAATTCCCACAAATTCGTCATAAGTTACAGTAAGGGTATTTAATCAACTGCGCAATTTTATTTCGGCGTAAAAAAAGAAATAGTTTACGTCGCTGATGAGCATGAACGCACTTTCAAAAAGCAATACGTGCATGCCTGCGTTTAACGTTATTTAAAAAAATAGTGGAAACTGAAACAGCTGTTTTTGTTGGTATGAAAAAACAAAACGTTAAGAAACGATAATAAAGTGAAAAAAGAAAAATTATTAATTTTTTTCTTTTTATAAGATCATAATTTCTTACTTCAAATGTTTCCGGTTCGCTTTTAATCTCAAAAAATAACTGCTTCCAGAAGGGTGTATGCTTGTTTTTCTGTCCACCTGTCCACCTGGACTTCAAACGACGTTGTTTTGCTTCAATTATTTGGAAGAAAAAATCACTTAAATATTCAATAAAATAAAAATTATTCATTGACGTTTCCTTACCGCAGTCATAGCTTTTCGATTTGATTATTTTTGTGAACAGCTGACAACTTAGTTGCCAACTTTGAATAGAAAATAAATAGTTGTATGAAATCATCATGGCAACTATGGCTGGTACAGAGCTGCACAAAGTTGATTTTACGATTTACACCTCAAAATTTATGAGTATAATTTGTTTTTGCATTATTCGTCAGAGTAAATGTTCATCATGCACTACGTCACTTACGCGCATTTACGTTATTGATTGAATACCCATAATATAAATATGCTTAGTATTTTTGTTGCAAATTTGCTCTTACATGCATTTCTGCATATGCAGTAATCCCCGGTTAATTGACTCTTGCTTCCCTGTTCTCTGTTCATTTGCCTTTCGAGCTCAACAATTGTTCATTTTTGTCGACGCAATTAATCAGGGATTAAAAATGCCATAGTTGATGATTTCCCAAACATTTTGCCTTATATTTTAACATGACAAACCACCCTTAATATTCTCTCAAAAAAAAAAACCAGAATTATTCAAGTAGAAAAGATTATCACTTTCTTATTTGAAGATTAGCTGGCATTTGTTGAGATCAAAATCTAAGATTAACAAAGCAAAAAACTTAAATAAAATTATGAAAGCAATAATGATTTATTGAAGATTAAAATTAATGAATAAAATCTTATTCATTTGCACGAAATGAAATAAATAGGAATTTAGATCTTTTAAGAAAAAATGTGGAAATAAATTAAATATCATATCGCAATTAATTGAATTTCAAACGAACAGCTAAACTTACAAATTAATACACTAGCGCATTCTTATAAAAATGTTAATAAATTTTATTATCACATTATAACAATAATAATAATAACCACACTTAACACGAGTGAAAGAAATATTCAAATGAAATACCGCAACGACGTTGAGTAAACTAAGCTAAACAAATCCTTAAAATACTTGATAAAATTACATAAAACTAATCATACGAAAAATGACAACGATGATGAAGGTTAATATACATGGTGGAAGTAGTATCTATAGTCGTAGAGAGCGAACAGCAGAGTTGCAGCAGGCGGCAGTCATCCAGCCAGCCAGCCATTCGGGGAGTGAGTGAGTGGTATCTACACCGTCAATCTGTTTAACAACTTCATGAGCAAATCCAACAAATCGGATGCCAGTGGCATTTACTCGTTTTTTTCCGTAAGTGGCTTACAACCCGACATGAATACACACATCCATCCATTACACCATCTCTACTCATCACCGAATCCGTCCATACATCCAACCAACCGACTAAGTAACCAAGCAACGACAACGAATCATTTATCCAGCTATGTACATACATACTATACTAAAAAACATTTGTAGCATATTCGTTCCCAAAAGACGACGATGACGAAATGTTACGAAGGCAGCACAAAAGTCATGGCGAAAAGAGATGAAGAAAAAAAAAGAAGATGAGAGAGTATCTATACTAGTCGAATTGAGAATAGTGCGTAGCACTTACACTTGCGAGTAAATACTCGTATATGTATGCATATATGTAGGTAGATGTGTAGGTATATGTGTAGGTATATGTTGAAATGTGTTCTAATGAGGGGAGAACAAAGTGAGGCGAGGAGCATTTGTTTATTTTTGTTTAAATTTTCTTTTCTACTTATGTGGTTTTTTTTATTTATTTCTTTCTCTTTCTTCTTTGTCTTTACTTTTTTTTTCATGCTTGTCTTGTAGCTTCATTTTAACACGTTCGTGTTGATACATTCACTTTTGGGGCAGTTAGCAGCATTTTTGTGTGGCTATTGTTTTTGTTGTTATTTGTATAACTCATTCATAAGTTAGTCGATTTGAGTTGAGTTGAGAGTTTTTCGTTGATTTTTCTTTCGGTTGTTTGTTTTTGAATATTTATTTATAAAGAATTTAACATCATTTTGAATGTTTATTTTTTATTTTCTTGTTTTTACACTTTTATTTTGTACCATCCTAGTTGATATGATGAACTCCTCGGCGATATTCATATGAGTGGCTCTTCTCACTTTGTGGAGCATACAATTGGTTCTAATTCTCATTTATTATTTTATTTACGCTCTTTTGATGCATACCTACATATTTACACAACTGCTTCAAAATCAGTTGTTTCATTTTGGATACGTTGCATATATTTGCTCTTTTTCATTACCTTTTCAAGTAAATGTGTTTTGAATTCTTTAAAATAACGGAGAAAGAATATAGGGATTTTGGAAAACAATACAAATAAAATGAAGATGTTATTGTGTATAGCTTTTTTTTCTAGCTTTCTAAAATTAAGATCGTTCTTCTTAATTGCAACTCTGGTTTAGGAGCATATTAATGAATATGAAAATACAGTCAACGCTCAGTAACTTGCGTTTTTCTTTCATTGACTATTCTAAAACGAGAACAAAATAGAAACCTCTCATTATTTAAGTAATATTGAGAATCCCGTAGAAATGTTACAACAATTCGACACCAGTTTTTCGAGTGCCACAGCTACAATTTTCCGTATTATAAGATTCTAGTTGTTTCTGAACGCTGAATAGCCATGCTATTATTTGCAATTGAAAATAAAATAATACATTCATACCATTGACAAAAAAAAAATTAATTAAAAATGATTGCCTGAAAACGTAATACAGTGCACTCGCGGTAATGTGAACTAATTAAAACCAAGGGAGTTCACGTTAGTGATAATGTTCGCGTTAGCGATTGTCGAATTTGAAGACGCAAAATATCTTCAAATTGCTAAATTCAGGATTTTTACACATTTAAACGTAAAAGTATCTTATTATTGCCATTAGTAAGATATAATTTTTTTTTAAATTAAAATTCATAAAAAAAACCAAAATAAGTCGTTGCCATATGGTAAAAATTTGCGCACTTTTTTCAATATTAGGGGATTCCCCGAACTTAAAAAATAAAATTTAATGTATTCAGTGTTGTCCATGTGTTAATAAAAAAGTGTAGTGAACAAAAATTTTGATCACGTTACTAAGCTTTCTAAGTTTGTTCACGTTTCAGAGTAGTCAATGTAAAGAAAGCGTGTTCACGTTAGCCGGTGTTCACGTTAGACGGTGTTCACGTTACCGCGAGTGCATTGTAATTCGAAAACTAAAATATGTTTACTAAGGAAATATTCCGATATTCTGGTTAAATATGAGCTGTCATATCATTGACTTTTGGGACACCCTCTATATTGGCATTTTCTGAAGTAAAATTCTTGTTGTGCATTTAAATTAATTTAGATAAGACTTGGCACTCTCGACAATACTTTCAGTATGTAAGTCTACTTTCCTTCGGCTATCTAGAATGTGACCTTTCATTTGTACATACAAAGTATAAACCTTATTTGTGTTCACAGCGCATGAAATTAAAATCTGGGAATTAAAACTTATACAGTTATTAGTAATTAAAAAAAAATATTCACTTAATGATTAAGAAGCAGGCTTTATTAAATTTGTTTAATTTAATTATTTGTTGCCATGCGGACCGATACTTTCAAAAGGAAACGATCAAGAGACCAAGAACACCAACAACGACATGACGTGTTAAAGCAATGGAAATGATGAATACCTTTCCTGTGTGTCTGGCTTGCCTGTATATGAATGTGGATCTGTGTATATTTTCTCTATTATTATTTATTACATTTCCATGCCATCGTAATGATCATCATCGCCACCACCATTATTATTACCATCATCGTTTATTTATCTTTACTAATGCTTTACAAATTACTTGTTAATTTGTATAATAACAATAATCGAATGGTTCGTTGAAAGTATTATTGGCGTTAAATATAAATTCTGGCATACATTCATAATGTTATAGTATACACACACTCTGACGCTAACGCTGACTCGGACTCTCATCTCTCACCTCTGAACAACAGAAACAAACGTCTTTGGTGGGACGCGCTCTTTGGCCTTAGCTTCGTTGCGGTTGTATTGCTCAGTACCAGTGTTGCCAAATCAATGCTTTGGAATTTTAAAAATGAATTGCGAACAATTTTTTATTTGGGGTCAATGCTTTTTTTTCGACTTGTGACACTGTTTCATTTGATGGTAGTGCCATTTTTTCGACTTGGACAACATTGTTTACTTAGATCAGTTATATTTTTCTCTTCTGATGCGTGTTCATTTTCTGGTTTGCCTCAGTGTTCGTTGTGGAAAATTTCAATTTCATTTGACTGACAGTAAAATGTCGGTGTGTAAAAGTGTCCCATTCATTAATTTTCGTATAGTTCAGTTTTTAATAAATACTCTGTCGGTAATATTTTTAAACCCTTTTTTAATCATATTGTATGTATATAAAAATCTGGTATTAAAAACTTGTGAATTTTTTAAAGGATTTTTTCTGGTGGGTTTTCAAATCCAAGATTTGGCAACACTGCTCCCTACTCTGCTCTACTCAACTCAGTCAGTTGTTGGGTTCGTGTGTTGGTAGGTACTTTTTTTTTGTCTTTTTTCTCTTTGTTCAAATTTGTCTACTGCCGCCTGCCTGCTGTTGCTGTTTGTTATTGCTGCTGTTTTTCTATTTCTATCATATTCGTCGTTTCGTTACTTCGTTCGTCATCATTACCATCATCGCTGAAGTCGGCTTATGTATGATGTTGTTATTATTGTTGTTGTTGTAATCGTTGAGTCGCTGTTATTCCTTCCGGCTGCGGTTGGGCTTGGGTGGTGGTGGTGGTGGTGGTGGTGGAGGTGGTGGAAGTAGTACGTGTATGTACGAAGAGCTGTCGTGGTGCTCGCTAGTGATTGCGATAGCATTAATGATGATATGGTGGTGGATATTGAAATCGTGATACAGTTAATGCCTGCCAGTAAGCCAGCCAGCCTGACATACTCACTCATTCATTTACTATTCACACTGGCTTGGCTCACTCACCATTTGGTTGATAATGTCGGTGACGGTGGTGGAAAATTGTACAGTATATTATTTGCTCGACTTTGTGGTGGTGATATTTCGTTTGTAGCTCGTTCTCGTATTACTCTTTGCTCATAGTATATTACGCTATACGTTTGTTGCTCCTCGTTTGCCCGCCCACTTAAATTTATTCAGTGTGAAGTGCAAATCAGTTTAAAAGACTTGTACAACATTTTTCTTTTCCGTCTGTCTGTTCGCTTCCCTTTACCCTCTCGGTTTTGGGTTTTCTTTCGTTCGTTTATTGCTACTACTTTTGTTGTAGTCGTCGTTGCCGTGGTTGTTGTTGTCGCTTTATGATTTACTTAGTATATTATTTTTAATTAATTGCATTTAATTACGATAATTTGTGCATTTTAAATCGACTGAATTGAGTGGTATATGAATGTATTTATGTACATATATTTTACAATGGCAATTGAATTTTTTATTTGCTCGTTTTACTTGAATTGGTTTGTATTTATTTGTTATTGTTGAAATTGATTTATTGCTAAATTGTTGAAATACTCATATACATACATACATATGTATGGTATGTACTTATGTGTGTATGTATATGGTCATCGTATGTAGTGTGTGTGTACTCGTACATGTGTGAATACGTAAGTAAAATCATTTAAGTGGAAAATCTGTTTACATCTGCCCGGAACGAAACTGTGTGTAAATGATTGAGCATTGTGTATGTGTATGTACACTGTGTGCGTATGCATTTCTATGTATGTGTGAGTGTGAGTGCTGCGACAATGATGAGGATGACGCCTTTGGGAATGCAAAGAAATTAGTTATACCCGCATTTCAGTTTTTCCTTCTGTCTTTTTCGATCGTTTCATATCCTTGCCATGTTCTGCTTTTTATTCAATTGTACACGAACGAACCCTGAAACATTAAAAATATTGTCGGAGGAGAAAACGCTTTTGTGTTTGTTACTTTACTTTACTATTAATGGCACAACAGCCCATGAAGGGCCTAGGCCGAGCTTTTCGCTTTTTGTATCGACTCATGTTGTGCGTATTATATTTTTACAGGAATGGAAGGGACATACAGTTTTATGCCGAATCCGAATGGCGAAGTGAAAAGCATTTCATAGCAATTTTTACTCTTGCAGGTTTGGCACTGCCTGCCAAGAGGTGGTGCCGTGTGGAAATATAATTTTTTTTTTTTTTTTTTTGATTTTGCCTGTGCTGAGATTTGAACCCCGGACACTCTGCGTAGCAGTCCAACGCATTACCACTACGCGACAACGACCTTTTGTTTGTTACTCATTTGTAAAAACTTGTAGCAGTATTTTTTTCTTCACTTCTCACAAATTAAAAGAAATAGTCGAAATATATTAATAGGAAATTTTTTCTGGGAATAGGCTTTAACAGAATATTTTCCTTAATTATACCTATCTATATGGCGTATATGGAAGACGAACTTTAGCAGAATTCTTCAAATCCTGGTTTTTGAATCCTTCATGAGACTTGTGTGCGACTTGTTTTCTCCACTCACGGCAGACGTACAAGCAAGCTAGCCACGAGTAGCGATTCGTTTTCGATTGTCATTCTCGATTTTTTATCGCAATTACCACTCGCGGATTAGCTCCTGCGCGACACAAAATGTTTGCAGGGTATAGAAAAAAATGTATCGTATGTGTGTTAGCAATTGTATGTCAATTGCAGCAAATGTAATGTGTAATGTTTTTATAGCTCCATTTGTATTTTTGTAAAAGCATTTATAAATTATCTTCTTTAGTATGCAGCAATAAAGGATTTGCTTTTGTTATGCGTATTATCTTATTGAATTGTTATAATTACTTTTATACAATATATTCATTCATTAGTTGCTTACATGTATGTAATTGTGTTTATCTTTTGCTTTGCATTGTAGGTTACGAAATATTTCATCATAAAAAGGGAAATAAAAAGGCTTAACACTGGACTGGAAGTGTGTTTTTGAAGGGTAATGGCGGCCTCCACTCAAGGAGAAATTCGAGTGGGTCCCGGCCACCAGGTAAACGATGTCTATGTACGTACATAACTCACAAAATCTCACGGTAACAAGTCTAATTTTTTGAAATTCAAAATTTTGCAAAACTTAAAGTAAATGTTAAAAATTTTTAATATTTTTTTTTTTTTTTTTTGCTAATAATAAAATTTATATAATTGTTGAAATTAACTTAACTCTTTTGTCAACTATCCCTTTCTGGAGCTCTTGAAGCTGGATAACTGAACATGACTTATGCTAAAATTATTTTTGGTGGAAATTAAACAATTGGAACCTATTTCAAGCAATCAAATCAATTAGCTCTCATTTGTTCTCAAACCGAATACTTTTCAGTCCATACAACTCACTTAGACTTTTAATAAAGCATTAGGAACACAGAGTATCTAATGTATCTAAATAGGAGAGCCCGGCAAGGTTTAACTCTGCAAAACCCTGACTCTCATAATTATTGGCTTTTAAGCTATAAAAATCTGATCTTAGCTAATTCGCGAAAAATTAATTCAATCTGACAGAACGGTTGGCACCATTGAATTCCTTGGGCCCAAATTAGTTACATAATATCAGCAATAAAAACTTTTGCCCAACAAAAAAACTTACAAATCCGAGTACAGTAGTGTGAAAGCTCATATGGAAACAGAGGAATAACTGACATTTTTAAGGAAACGTTTTGAAAAAAGTTTGGTTTTTAAAAAATAAGAATAAATCTTTAAATCTATATTGAAATACTTTACGTATTTCAAAGTTTTTTTCGATTATCTTTCCACATAGAAGCTTATAAAGGGTGATTTTTTAAGATTTTGGTTTTTGAAAATCAAAAAACTCATAAATTTTACAAATGTGAATGAAATTTTTATTTGGATCGATAAATCAATTCCTGCCATTTACTTTTTAAAGATAATTTCACTAAATTGTTGTCCGCGACTAAGCTTTAAATGGCACATTCTAATAGTCCAATTTTGGCACACTTTTTCACAAATTTCGGCCGGAATCTCACCAATGACGCATTCAATGTTGGCTTCCAAAGCAGAAATCGTGTTTGGCTATAGACAAGAGACTTAACATAGCCACACAAAAAATAGTCTAACGGGGTCAAATCACACGATCTTGGTTCCCAATTAACTGCACCAAAACGTGAGATTAACTGCTCACCAAATTCGCCTCTCAATTGATGCATGGTTTCGCGTGCAGTGTGGCATGTTACATGTGGCACCGTCCTGTTGGAACCACTTGTCGGCTAAGTCCAATTCTTGCATTTTCGGCAAAAAAAGCGTGTTATCATCGAACGGTATCTTTCTCCATTGACCGTAACGTTGCGACCTTCATTGCCTTTGAAGAAGTACAGCCCTATGATGCCGCCTTCCCATAAACCACACCAAATAGTGCATTTTCCGGGATGCATTGGTTGCTGCTAAATTGCCTCTGGCTGGTCTTCACTCCAAATACGGAAATTCTGCTTATTCACGTATCCATTGAGCCAAAAAGAGCCTCGTCGCTGAAGACAACTTTGCGATAAAAAACGGATCGAATTTTGATACTAAATTTCAATAATTTGCAAACGTTATTCATGCGTAAGTCTATTCATGATGAAATGGCAAACCAAACTGAGCATTTTTTACTTTGACACATGTCAAAAATCATGCGTGAACTGTCCGAAATATTAACGTCAAAAACTAAGTATCAAAAAATCACCCTTTAGTTACTAAAATGTGTACTCTACTCCATTAAAACTTAAAGAATGTAAATTGTTTTCTTCAAGCATATTCTCACTTCAGGAAAGCACTTAACTTTAGTTCTCAGAAACTTGTGTTCGTTTATACCATTTCAATGGTCAACTCACATATACCAAATCATAAAGTGCTTAAAGACGTGACCACATTAACACCTACGCATTTCTAGGCTCTTTGTTCTATGATTGGCATCCAATCTTGAAACGTTGAAAAATTAAAAAAATATAGACAACTCCTCAAAGTGTCTACAAATGATTGCATCCAATGCTTGTCAAATGGTACATTCAGTGCCATCTATTGGCAAAAAATATTCCAGTTTCTATATTCCATAAAAGAGTTAAGTTTTTTTTTACTAATTCTGTTTCATTAAATAAAATAAAATCTTTTTTCTTGACCACAATTGGCACAATAATTGACAATTAGAATCAGTAATAAAATTATATTCTTTGGTAATGCATTTTCAAGATACAAAAAAAAGAAAAAATAAGAATTTAAAAAAAAAAATCTAAAGACTGAAATTGCATTGCATACTAAATATAATTTTAAACCCCATATCCGTATCCAAATCCTTCCAACACATTTATCACTCATTTATCATTCATAACTAGTGTTAATTAGTAATATTAAGTGTATCTCGTATCGTATCGTATCGTATATAAATAATGAGTAAGTCGTAGTATTGTTGTTGATGTATATTCATTATTTTATTATAATTATAATGTAATATAATCTCAACCACTTTCACAACAAATTCAATTTTCACTAATTTTCCAATTAATTTTTACAAAAATACCAAAATCGAAAAAAGGCAAAACTGCCCGATTATAATCCAATTTCAAGCTTCCCCGTTGACAAAGAATCTGATGAACGTGAATTAGAAGAAACAAGATGGAGTCCAGGCATTGTGGCAGATGGCGATTTGTTAATGTTTTTGCGTGCAGCGCGTTCTATGGCAGCATTTCAAGGCAAATACTTAGATAGATAGTTTCTATCACACAAGTTGTTGATCAGTTAGTAATTTTGTCTTTTTATGAATTTTTGTTGCTTAAAGGAATGTGTGATGGAGGACTAGAAGACGGTTGTTTAGCTGCTAGTCGCGACGATACTACAATTAATGCACTTGATATTGTAAGTAATACCAAAATATGTTTAGTCTATATCAAGATCGTTTGTTTAGAGTCAGATTCACTTTGAATCGCCCGCCTATTATCAGTGGGTGTATTGGTAATTAGTGAGGGGGAGTGGGATAAACAGACTAGCGGACGATTTCTTTCGGTAGTTCAAGAGAGTGAATATCCTTGAAGTAGTCATGATAGTTTGTTTGGCTCCTTTGTTGGGCATATTTGATGCCAGATTTTATGTAGATTAATAATTAAATGTTACGCGATAACGCGAATTATGCGGACTTCAAACTTCTGAACTTGAATCTGAACATACTCTTCATTAATACCTTGAAATATACTATTCATTCATTTAAACCACCATTAGAGTTATATGCAAATGTCTTTAACATTTTCTTTGTATTTTTGTAATTTTTCTTGCAGTTACACGATTCTGGTTACGATCCAGGCAAAGCACTTCAGGCACTCGTAAAGTGTCCCGTTTCAAAGGGTATTGACAAGAAGTGGACAGAAGACGAAACGAAAAAGTTTATTAAAGGTTTACGTCAATTTGGCAAGAACTTTTTTAGAATTCACAAAGATTTATTACCGCACAAAGAGACTCCCGAATTGGTGGAGTTTTACTATTTGTGGAAGAAAACCCCGGGCGCAAATAATAATCGCCCGCATCGTCGACGCAGACAGAGTGCCTTGCGTCGCAATCGTGTCACACGCGCTAGTAATACACCTCCGAAAAAGGAGGATACACCGGAACCACAAACGGCGACGACGGCGGCAGCGGCAACAGAGGCAAGTCGCTCTTCGCCCATTGTCTCCAAGGAGGAGAACAGTTCTCTAACCGAGGACGACGTAAGCGAGTGCGACAGTGATTCCAGTCTGACGAACAAAAGGGATGAATCACCGTCTAGAATGAGGACGAGGAACAAACAACAGAATAACACGACGGCGACGAAAGATCAAACACAACAGGTGCAGGCCAATGGAAAGCGTCCGAAACGAGGCACAGAAACTCCAGACACAGTGGCGGCAGCCGATAGTCCAAAAACACCGACCAAAGGTGCTGAATGTACGACGGCGACGGCAGGCAGTAAACGTAAGGGCGGGAAACAGGATACGCCCAATAAGAAGAAGCGCACTGATATCGATGGAGCAGCTTCCGGTGGAGGCGGGGGCGGTGGCAGTGTTGGTGGAGATGTTACAGATGATGGTGGCATTAGCAAGGACAGCAGCAGCAACAAACGTAAACGTCCGGAAAGCCCGGTGGAGAGTATGAATTCGGATAGTCGGCCAGATTCAGTTATGGATGATGGTGAATCAAATACAAATGATACGACTGAGCCGAACATAAAAGATAGCAAAGATAACTCGAACAAAGAAGATGGCGGAAACACCGACGTCGATGCAAAATCGGAAAGTACGGAGAAGTCCGAAAAGGTGGAAAAGGCAGACGAATCGAATGAGGCCATCAAAAACGAGGATGAAGAAACCAACATTCAAGCACCTATGAGCGTACAAGCAAATGCTGTAGTCGATGGTGTCGCTCTCAAGGAGACAGTAGCTAGCAGCGGCGATGTTGCTGTCGTTGTTCCCCCGATACCACTCAAAGTACCAACTATTGCAACTGTGGAGGCGCTCAATGCTTCTGTGGCGCGTGCCGAGTTGGCAAATGAACGAAAGGATGCCGAAAAAATGGATGGTATAGAAAGCGAAGCAGATTTGCCAAAAGAACAGGAAATAATGAAGAAGATTGCCAACATGAAACAAGAGGTGTCGCAGCAACAACAAACTATCGCTCCGCCCGCTATGCAAGATTCTATTTTCATTAAAAAGGAACCCATGGAGGATTCTATGGATGCCACTTGTAATCAAAACAGCAATGAACCACAGGATCTCAAGGTTAAAATAGAGATTAAAAATGAGGAGAGCAGCAAGTGCCCCATAGGGCCGCCATCAACTCTAGGTCACTCGCCAATACAGCAAGCAGGAGAGGCAGCCACTACTGAACCGCAGCACATGCATTTGCACCATCCGTCTGGTGTACAACCTCCGCCTGGTTACATTGTAGATGGTGGCGTTCAGCTTAAATATGGACTACCAACACTGCCCGGCGATCTGAGTGGTCCGTCGCAAAGTGGTGCCCAACTTGCACCGTCGCACAAATATCCTGGTGAAATGGAATTAAAGTACAATGAGGCCATCAAATACGACGGCGGTAAATTTACGGCGCAGGATATGAAGTATCCGCCTCCTACAATGGACTCCGTCAAGTACAGTCAGGAAATGCAGGCCGCAGCTGCCGCTGCCGCCGCTGCTGCTGCTGCTGGCAAATTCGACATGAAGTATATGATTGAGCAACAAGGAAAATATCCAGGCGATATGCCAGCACATCAGCAACCTCCCAAATCATACAATGATCCCATTAAAATTCCGGATATTAAGACCGGCTATCCGATGCCTACTGCAGATGGGAAATACCCACCACCCTCAAGTGGGCAGAGTGGCGATGTCGGCCCCATTAAATTTGGAATTCCACAACAGGATCAACAACCTCCATCAACGCATGGGGCTCCACCAGGTGCAACTCCGCCACCAGGCATTGCAATGCCGAAGCCACATTATCAACACGAGGTGCAGCATCCACTGGCACGCGGTCCATTCGAAACGGGACTCATGATGAAGTATGGAGATCCCATGGCGGCGAAATATGGTCCGCCACAACCACAGGACCTAAAGTATCCCCCACCTCCAGGACCTAATGATGGTGGACCCATGAAGCCGTCAGCGTACGCCGAAAATCTTATAAAAATTTCTCCGTATGCATCACAAGATTCTGGCCTCAAGTATCCACCTTCTGAGAGTCCAATTGATGCTTCATCGCGTTCAACTCCTGGCCAAGATAGTCAAGGCAGCAATAGCAGTTCACAACCTTCTTCACAGCAGCAGCAGTTTCAGTCGCCGCATCCTTCGCCCCATATGCCTTCACCTGCCGGTGGTGGCTTGCCACCAGGAATGCATCCGCAAAATCTCGTATCTCCACATGGACCCCCACAACATGGTCCACTTTCTTCTGGAATGCCTCCTGGTGCATCAGCCCCGCCAAGCTCAATGCATCATCATCCAACTCCTCCACCCAACGGTCAATTGGGAAGCGGACTGCAAGGGCCTCTTTCGCAATCGTCTGTCGCATCATCAATGCCTCCTTCGTCGGTTGGTGCTCCTCCTCCACTGTCAACGGTCGCTCCCTCGGGTATGCATTCACAGCATTTGCCGCCAGGTCACATGCAGCAACTGCACCGCCCACATCCCGATTTACCACCTTCAATGCACCCACACGCTCCAATTCCATTAACGCTCCAGGGACACGATCCTCGTGGTGGCCCGCCACCACCAACACACTCGCTGCCACCGCAGCAGCAGCAACAAGGAGGCACAGTTCGTACACCGTCGCCAGCACAACAACCACAACGAGGGTTGCATGAAGATCGTAGTGGCGGTCCGCTGTCACAGTCGCGAGAGCAGCAAAATTCGCAGGGGTCGGGGCCACCACAGCAATCGCCACATTCGCATCGCACGTCACCGCTACCCGGACTGGCAGGAAATACACAACAAATTCACATCGGGCATCCTCTGCCAATACATCCGCATCTGGCGCATCTGCCGCCAGGTCATCCAGCGCACGCAGCAGTCGGTGTAGGTCATCCCGGCCATCCAATGTTATCACACTCCATGGCTGCGCTTGGTCCAGGCGGTGGCCCAATTGCCTTACTAGCAGGACCACCGTCGCTCGGTGGCTTACCAGAGTCATCATTAAATCGACGAACACCTCCAAGTCATATTGCACCGCCGCACTCGTCCTCTGCTCCGCCACCACCCCACTCTTCCTCCGCGACTTTATCATCAACGCCCAGCTCAGTAACGACTACAAGCACTGTGCCATCATCTGCATTTAGTCGCGCTAGTCCAAGTGTGCAAGTCTCGGTTTCATCAATGGGAGGTCATGGTGGACCTAACAACAATAACAGTAACACACCCAGTGGGCTGAATAATAATTCTGGTGCACATCGGTCAGCATCGCCCGCATCCAGTGCAGGAAGTCTAAGCCGACAGAGTCCACTCCATCCCGTGCCACAGAGCCCACTCAGCCATCACCCCTCTTCGTCGGCATTGTCAGCTGCAGCTGCTGCTGTCGCCGAACGCGATCGGCATGCATTGTTACGACAACAATCTCCACATATGACACCACCGCCTGTTTCCAGTGCTTCCGCATTGATGGCCAGTCCGCTGAGCAAGATGTACGGTCCGCAACCAGGTCAACGTGGTCTTGGCACTTCTCCACCTCCACATCTACGCCCGGGAGCATCGCCACCTGTTCTGCGTCATCCACAAATGCCATTGGCATTGCCGATGATGGCGCCGGGTGCTGGCATTCCACAAATCGGCGTACATCCCGGCCAATCACCGTATCCGCATCCACTGTTGCATCCCTCGATGTTCTACTCCCCGCATCATCACAACCCCTTCAATTCGCCGTACGGTTATAGTCCGTATGGACCCGGTTTCCCAGCAGCTTACATGAAGCCTCCACCACCGGCAGGCCTCGATCCTGCTTCAGTGTTAAGTGCGCATCATCCCGGCTTGCCAGGTCCGCCACCTACACGACCAGATGATCCCAATGCGGCAGTACAAGCGGCAGCAGCTGCAGCAGAAAAACAACAACAAGCTGTTGTGCAACAAATAAAACAGCAACAACAGCAGCAGCAGCAACAACAGCAGCAGCAGCATCAACAACAGCAGCAGCAACAACAACAACAACAACAGCAGCAGCAACAACAACAACAACAGCAGCAGCAAAATAAACCGCCAACACCAAAGACTCCACAGGGCAGCAACAGTGGAGGACCTCAAGGCAACACTCAGACGCCACCGACTGGCATGCCGCCGGCAGGTTATCCGGGCTCACATTTAGCAGGTTATCCACCACCGCATTCATCGCCCTTCCAGGACGGTCAAGCTCTTGGTCTTAAGCCAACGTCACACATGGATGCATTACGTGCGCATGCGCACTCGGCAAATGTCGGCCTTGGTGGACCACATCATCCAACAGAGCCATGTAAGCGATCAATGCAATTACATTAGCAATGCATGCAATTTTTTCTTTAATTTACATTCTTATTTGTTTACGTTTTTAGTACCAATCGATATAGAGCCTGACCCAGAACCAGAAATTCCCAGCCCAACACACAATATACCACGCGGTCCTAGCCCCGAAGCTAAACCTGATGATACCGAATGCCATCGTTCACAATCGGCTATGTAAGTCCAGTTTATCACAATCTCCACACAACGCCTGCCTTTACATATATTTACCCTTTCAATTATTTTCACAGATTTGTCCGTCATATTGATCGCGGAGATTATAACTCATGCACAAGAACCGATTTGATATTCAAGCCGGTGGCAGATTCAAAATTGGCTAGAAAGCGTGAGGAACGTGATAGAAAATTAGCTGAAAAGGAGAGGGAGAGGCGACAGGTAAATTTTCAGTTTTCAGTTTTCAGTTCTGTATCGATTAATCCCTGATTAATCAAATTTCATGTGTTTACAGCAACAACAGCAACAGCAGCAGCAACAGCAACAACAACAAGCTGCTGCACAACAAGCAGCAGCTCAGCAGGCCAAGCTAAAAGAGCTGAAGGCACCGTACTCGGATACGCCTGCACTGCGACAGTTATCTGAATACGCGAGGCCGCACGTTGCTTTTAGGTTTGTAAAGAGTTGATATCACATGAGGGGAACGCGAATTTTATATACACCTTGAGACGAGCACTATTGCGTGTGCTTTAAAGTTTTAAGGATTTATTCAAATTAATTTTAAATTTATAAAGTTTGCTTGTGTGGGGCAAAGTAACCAGATGTGAATTCTGGTTAATGTTATTTGGATACATAACCTAACATACTTACTGATTCTTTGCTATCGCAAATTGGTGCTGAGCAAATTTGTGATCCAGCCATATTTAAATATACACCTTTATCACCAGTAAAATCTTCGATAGCGTCGTCAGATTTCGCCAGTGTGTATTTGGTCAAGCAAAGTAAAAACTTGTCTAATTTGAATTTGCACAAAAAAAAGATGCAAACTTATAAGTAAGTTTTTATGAAATCACTTCAATAATAAAAGCCACATACATAGATTAAAGAATCGATTTAAAATTGTTAATATATGATGAGTAATCCTTATTACATTTCAGCCCACACAAGATTTTATTAAAGCATACATAAATAATTGGCATAATTCAATTTTATTAAGATATATTATTTCGTGATTTTTCTAAATCACATATTAATTTCTTATCAAAATTTGGTAAAATTCGTCAATAATTTACATATTTTTTTTTAAATTCTAACAACATATAAAATTTTATTGTTATTTTTTCACTTACACCATAAACCATATTTTTTTTAACATATTATTTTTCTTACAGAAATTATATAATTTGAAAATGTTTAAATTTTTTATTTCTTATTCCAGCCCTGTTGAACAGATGGTACCATATCATCACCCAATGGGGCCAATGTACAGTAGAGAAAGGTATAGTTTCGTTTCAAATCCAATTAATTCAACTTGACATATCATTTACTCATACTCTTTCATACTTAATACTTCTATTAATCATTTTGTTTATAAATATGTACCTAGTAATATGTATTTATAAATTCATTAATATAATTTGAAAATTAGTAATAATTGAAGAACTTTTTGTGTATAATGCTAAAAGTTCTTTATATTATGCTCTTTTTTTTATTTATTTGTTTTTATTTACCTTCAATCTCTATTATTTATTTAAAATCTTTATTTGCCAAACATCACCCCTAGAAATTCTTAAATGCTAAAGTTGAATAGAAACATTTTTATTAGAAGCATTTTTAATTTTTCAAATAAACTAATATTTACTTCTCTGTACACATTATAGAGAATTGGAGGATATGAAGAACGCACAAGTAGCCGCCGCGAGTCAACAACGTTTAGATCCACATTGGATGGAGTATTATCGACGGTATGATTTTTTAATGCAAACATAATCAGCCTTATGAGTTTCACATGGTAAATATTTCGCCTCTCAATTTTATATCGTCCTAAATGTAATTATCTCTTGAAAGTTTCTCCCGAATGAAATTTCACTTTTTGCATTTTCACAGTTGCGCAAAACAAGCAAATATATTAAACTCAAGTTCATATAAAGGACAATAATTCTTTTGTAAGACGAGCATAGTATAGAGCTGCGGCTCTTTTGCTCTTGTAAGGTTAGTTTTCTGTAGGATATGACGTGTCATATCTGGTCGTGTTGGATCACATCCAAAATGTCTGCTATGTGGAAAATGTCTCGCACTACCACTTATTAGATTTTAGTCTTAGTTTTAAATGGCAGACAATAATCAAAACAACATTCAATTGAATGTTGCAGGCATATGCTGAATTGTATAGGCGTTATTCACAGTTAGAATGAGAGGAAATGATTCAGGAACGAGCAATTAGAAGGTATTTATTTTTTAATTTTGCGTTATCTTCTGAGGAGCAATACAGAAGCAGACAGAAGCAATACATAAGATTGCTAGTCACTGACACAATCTACTGCTTCCTTCTTCCTAAGAGCTGGCAAATTGCCTCTTATACAGGTGAAAACTTTTGAATTCACCTCCAGTTCCCCTTTCCTGCATCTTATTTGAATACGTCTTTTTTCTAACGTAGCGCTTTCGGTTGGTCCAAATCTTAAAAAATATTTACTTATTAATCGGCGGCTCATAGGGTAATCCAAATTCCTAACTTCTTCTATTCAAATTCGTTCTTTATTGATGGGTTCGAAACTTTTTAAAAAAAAATTCGGTCACTTTCCCCCGCGTTTTCTTTTACGAAGCCTCTGCCTATATCGGATTATTCTTGCATCCTATTTACTAGAATATCGTTTTAAACTTTATTTGTTGTTTTACTCTTGAAATAAAATCAAGAAGAATTGTAATTTTAACTTTTTTGTATAAAAATAAATACTGCTTTCATGAAGTTCGACCTAGTCCCTCCATAGGCTGTTGCGCCATTAAAAGAAGAAGAAGTGAAAGGTGAATCATTTCGCCCGAAATATGTTTTGCTAACGAGGTAATTTCTTTAAAACATGGGTAAGATTTCGGGCGAAACATGCGATAAGGAATAAGTGAAATATATCGACCGAAAAGTTGTTCATGTGAAACTCATGATAAGGCTGAATTAATTCATTTTATTTATTTATCGTTTAATCATTCTATTCTCTACACCAAATAGCGGCATGCATCCGTCACAATTTCCATTGTATGCTAATCCCGCTGCAATTTCACAAATGGAACGAGAACGCTTGGGCATACCACCGCAACATCATGTTGGTATGGATCCTGGTGAACACATGGTAAGGCAAACCAAAACAGAGTGCACAACATTAAACACAAAGTAATAGCAAAAGAGAAAGAAAATAATAACAATTGAGGAAAAACAAAATTTGTTGCTTTTAAATCACTGCCACATATGTAAGCACAATCAAAGGCTTTAAAAAAAACATGTTAGCACTGTGAACTGATCTGACATAGCCAGACTGACTGCAGTACTAACGGGACACTGGGCAATAGGGGACCATGCGGCTAGTCACCGTATTCCGCACAACACTCACAGGAGGAACTGCAATGACTTTGAAGAATGAGAGACTCCCTCCCACTTCCTTTGTCACTTTCTGGCTCTTTCCAAGCCTAAATTTATTTAACTCGACTACATAGTCGAAGTATCTGAAATCGATATAGGAAAGTTTCTCGAAATTCTTCCATTGACAAAATTAGGATGTCGCTTCGGCATTAAATGTACTCCCAAGAGTAACTAGTAATAGATTGTAAATTGATTTCTTGAGTACCTAATAGTTATGGTGAAATTCTGAGGATATTTAAAACTTGTGGGACAAAAAAATAATGTATTGTTTATGAATTAAAACTTTTTGTTAGTTAGACAAAAATTATCAAACTTCATTAGATTACTTTGAATTGGTAGTATCTTTAATTAAAGACATATTTAGGCTAATAGGTTTCATTGTATTATCACATGATCAATCATTCGAGGAGCCATTCGTTCTAATAACCTAGGCAGAATCTCATATCAGCAGATTAAAGGTCCGACAGATTGATGAAGGAGAGTTGACCTAAAGATGCCAGTCTTCTCATGAACAGAGATTCATTTTCTTCATTGAGCTAGCTGTAACAACACTTTAGTGTACTAGTCAGACATTGAGTTTCAAGTTGCTTTCTAAGACGTGTGTAGCTTGATAGATCCGCTGTTACCAACAACTAGGCAATGTTTCGTATTGTTTCTTCGATGGAAAAAGTTTGTTTTTATTGTCTTTTAATTTCGTATACAAACAAATAATTATCATTTCAATTGAGGAATGATGAAATAGTTAAACTTATGTAGAACGGATAAACTAAGATCTACTTTAGAGTTATATATACTGTGAGGGGTTCGGGCCTGAGGCAAATGGAGCTTCAATCAAGCACTAATTCTGCAGCTAATCGATGTGGTGTACATGAGATTTTCATTCCAATTGTTGTTAATTTTACTTTCTTTATCAATCACATTTTGCATTTGTTTCTCTTTTCTATGACATTCATTCCAATCAATCGAACTTTCAATCGTATTTGGAAAATTTAAAAATTTTTGCGAATTAACCCAAAGTTTATTAAAAAAAAAAAAATTGTGTGTGTATGCGTCTTACGTCCTTTTTACATATTTCTTGTATATTTTTGTTTCTTTTCGGAAAAATCCATTGCCTCATTTTTGTTGTAATGCTATCTTTTCATATTATGCATATTAATAAACTTAAAATCAATTCTTAACTCCACGTCAAAAAAAAAATTTTAATAAAACAGAAAAACAGTAATGCTTTTTACGTTTTAAATCATTGCGCTCGTCTGCCCTGCTGTCCATTTGTTTTTCTTGTTTCTTCATTAACATGTACTTTTTATATTCTACTAAACAATATAATGCTTCTATTTTCATTGCGCTTTTATAAAATTCATTTGCCTAAATACATAAGAAGAAAAAAAAACATTAAATTTTTGTCGGCTTCTAATTTCCAAAAAGTCATAATCACATTCATAAAATATTGCCTAATTAATTGTCGAAATCAATACCGATCGTTAAATTTTAAACGCATTTTTCAATGAAATCAGTAACGTAACGTATTAATTATGAACACACTCAAAAACAATTCGCTACGTTTTTGAAAATCTAAAATTTCAGATACGATTGACGAGAGAATATCATGCACACTCTCATACTCATTTACATTTGCCTTTGCCTTCACAGCAGCAACCACCGGAAGCCGGATTTCAACTGCCACGTGAGTTTGTATTCAATTTATAATATTTTTTGTTGTTTGTTTGCTTGAAATGAACAACAACATAGACTTTAATAACATATTTGTATATCTCTCTCTTTCGTTGTTTTATTTTTTTGTAACAACAATTATAGCGAATGTTGGTCAATATCCGCGTCCAAATATGCTTATGCCTAGAGATCAACACTCAGATGTTTTGCTGCGAATGTCTTATGCGGATCAGCTTCAGGTTTTCCATTACTTTTGATAATATTTTTACTCATTAATTACATATATACAGTATTTACAGGCTGCTGAGTTTCAGCGACAGTCGCTGCACGATCAATACTTTAGGTATGTATTAAAATTTGACTGCATTTTAGCATGATAACAAATTAATTAAACAAACATCAAACACGCATTCATCAATACCACTGAAAACAAGACAATCAATACGAGTATCATTATCATCATGAATTTCATGAACATCTACAAATATTTGTACTGTGGGTATGTGTGGGTGTGTGTTTGTCCTTGGTGGTATCATCATCTTAATGCAAATTGCATTCATTCATTTTGTTATTATTACAATTATTGTTAAAGCATTTTTTTTTTTGTAATTGTATGTACTGTGTTTTATAATGTTTCTTAAGCATCCAGAAATGAAAAGACGATTTTTCGCTGTATAGCTTGTATAGAAAAAAGATGACTTCGTTGAATAGGATGCAAGTCAGTCTGTAATTGAATTTGAAAATTATAAAAGATATCCTTCAAACGGAAAAATAACAGAGGATGCAAGGTTGGCATCATGCTGTGAAGGAGCAGGAAAACAAAACAGAAACATTAACATACTCGCTCTTTTGTGTGGAAACACAGAATACCCGCTACAGTAAAGTATATGTTCACATACAAAATTTATTGCTGAACAACATTTAATCCTTACCAAAATTTAATTTTAATTTAAAAATTTATTATAAATATCGATCACTTTGAAGAAATCAAATTTTTACCTAAGCCTTTCAGATCCGAGAGCAAATGAAATATTTTCGTTTCAAAATAAAGTCCTTGGGTCAAAATAAAGCGTAAATAAATGATACCTTCCTTCAACCAGTTTCCACAAAGGGTGATTTTTATAAGTGTTTAGTTTTTGAAAATGAAAAAAAAAAAAACAGAAATTTTACAAAAGTGTATGAAATTTTTATTTGGATCGATAGATCAATTCCTGCCATTTACTTTTTAAAGGTAATTTCACTTAATTGTTGCCCGCGACTACGCTTTAAGTGGTACATTCTGATGGTCCAATTTTGGCACATTTTTTCACAAATTTCGGCCGGAATCTCACCAATAACGCATTCAATGTTGGCTTCCAAAGCAGCAATCGTGTTTGGCTTGTCCCTAGAGACAAGAGACTTAACGTACCCCCACAAAAAATGGTCTAACGGGGTCAAATCATACAATCCTGGTTGCCAATTGACAGCACCAAAACGTGAGATTAACTGCTCATCAAGTTCGCCTCTCAATTGATGCATGGTTTCGCGTGCAGTATGGTATGTGGCATGTGGCATCGTCCTGTTGGAACCACATGTCGGCCAAGTCCAATTCTTACATTTTCGGCAAAAAAAAGTCTGTTTTCATCGAACGGTACCGTTCTCCATTGAGCGTAACATTGCGGCCTTCATCGTCTTTGAAGAAGTACGGCTTAATAATGCCGCCTTCTCATAAACCGCACCAAACAGTGCATTTTTCGGGATACATTAGTAGCTGCTGAATTGCCTCTGGCTGGTCTTCACTCCAAATACGGCAATTCTGCTTATTCACGAATCCATTGAGCCAAAAATGAACGTCGTCGCTGAAGATAATTTTGCGATAACACACATTTTTCACAGAGCACGAATTTTGATAATAAATTTCCAATAATTTGCAAACATTGTTCAGGCGTAAGTCTATTCATTATGAAATGGCAAACCAAACTGAGCATAAATCAAGTGACAGCTGTCAAAAAGACCAACTTCGAAAAAAGTATTGCCAGATTGAAAACCACACTTCTAGAAAAAAACACCCTTTATTACTGCAAATAAGTACATGTTAAATTAGTCAAAGTATTCCCGAAGAGAGCATTCCTATCAAAAGAAAATCATTTTCAATTTGGAAGCCGATGCTGGATAACAGCTTCATTTGTATTCCGAATATTTTTGCAGTTATGCATCAATCGTTTTACAGAAACCAATTTTTCACACCAAAGTTCAAGACAATTGAAAAATGCACTATTAATTTCTGGAGCTGTGGAACGTTACCATTTATGTATGTACATTAATCAGGAATGTGCTGGAATTTATTCTCAATCCAATCTCCAATTTTAAATTCGATTGAGAGTGCACATTGCAGAACATAACTGAAAGTATTTGTGTATTATTTGTTTTAATTATTATTTGCATTTGATCACTGTTCGTAAAACCAAAAACCCTATTTTCATTTTTGTGTATTCAACAGACAGAGGCCCAGATAAATGGACCAATGACATTAGAGAGAGAGAGAAAGGGAAAACATCATTGTATCCATATCGTAATCGAATCCGTTGGTCTCGTTTTTGAAACGCTCGTTTGTTCTTGTTGTGTAGCGTACGCGCGCCGCATTTGCTCGTCTGTTCGTTCGTTTCTTCCACCGACAAAAGCACAACCACACCATCCTATTTTTCCTCCATTTACATTTATTAATTTCGTCGTTCGTTCGCTTGCTAGCTCGCTCGTCTGTTTGCTCGTTCTTCGAATCGTTTGCGTTATCCAAATCTAAATCGAGATATATATATATATATATAGTGTCAAATGTTTTTTATATTTGGCAAATTGTAAATGCATTCAAATAATTTATTTTGAAAAGTTAGTATGACAGTTTTTATTTCTATTTCTTTTCATTTTTATATTGTTTTTTGTTCAAATTGTTGGAGGCTCAAAATAACGTTTGGTTATATGCTTATCGTTAAAATTAATTACGAATAATCAAATACCAAATGAAATATATTTAATTTTTTCCGAGATGTTCCCGAGATCAACGTTATTTCGTGCCCCCGCCCACTCTATATAAAATTATAAAATATACAAATACTGCTGTACTGTATGTTTAATTGGCATTGTTTCATTTATTTTTGTAATCAATAGCAAAAACTGTATCAACGAATTTTTGCTTAATTGTTGATTCTGTATGTTGTTGTTGTTCTTTTCACTTTTAGTAATGGCAATATTGCTAAATAATGCCACCAATCAAGCCATGACAGAAAGAAACTTATTCCAAATTTTATTTATTCATTGAATATTTTAAACTACTATTTATAGTTTTAAAATTGGTATTATAATTTTTAATCATTTGATTGCATTCCATTATTTAATGCTAATTTTCTTCCCTTAATTCTCTCTCCCCTAAACAGAAATCAATTGCGTTAAATTAGTACTACTACTACAGCTACTTTAACTTTTTAATCATTCGATCTGGACTAGCAGCAATACCAACAACATCACTCACTAATAAACATTATTCTCAAGAGAAATAAGAAAGAAAAAGTTTACGAATTAATTTGTATTTTTATTTACGAGTACAACTATTGCATATTAATTGTATACATGAAATTTAAATATTAACAAATTTTTATAAGAACACAAGAGAAGAAAAAACGTAAACAATTGTAAAATGTCATGATAAAACTTGGCACTTTCGTAATTATAAGCAACATCGATTGTATGACGATTTGATTTTAATAGAAAGCTGATAAATCAAAACTAAAACTTGGAACAGAAGCAATCCAAGCGTTACCTAAAATTTAATTTTATTTTTTTTATATTTGTAAAAGATATTATTCTAGCGGTTTAAGTTTATTTTATCGTATTACTTTATCAGAGATTGATAAGTGTTGGAAACGTGGCAAGAACTATTAAAGTTAATGAAAAATTGGCTTAATTAAAAATTTAAAAAAAAATGGGTCGGCTCTGATTTTAATTTCTTTCCCACCGTTGGATCACTTCTGTTCCAATATACATATTTACAGGGTGATCTGTTTCCCTTGGTCACTATGATACGAAACTGCTTCAGTGGGGCAAAACAAATAGCATATTCTAAAGACGGCACTGATCACCACGAATATCTTTACATATCGCTGCCTCATGCCCCTTTTACGGTTTATTATCGATAGCAACCCAACCGATCAGCTGATTTACTAGTTGCCTTACAGTTGTCAACTAGTGATAAAAAGCGGCAACTTCTTTTTAATAGTTACCTATATGTACATACATATATAGAACGCGGGAAAATATAAGAGAAAAAATGGAAAAAACGTGAGGTGATACAACAAGTGTTATATTATTTGTTAATGCGTAAATGATATTTAGGAAAATAAAAATTACAATTAAGCGACAGTTTTAGTGACTTGCCGGGTCCATCGGTGTTAATGTATTCGTTTTCGTCAAATATACTTAGAATAGATCGTAGCTATTGTCCACCTTGCTTTACAAGATCGTCAAAATTTCAACATGGCAACACCGTGACCATGGCAACTAAAATTGCTGATATTCCGTAATACCAAAAAGCATTTTGGCTGCCTTACTACAGCTGCGTTGCCAAGTTAAAAGATTCATTAATTGCAAAAGCCCTAACATCAAAATTTTTAAAACCGAGTTTTTGATAATTTGTGAACTTATTTTTTAAAACTATAGTCTTTTCAAACCAATTTTGAAAATACTCAAGTTTTAAATTGTGTTGTTGCTTTCCCAGAAAAATATAAAAATATTTAGCAAAGCAACAAATTTTTATGTTGGGTCATATAAAAAGTATTCGCGGTTTTTCGTTACAAGATGATGTTGGTACCCACAACACTAGTGACGAAAAATGTGTGCTATTTACGATGCGGATGCTGTGAGTGAACGCCCAGGAGTGATTTGCTCGATTCCGTTTCGGAAATTTCGATATCAAAGATGCACCTCGTTCTCGTCGGCCAGTCACTGAAAAAGCCGATGAAATTGTACAACTGGTGGAGCCAGATCGACAAGCAAGCTGTCAGGAGATACCGGTGCCACTAAACATCAACCACGTGACAATATCTTGTAACGAAAAACCGGATACTTTTTATATGACTCAGTATTTGTTGATAGATGAAAAATCTATCAAAAAGCTTATTTCGAGGCGATAGATTATTTTTTTTTTTTTTGTACAGGTTAATTGACTTAACCCACTGTATCAACTTTCTTTTCATATTGACCAACGGCTGTGGGTCCCCCTACAGAACTAAGTTTCCCGTTATACACAGCAATACTCGAATTGCAGCTAGGGGCAACTGCCTTTGGCCAAAACTAAAGCAACTTCTTACTTATTTATAAATTATTTTTTCGAAAATTAATATAAAGGGTGTTTTTTGTTTAGAAGTGTGGTTTTCAATCTGGCAATACTTTTTTCGGAGTTCGTCTTTTTGGCATCTGTCACTTGATTTATGTTTAGTTTGGTTTGTCATTTCATAATGAATAGACTTACTCCTGAACAAACCTTTGCAAATCGTTCGGTTAATGGGCCCAAAACGAGATGGCCACCGATCCCGATTTTCACAAGAAAATTTTGTTCAATGATGAAGCTCACTTTTGGTTGAATGGTTTTGGTTATTAAGCCAAAGTGTCGCATTTGATTGATCATAATCCACGATTGACGCCTTGGAAGAGAATATTCGGCGCGTTATTACTGACATACGGCCCCAATTGCTGCAAATAGTGGTCGAAAATTGGGCCTCGGCTGGAATTTATTCGAACCAGCCCCGGCGGCCACTTGCCCGAAATCGTTTTTATCTTTATTATAAAGCTAAATTCTTAGCCATAACATTAAATTATATGCGTTTTATTTCTTCTTGAAAACCACATTTCTCAAAAAAAAACACCCGTTACAATCAAACCTATATTTTTAATAACAGCAGTACATCTACGAGGCATTGAATCTATCAGTCCAAGCGTCTCATGTGCGCTCAAAAATATAATATTGCGTCGATTCGTCTCACTGTCTCTTTTTATTTTGCGATCTGAAATGCTCCATATGTTTTCTATCGGGTTCAGATCTGTGGATTGAGCTGGCCACTTAATAACTTTGATTTTTTCAGCATTAAACTTCAATGTGTGTTTTAGGTCATTATCATGTTAAAAGACCCAAATCAGCGACATTTCTTCTTTCGCATATGGTAGCATTACATTTTCCAACACATTTTTATAGACAAACCGATCCATTGTTTCCCCGATTTCATAAATTGGTCCAATAGCGCTGTAAGAAAAGCAGCTCCACACACAATTAGTTGAACCGCCTCCATGCTTAATAGTCTCCTTGCCGAATTTATGATTGAGGCGTTAACTGTTAACTGACCTTCTAAGTGTTGAATTTTTCATGTCAAAGCCTTAAATATTAAGGAATTGTCACAACAGACCCAGTGGGACGAAAACGACTTATTCCAAACTTTTCATAAATGTTTTTGTGAGATACACCTTTTTTATGATCACTTATTATTTGTACTTTTAGCCACAAAATGTATTTATTTCTTGACATTTTTACTAATTTGTTAATATTATTTCAAAATTATTTTAAACCGCTTTTCACCAAAAAAGCGTCAACAAAAACGATTTTCTGCACGTAACTAAGTATAAAATAAATTTATGTAAAATATAAATATAATATATATACTACAACAATCAGAATTGCTTTAGTTTTGGCCAAACAAAATTTATGCTTTGATAAGATATCGTAAAAATACAAAAACAAATGAATTGCATTAATTTAATGTTTTATTTTTGAAAGTAAAGCAATCACAAATTATTTAATAAAAAAAAAATGTTTGCCTATCTTAAACAATTACAATTTTATGGGGCATAATGCACATGGGTGATATCGGTTGCTTTAGTTTTGACCACCAGTGTATGTAAAAACCAAAAATTTTTGTTTAAAGCTCTCGCACCTCCGAACTAGATTTGCAGGAAGAATTGATGTGTATAACAGGGTCAACAAAACAAGGTTTACTAAGTACAATTAAACAATATTGTTTGAAATTAAAAACAAAAGAGGTATTTTATTAAAAGTCCAAGGTTCTTACTCTTTTGTTTCCTATTATATCTAGAATATGTACGTAAAATTTTAAATTTATTACACAAATGAAAGAAATACACCGCACAAAATAACACAAAGAAAAAACTAGAATTGAAAACTTACTAAGAAAACCTGAAAGTGGTGTAATTTTTTTATGCAATTTCTGATTAGTCTTAATGATATTTAGAGAAATGTTTGTTTCGTTAAAAAATATGCCATAATTCGTCGTTGATGCAGCTTGAACTTTGATAGTTTTCCCCTCTCACAGCAGCGTGGATCTATGTATGTGGATGAAAGATTCAGTTATACAAATGTATAAATTTCACGTGTCGAACTATGATAAGCGCAGTGAGTGGAAATGATTATTGAAATACTAACGTAGAATTAAGATTGTAACGCTGCGTTTAGACCGACCGAACGAACGAAAGAATCTTAACGGCCATTATCAGGAAATATTTTCAGGCGGTGTGAACGATTACATACTCCGAACGAATGAAAAAATATTCATTCGCGATGACCGGACTGAGTTCGATCTTTTTTTTTTGGCGAATCCAATATTGCTGCTGTTGTGTACTTGTACTTGTGAAAATGATGTGAAAAAGAAAAAAAAAATCAACTAGAAAAGAAGTAAAAGTAGAGTGCAATGCAATACTGGCAACATATGCTTATTTTCTGTGCATTTTACAAAAAATATTGTTTGAGTGACATTATAATTTGCCATCTACACTGGGCGAGCGAACAAGATGGCTTCTGGTGTTTGCTCGGAGCCTAAGTTCGGCTGGTGTAAACAGTTGCGTGAATGACAATTTATTAGCTACAATTTCTACGCTAGAGAATCTTCATTCGTTCGGGCGGTGTAAATGCAGCGTAAGATGTTATAAGTTATAAAAATGAATTGAGAAAATGTCAAAAGTTTCTTCTATTTAATTGCATCTCGAACTTTTTCGCTGCACATCAGTTTGTATAGTACGTAAATAAATAGGTTTGCATTGTAGCTTCATTTGACGATGTGATACGTAAAAGTTTGAAATTCGACCTGATTTTCGTCACTGTCAATACTGAGATATAATTAAATTCAAGGTAATTTCTTTATTGTTAATGGCATAACATAAATATGAGCTGAACTCTTAACTCTTCTCCTTTTCTATGTCTTACTTTCTGCTTATTATTTAGGAACAATTTTAAGTTCTACTGGGTTATTAACTAAACAAAAAAGTAAAAATATAATTAAAACATTTTGACGCCATACACAGCAATTTTGTGCCAGATTCGGATTCAACAATACAAGTTTCATACGAATTTTTCAATATGTTTGTGAATTCCAAAAAAAAAAAACTGTGCAATTAATCCCTAGAAAAAGCTTCGATACTGGTAAAAAATAAATCCCCAGTCAGCTTAAAGTGAACTTCACAAGAGACACTGGGGATGCACCAGTCACATTATAGCAAAATGATTTGTTCATCTTGTTTTACTTATCAAACATTTGTAGACAATTAAAAATAGTGTCAAAATAGAATAGGACATTGTTAGACCAATAAGATTCGACTTGAGCGCGAGTACGTTATAAGGGAAACCTACTGTATATGCAATATTTGATTTATAGTATGCAGTTTATCACACAAACAAGCGTGGGGAACTGAACATTTTTTATCGAGATATCGCATATATGCTTAACGAGCTGAAAGAAACAGTATGCAATGATGAATGATGAAATTCATAGTGTTATTGTTTTTTTTATTTTTTAATTTAGTTGAAATGTTGTACAAACGAATTCCTTTCTAACTCTATTCAAAGTAAATAAACTAAAATGTAAATTCTCATATTTGTGCAGACATTTTCAATCAAATGTAGGGGCACTTCTTAGGAGGTCGTGGTTATATTGACCATTTTACTATGAAATTATTGCTGCACCGAACACGCAATGTTGGGTGTATCGCACTATATAACCACAAACAGAATAAAAAAAAAAAACACTATTAAGCAATTTTTAACCATATGAAGAGGCATTTAGCCTCTACATAACCGAGAAGTAACTTTTTTTTAAATTTATTATATAGTAGGTACCTAATGTAATTGTAGAATATATTATGAGTTGTTCTTTTTTGTAAGGGTTTCTGCTTTGTGCTATCATTGGTACCAAGGTACCTTTTATTTATTCATCGCTTCAATTTAGTATTATTTGTATATTGAAACTCATATACACATAAATATATATTTATACATATATGTATGTATAGATATACATACATACATATGTATGTAAGTATGTGTAAATAAATTATGAATATTTTTAAAGAAATTTCAATTAGTGCTTACAAGTTTAAGGATATAAGAATATTTATTGTTAAATTAAAATGAATTTATAGAAAACAAAGGAAATGATGGTCTTGATGATGATGATGGTGATGTAAATCAGTCAGAACCTTTCAAAGAGTGCGATTCAGATTCTTAGTTATAATTGCAGCATATGCAGCATGCTTTGAGTTATATATTATTCATAGTGGTTTATAATCATATATTTTACAATTGTATTAAAACAATGGCAGACAAATTATAATTTGTTATTATTAATTGTCTTACGGTCACATATAAAAAGCAAAAAATCAATACATACAAAAATGATAAATGAAGTTAAATAATTCGATTATTTTCATATATATTATTTAAATGAAAAACAAAACAAAAAACACTTTTAAGTACGAGTATATACAACAAACATAAAAACTTAAGATTAATAGATAATATTGCGCGTATATATTTAAAAGAAAAATATTTTATGTATAGTACATCAATTTTCCACTTATAAACTTTACTTTTAATACAATTAAGCAGTGAGTAAGTGAAAACATTTTACATTTGTAAAATAAAATGCTAAAATAAAGTAAATCGTTAATTTTCTGTGGTGGAGCGTTAAGCTTCATTCACTCATTATTAAATGTAATACAATACAACAATAACAAATTAAGTAAATTTTAATTAACAACTACACATACATACATAATTAAAAAATTTAAAAAATTATATAAAAAAATAAAAAAAATTAAAAAAAAACATTAATTATTAACTATATTAAAATATTAATTTTGGCAAGCAAATTCAACAAACAAAATTAAGTTATTTAACAAACAAACAAACAAAGAAGAAGAAGTAGAAGAAAAAACAAAAGAAATCTGTATAGTAGCAATTAATTATAATGAAGAAAAGAAACAAAACAAATACAAAATTGAGCATAATTATAATTATTGATTGAATAATGCATATTATTTGTATTGTAACACAAAAACAAAGAAGCAAAGGAAACTGAAGGAGTGCATAATAAATATCAAAATTTAAAACATTCATACATATATGAAACAAACAATAAAAACATAACAAGAAATTAAATTATTGTATGGTAAATAATATTAACATTTATGCCTAAGATGAATTACTTAAATATTTAAACAGCAATTACCGCAATAAATCTCAGAAATGTCTTCAAAAATCACAAAATTCAAATGTGTTTTATTTTATTTTACATAAGTTCATAAACAAAAACAACCAAATTAAATGGAATCTGTTGGACAAATTTGTAGTAAAGTTACAATCTGAATATGAGGTCTAATACATACATACCATGAATATGTCTACTATATTTATTTATTTATTTCTTTCTGCTTTTTGTATAGCTTTGGTACATTATTCTTTTAATCTAATGATTCATTTGTATATATTATTATAATTAACTATAGTCTTAAATAAAGTGTTCATCTAAAAAGATTATCCACTGTGTTCTTAATTATCCCCTGAATTCCAATTGAATCAAATCGAATAAGTAATGGGATGTGAGTCCCATCAGCGCCTTTGATAAGACCGATTATGCAAAGCGAAATGATTTTCGATATTACGAAGTCCCCTTCCGATTGCTCTCAAGTCTGAAAGAAATTTAGAAACGTCCGAAACTTAGAGTCCCTGAATGTGGTCACGACCCACATATGGTTAATTGCATTTGTATTCTTAAACTTTATACTTCTTTTATCCTTTCCTCGTTCTGCAACCAAAAAAAAGCACACAGCATCCATTGTTGCCTTAACTTACACTATCGCAAATTAAGTCCGATAGGGCGAATGGGTGGCGTATATTTCCATCCGCGATAGAAAATGAAAATTTAATTCCAATATCGTCGCAAGAGAAATGTACGTGGGGGGCTTGGCAGCCATCCAGTTAAAAACATCTCCCAATGAATCTTCAGGAAATCCCCGTGAACACTCAAAGAACACTGATTTCCGGATATGCATCTGTAATGTCCGAACCTTCTACAGAGAAGGTTCGGAGGGTTCCTCTATCCAGTAGATGTCGTCGAGAGATATCGATACAGGAAATGCGTTGAACGGGACACCTAGTCACCTAGTATCGAAGTTCACGCCTGTGAACGAGCGCCGAGCCACTATCCGCATCAATTCAAAATTCTTCAACATCATCCTAATTTGTGTCCATCCCTCAACGGATGGGAAGGACGAAACGATCAAATATGACTTCTACGAGCTAACGCCACGATATTAAGATCATGTTAGGTGTTTTTAATGCCAAGGCGGGCAAGGAAAGTCTCTGGTCTGACGATTGGAAAACTCAGTCTCCAGCCACCGACAACGGTATGAGACTGATCGATTTTGCAGCAGCACGGAACATGACAGTTAGTAGCATCAAAACTATTCGACGATTATAAAAACATCTTCGACAGCACGATTAGGTATCACTTCCAATGTTTGATTTTCGTATCCCTGCAAAAGCTCCTCATTCTCCTTTGCAAAATAACTCTAACAGACACCACCAGCGTCATTTGATACCAAAATACGATTCCCTTTCGTGTGACTTCTTTAACCTGTTGCTGTAAACAATAATTGACCTCTGCCACTATCTTCAACAATAGTGTCATGATGCTAGCTTATGCTGATGATATTGACATCATTGGCACTAACGCGCGATCAGTCAGTGCAGCTTTCTCCAACCTCGGCAGGGAGTCTCGTCGAGTGGGCCTAGTAGTGAACGAGTATAAAACGAAATACCTTATGTCAACAAACAAAGAGTCTCGGCGCCCCGACATCTTGGACAAAATGTCACTGTTGACAATTATGCTTTTGAAGTCGTCAAGGATTTCGATTAACTAGGATCCAATATTAACACCACCAATAATGTCAGTCTTGAGATCAAGCAGAGATTAACTCTTGTCACAAGGTGTTACTACGTGCTCAGTAGGCAATTGAGAAGCAGAGCCGTCTCTCAACCGCCGAAAATAACGTTCTACAAGTCCTTCATCTTTGCCGTCCCGATTGCACACTTAATTTCACTTATCGTAATGAATCCATTTTTCGCCGCCTCTTATTATTATAGCGCTGAAGCAGCATTTCGACGTCTCTCGGCTTGAAGTCGTATGGAAACTAATTTCCTTCCTTTTGAATGAACCCCAATGATTTTAGGAGCTAAGGAATTGCTGCTTGAATAATTCCCAATGGTATTCCATTCATGTACAAATTCAACACGCACAACATGAGTGGATGCGAAAAGCCCGGCCTAGGCCCTCCATGGGCTGTTGTGCCATTAAAAGTAAGTACAAAGTTATTGCAAGCTCCTTTTGCATTTGGCAATAGTCCTCGTCGAATAACATCTCCAATTCTTCATCTTTGAACTTTTTTATTTGGTCAGGGCGGTCCTTGCCCTCCGTGACAAAATCTACACTTTTAAAGAGTCGAAACCAGAAATAACTAATTTTAATTACTTCGATGGATTATATTCACGGTAAATAGCCAACAGCAATCGATGACATTCAGCAGCACTTTTAAGCACGAATTAAAGAAGAATAGTAAAACTTTCCGCAAATGCTCTTCATTTGGCGTATATGCCTGACATACTTGTAACGCAAAAAGGTTATGCTGTTTACACTTTGGCAAATTGATACATAATCAAACAAAAAAGTTACATAATGAAAGTACTTAGTTACAATATTGCCTCATGTAATTTAGTACTACATAGTTTCGCCATTAATTCATTTTCAATTATACACACCAATATATCTGACAAGGTAAACAAAAGTGAGAAATATTCACGTAAACCAAGACCAAAGCCTCAATTACTCTTTATAAGCGAATAGAGATTCATTAAAGCCTATTTTCATCCAAATCTCCGTAACACTTTGCTAACTATTTTGCTTTGTTTCCCGTATGTCAGAAAACAATATTAGTTAAAAACACAATTGTATGGTATATCAATTACTTACCTCTGAATTAGTGTTGGGCGACAAAACATATAATTAAAAATGCATAATTAACTGAAACATTAGTGTATTTTCAAATGAATAGGTAAATTAATATTTATTAAACACATTTATATCAATTAGCATGCAATATGTATCAAAGTATGGTAATTGAAACTACAATACCAAGCGAATTATTGTTGGCAAATACAAATTAGGTGTACATAAAACATACATGCCATTCTACATTGTATGTACATATAATATCATTTGTGTAATCACATCAATTCAAATCGAATTATAAATTCATTTTCAAGCTACTTATAAATATAGAGACTTAAATTAAACAATGAGATTATTACATAATATTAAATAAATTAACATTAAGTATTTAGAAGGTAAGTTTCTTAACTTTTATTAATATGACAAAATTGTCTTGAAAGCAGCCAGCACTGCTAAAATGACGCTCTTCATAAATGTATTTATGGATAAAGAAGTTGCCAAACCGTTGCTGCCACTGTGCAGAATATCAGTAAGGGGAAATATTTGATTCGGCAGTTGTGCTGCGATTCCATTATCGTCATAATTGTGCATTGAAGTAGCCTAGAATTCATAAGTTTTAATTTTAATTCAATTTCAATTTACCATAATTATAAAGGGTTTTTCAATAGGCGCATAACAAATTTATTTCAGATGTAATGAACACGTTACATTCGACATTGCTCATACCGCGAGCAGCTTTTGTAGCGATTAATTCTTTGGAATTAATTTTCCACCACTCTTCCTGAGCTCCTCTAACGTTGTTGGCTGTTTGGCATTAACTTAAAGTAACCCCTTAAAAAGAAATCCAACAGCACTAAATCGCATGAACGAGCTGAAAATGATTTTTCGATCAAATTCAGAATTTTCTTCAAACTTTTGCAAAGCCCAATCAGAGAAGTTTCAGCGCTTCACTTCTTGCCTTCATTTGATCTTGTAAAGGTGTAGGCCATGATCTTTGCGCAAAATTCACCACAATGTGGACAATGTGTGGAGATTCCCCCAATTCCTGTGAACGGCATGGAATCGACTGAAGCACTTAAGGCTTACAATATGTTCGGTACTTCGACCGTTGCATTGTCTTACTGGCACAGGAACATTCAATAGTGAATATGTGGACTCGAATTTATCAACTATGTCTGTCCCACGCACAGCCTCTTCGCTGGGACGATTATTACGAACGAAAATTCGAGTAAGCGCTTTTAAAGTTGCGACCACCGACTCAGAATTTCGGTAGTAATTTTTACTAATTTCCAAACGTTGATCGTAGGCCTTTAATGACGTTTCGTTATTGCCAGATCAAAACAACAAAAAATGCAAAGGTGCATAACAAACGAAAGAATGGTTGTATAACTATTGAAAAACCCTTTATCAATCTACACAATTTGATGACAATATTTTACCATGTACACAGTGCGATTATTCAAAGGTTGTATGGGGCGAAAATTGTGCGTCAAAGGAATACCATCGTGCGTGTAAAGGCGACGAAAACGTTCAATCTGAAATGAAAAATTTAATTAATTTACGAATTTTATTATTATAATCTTCACACAAAAAGCAGTTATGCAAAATGCTTGATAGCAAAGTGAAAATATTTAATAAACTTGAAATAGAAATGAAGCCTTTACGCTAGGCGTAACTAAATTGCAGCAACGTGGTAGAGAAATTTTTTATATTTTTTTTTTTTAGTGTTGAGAAGTAGAGAGCAATTGCAATAAATCCTGGCATTTGTGGTTTGTTGTGTAAAATAGTTGTTCCATGTAAAATATCAAGGCATTAATTAAAAAATACAAGATGTTTCAAAAGTTGAAACGAATCAAAACAAAAAAAAAAAAAAAAAAAAACAAGCAAGATCGTGATGTACAGTTTAAGTGAAGTATACGAAAATTTGTAGATTTTTCAGGAATAGAAGCCACTTCAATTTTACGTTAATATATGTAGGTCAGCCACACAGGGCAGAGCCCGTGCTTAAGAGGTTTCCAGGTTTCGCTGGATTTAGTATTGAAGTTGTTTTCGATCGGATGAATTGATGAATATTTTAGAGAGAGAGAGAGAGAGAGAGAGACAGAGAGAGAGAGAGAGCGAGAGAGAGAGCGAGAGCGAGAGAGAGCGAGGGAGAGAGAGCGAGCGAGGGAGAGAGAGCGAGCGAGAGAGAGAGAGAGCGAGAGAGAGAGAGCGAGAGAGAGCGAGAGAGAGAGCGAGAGAGGGAGCGAGAGAGGGAGCGAGAGAAAGAGAGCGAGAGAGAGAGACATTTGAAATACAGTTTTTTCAAATAGCCAAAACTCATGTGTGGAATATTAAAGGTTTTCCAGATAATGAGTCTCTTTTGATTTACTTTTGATTTTAGCTCAAAAATGTGTAATTTTATTATTTTATTTTAAATCTCCTGCCTCCAATCTTTGAATACATTTAAGTCTTAAAATTTTCAAAATACATGGAAATACATAATTCATAATCAGTTTAATTCTTTCAAGATTTTGCTTTCTATAAGTATACTTTGTGATAGATGCTGCAAAATTTCGGTAAGAACACTAAAAGAGGCAGAACAATTCTGAAAATTAACTTTAATGCTTCAATGAATTCACTGATAGATATATTCCAATTGAATAAATAAATGAAATCAATGAAAGCAAGTCAATGAAAGCTACAAATTCCTGACATCAAAAGAAAATATTTATATAATAAATACATAAGTGTGTTTAGCCATTGAGCTTGAATGATTTATGACTTCACATCAATGATGACATCATGATTCCTATGTACATTCATATTAAAAAAAATACTAGAATAAACCAATTATTTTTGAAAGCAGCCAACTGACTTCAAATTTCAAATGGCTATATATTTATTTTTATTAACACATGAATCAGTGTGATTCAATTGAAACCAGAATTCAGCCAAATAAATATGTAAGTTTAATCGCTAAATCCGATTTCACTTTATAGCTTTATAGCCATCATTCTCGGGTACAAAATCTAACATTATCCTTTATGAATTACAAATTTATGTTTCGAAATCAGTTTCCAACTTATTATCGTTCACATATTTTACAAAACTACGAGTTCATATGAAAGAAGCTTTTGCTTTTTTGTGTGTTTGTTTGGCAATACTCATGAGCAAATAATATTGATAAGAAAAATGATAAAATACATAATGCAATATACATATTATAATATTTTAGTTACATATTTATTTAGTTTTCCACTAATATGAAAAAATTTCCCTCCACAAGAAAGTTATCAATATAAAAATGACGTTCCTAAATAAATTAATAGAAGTTGTCGACGCTTTGCTTAAAACATCAACAAAAGGAATTGCTGAAAATGCTCCAAATAAATCATCTACATAATACGGTGCCTACAATTGGAATTTTAATTAATTACTTAAAATATCATCATAACATTCTCATTGACATTTTTATTACCAGGTATACCTTGCGATTATTTAAAGTGTTAATTGGTCTAAAATCGTGAGTATAAGGGTTGCGAAAACGTTCAATCTGTAAAGATTAAGTTAAAGATACATAAATAAATCATAAATGTGCGGCTTGCTGTTTATGGATGTAAAGGGGGTTTCAATAGGGACATAATGATTTTTTTTATTCCAGTGTAATACACATCTTTCATATGTAAGTATGGATGTATTCGATATCGCTCATACGATCACCGCCAGCAGGTTTGAAGCGATCGATTCTTTGGAGCTAATTTTGCCACTACTCCTCCACACATATCGGCTACACAGTTGGCGCTTTCGCGTTCGATATTGTTCTTGAGCTGCTCTAACGTTGTTTGGTTAGTTGACATAAACAAACCAATGACTTAACGTAACCCTATAAAAAGAAATCCAATGTTGTTAAATCACATAAGCGAGCAGGTGGCCATTCGACTGGACCATTTCTAGGGATTACACGATTACCGAACTCCCCATTCAATAGATCAATTATTTGACCAGCTGTGTTGTATCTTGTTGGAACCACATATCACTGATTTCAAGTCCATCGAATTCTGGCCAAAAATAGTCTTCCAACATGGCACGATAGCGAACTTCATTGACCGTAACATGGTGATCATTTTCATCGACAAAAAAATATGGTCCAATCACACCTCCGGCATGAAATTCATACCACATGGTCACTTTTTGTGGATGCAATGGAGTATCTTGAGGCATATGTAGTTGTTTTGATGTCCAATAACACATATTTTGCTTATTGATAAAGCTTTTAAGCCAAAAATTAGTTTCCTTGCTATTTTTCGATCACTTTCAGGATTTTATTCAAACTTTTGCAGTGCACAATCGGAGAAGTTTTGCCGCTTCAAACGATTACGAAGCTTCACTTCTTGTGCTAATTTGATATTGTAGGATGAAGGCCAAGATCTTTACTCAAAATTCGCCAAAATGTGGATTGAGAGATTCCCAATTCCTGTGAACGAAGTGAAATCGTCTGATTTGGCTCTTTTTGAACTGAAACAGTTACGGCTGTAATATTTTCGGTACTTCGATCGGTGCGTTGCATCACTGGCATAGGAACATTTCATAGTGAACATGTTGGCTTAAATTTATCCACTATAGCACGCATCGTCTTCGGTGGGACGATTATTACGACTGAAAATTGAAGTAAGCGTTCTTCAAGTTGCGACCCATTACGACCCATTGACTCAAAATTTCGATAGTAATTTTTCATAATTTTCAAACGTTGCTCGTTCCTGAACTTTTTCTTCTTCTTTTAATGGCACAACAGCCTTGGAGGGCCTAGGCCGAACTTTTCGCTCATTTTGTGCGTGTTATATTTGTACATGAATTGAAGGGACCTACAGTATTATGCCAAACCCGAACGGCGAAGTTTGCTATTTTTTTTTCGCCTGCCAAGAGGTGTTGCTGTGTAGGAAAATTGTTTTTTCTACTTTTTGATTTTGCCTGTGCCGCGATTCGAACCACGGACACTCTGCGTAACGGTCCAACGCACTACTAACTTACTACGCCACAGCGACCACGAGAACTTCACCAAACAAAAATGTAAACCTTGAATGACGTTTTGACATTGCCAGATCAAAATAATTTTAGGGAGTGTTTGCATTTAAATACAAAATTTATCCCTATTGGAAAACCCTTTAATTATATTGTTTCTCCGGTACAGGCTAGACAAAATGAACCCTTTTTAAATTGAATTTGCTTAATGTTAGTAAGTAGCATTTGAGAGAAATATGTCCAGGCTAACATTTCAGCATATGAATTAAATAAATTAAATTATGATGAATTTTTTTTTTATTTAATTAGGTACTCGTATACTTACTTGCTTTGTTGATATCATAATTGGTGTAGAAAAATCAATCCATGTAACATCTTCACTACAGGGTGGTGTGGTCAACGAACCAGTGTAAGTGTAAAAATTCCCAGTATCATTTGTTATCAATTCTTTGAGCATTGGTGGCTTTGTGAAATTGGCTTGCATATCAGGCTTTACAACAAATTCCAATAAATCAGTAAATTCGGTATAATGTGGATTATCTTGCTCTTGAATCTGCAATGAAAAATCTTTATACATTGATTCTAGATATTGAATTGGTGGTGATGGATTTACACCCGAGTATTTATTAAGTCGCGGGTAAATACCCATTTTCTTTTGTTCCTTTTCTTTTGCTATTAACCTATGGGTATTTACCCGCGAATTAGCCAGTTAAGGTATATGAACGAACCGCAAAGAAAAATGCCATCACCGTTATGCCATCGTTTTTCTGCACCGCTTCCCCGAACGTTGGATATTTAGTATTACGAAATACCACATGCAGTTCCGCAGGAAAGGAAACATTATTGATGCGATCCTCACTGCCCACGGTATTGTTTTCACCCCAATGGAAATGTAATTGTGAAAATGCAAACGAATTTACAGTAAGTATTTCGTCATCGTGAGCTTTATCCAGCGGTCCTCCCGAAATCGTCGGCAATCGATGACCAGCAAATTCCAGATTCACCACAACTGTATGCCCATTATTAAGGATGCTACCGCTAAGGGGGCGCTCATCGAAGCTGGTCATTTGCATGCTTGAAAATGTTCTCGCCACTACTTCCAAGCTGTTGATATTAATGGGACTTTGGTATTTGCCATCACATGTATTGTACTGTTCACCCCAGTGATCAGGTCCTACAAAATGATACGGATACTCGTTAATGTTGCATATTGCATTTAAAAGTTAAAACATTTTTCTACTACGATAGCGATCTAGCAATTGATTAATTGATTAATTTTGGAGCTAATCAGGAATCTGTTATTTGTTCTCCTTTTTTCTCAAAATTATCGGTCGTGTCCTTGTAGCCAAAAAACGGAATAATTTGAATTTTAAATATTATCTGCCTAGTGTCTAATAGAAAGTAGGTTCGAGTTATTTGTAGAAAAATGTGAAAAATTTGTATCTCTGTGTATGGTACCACCTATACTAGACATTTCAGATTGTACATATCAAACATTCGAACTCACTCTTTCAAATTTCATTAATTTCTTTGCCCGTGTTTTGGCCAGCTTCAACCAAAATGTCTATGAAGAAATATTGACACGATTTCCACAGCAGTTGCGAGCGTGACCTAAATCGACAAAATCGTCTAATAACTCAATAATTTCTTAACCGATATGGGTGAATCGGATATCCGTGAAATGGATAATGGCCTTAAAATATATCTGCTTAGTCAAAAGTTATCAGTAATAAAAAAATTAAATTTTGCTAATTAAAAATCTCAGTTTTTTGGCTAAACCAGATTTATCTTTTGATCCGGAGGGGAAACTGAAAAACTGCCATCGTGCTCAGAAGAGCAAAATAAATACAGAAATCATATTTTACTATATGGAGTTGAAAAGTATATATAATGCAAAATTCGTTAATTATTTCTAATTTTGTGTTGCGTTATTTATCTTCTATTTATCCTCAGAAACATTATAATCACCTAGTCCCCTATTAAAACATCGTTTGACAGATAAATATTTTAGTCTAAGCCTATTGAGTAATGATTAAGTTATGGGCGATTTCGTAAATCGCTGTCCGAGATCAAATCGAGGTGATTTGAGCCACTCTCGCAACTTCGGTAAAAATTACGTCGAGACTGTCCCAAAATAAAATCATAGGCAATGTTTGTGTGAAATCTGAAGTTTTTAGTAAGTTTAATCTGGAATAGCCGTTTTCTCTTGATTTGCGAGTACCCAATTAATAAAAATTCTCCAGACGTTCCGCTCAATATTTTGTGATTAACGATTTCAAAATTTCCGGATATACCTAGTACATATTAAATTTTAAGGTACGGTGTTTTAAACACGCCGAAATCCCACAAAAACCAAATTCCTTATAAGTGAACACAAAATTAACCTCAACCACTCATGAGTTGCTCAGATTTTTGTTATTGTTGCAATGTAATATTTACTAACCCATAACTCCGTTGTAGGCGAAATCGCGACCATTTACATTTTGAAAATCTGTAAAGATAAAATGTGAAATAGGAAATTAGATACGAGTATGAGAAATGTATCAAATACTACATGGTAAAATCATTCACAAAGATGATGTAATGTTTCGCTAACTAACCACAAATTTCTAAAGTAAAACAATTTGGTTTGCGAAGTACTAAAAATAATATTCATTGTAAAAAACATACTAAAGATGAACTGACAAAATTCTAACCATGGCAATGTGGAAAGTGTTGCCAATCGCAGATCCGGCTTAAACTTCACGTCGGGATAGAGGACAGCGGGGCCAAGTTAGCGACAAAAATAAATGATCCGGTACTTCAAAGGTGTACTCGTATATGTATTTCCATACTTAAATGAATTTTTAAAAGTACAAGGTGCGACAGGTATTCGAGGACATTCACATATGTGCCTGCTACAGGTTTCTACTGTTTTTCTTTTCATACAAAAAAGCCTGGTCGTTATACACGCGATTCACAGGGATCGTTTTGTTCACAAAGTTCGTCGAGAGTTGGAAGCATCTGATGGCAATGTGGAAAGTGTTGCCAAGCGCAAGTAAAAACACGAGACAGGTTCAGACAGTCTTAGAACATCACAGTGTGCACAGCAAGTTCAAGGTATTATTGACCAACGAAGACCCCTGAAAGTCCATAAGGGCCATATCGCGAGACCTTCAAGTTTCTTAACTCACAATCAGTCGCATTGTCGACGAAGACAGCCGTTACAAATCCTACGTGATGCGCAGAGGACAGTTTATGTCGGCACAAACTCGAGAGCAACGATTCATCTGGGCACAACGAGTTCTAACCAAATTAAAATATCAGAAATCTCAGATATGCTCTGGCTTTATTCTGACGAAAAAAATGTTGACCAGGACCAAAAAATAAACCAAAGAAATGATAGGTGGTTATGTTCGGATCCTTCAAATGTTTTCCATGTTATGAACACAAAGTGGGGAACAGTGTCATGCCACCCTACTTCTTTCCTCAAGGACATCGGGTGAATACTGTTGACTACATTGAGGTATGGGAAACAGTTGTGAGACCCTGGATAGATATCATGGGTGATGAGAGGCCATACGTATTCCAACAGGACTATGCTCCTTCTCACAAAGCAATGAAGACGTAAGGTTGGATATCTGAGAATCTGCATGATCACATAACATCAAACTTGTGGCCACCTAGCTCCCCGGATCTCCTGGGATATTCCCTTGATATCCCAGCACACTTGTTTCTCTAAGAGCAGCTATTACCAAAGTAATGAGGGAATTGATTGATTGTCATTTAATTTGGGCATGGATTCCTGCAGAGAATTGAAGCTGTTACTGCCGGTAGAGGCGATATTATTGAATAATTGTATAGCCTATGTGTCACTCAGTTTGCTGTAGAAATTTCATTAAAATACAATAAGTTTTCTAAAATGTATACATGTCAATATATCCTTTTATTTTGAGTATGGCAACTCTAATGCCATTCGGTTTATGACCTAAAATTTGTTTATATTTGCGGTCAATTGCGGAAATGGGTCGATATAAGCTTGAAAAACGTTGGGTAATACTAAAAATGTACTTGCAAATTCTTCCGAAATAATAAGAAAATTACGTTGAAAATTCGGTAGAAGAGAAGCAACTTCCACTCAATTTTTGGATAAATTTGTGAAACGTGTGCATGAAACTGTATCTTTATTGGAAAAAACAACACGTTCTCGAACTGCTACAGTGTGTAGGAATGTGCAAGTAGAACAAACCACATCAATTCGCCATCGTTCTCAGAAATGGAACATTTCACGCATTTCTTTGCGAATTTTCCATGAAGATCTCGGTATTAAGACGTACAAAGTTCAATTGGTACAACCGCTTAAGCTACATGACCATTCGCAACGTTTTCGTTTCGATAATTGGGCTTTGGAACGCCCTGGAAGAAGATGAGAATTTTTATCGAAAAATCATCTTTTCTGACGGAGCTCAGAGAATTTATGCGCCATTGTTGAGAAGCCAATGAACACTCATTTTTCTTTGAAAATGAGGAAGGAAGATGCGTTACAGTGAATGGTGTGCGCTACGGCACAATTATGACTGAGTATTTGTGGCCTATTTTAGAAGATATGGACTTGGCTAACCATTCAGCAACGATTGAGCCTATTAAGAATAAAATTGGTACAGCCATCGGTCCGGTCAACTACAGTTCCATACGGTTGAAAATGTACTAGAAAATCGGATTGACCATTTAATCGGCTACCGCAAAGCCAGCCAAGGAAGTCATTTGAATGAAACAGTGTTCCACAATTAACCGAAAGGATTGTACTTTCGAATAATAAAGACCACATTGGTAAAACATTATTCGTTTCTTATTTACACCAAAATCAAATTCCAAATTATGAATGCTCCACCTGTACTCGTGTATTGTGTTAATTTAATAATACTTCATCAAGATCTTTATATGTAATTTTATGTAATAAGTATGTATGTACTTATATGGTATGTATGTACGTCATATTAGCTATGCGCAAAATTTAACATCGTCTGACAAACTTTTCATTTTCTATTGACATATAAATTGGCACGCCGTTAACTTGTTAACAAATATCAGATTGTTACACTTCTACTCGTAATTACGTACAAAGTTATGTACTTTGGTATTTAATAAGTTGGTAAGTAAGTAAGTGTACGATTCATATATGATTTAATTTAAAAGTCGCCGAACGTCAATCAAACACGTTTTTATATACTCAACAAATAATCGTGTGTATTTTTAGAAAATATTTTCAATATATCTATTTTTGACATAATTTTTTCTACAAATAACCATTCCATCACAAAAATGTGACAATTATTGAATTAATTTCATTTCCATGGTTAGAATTTGATATAAAATTGAAAACCAGTTAAGAATTTTAGAAATTCTATACATAGATATATAATTCACGACTTAGTTACCCAGCATTTTACTCTAAATCGTGTGAATAGGGCCATTACACATGTATTGCGGTCGAAAAAAATAAGTTCAAGCACATATAAGACCGATATCGGCTCCGTCTCCGTTGACTTGCCGAGATATCGGAAAATAACATCGATTCGATATCCGTCCGGAACTCGTTAAAACTCGACCGAAATCGTTGATTGATGGCGGACCCACATAAGTAGACTGGCAATTTCGTTCCGGGTTGTGAAAGAAAATTATGTATAGTATACATATTTATTTTTGATAACATTTTTATTTTCAAAAAAAAAATAATCTTTTATGATCACACAAGTTTAAAAATGTTTAGTTCATCGCGAGTTTCTAAACCAAAAATTTTTTTTAGACTGATTTTAGGTCGTTTGAAAAGAAAACGAAACTTATTAATTTTTCCCAAGAATGGTTTTCGAGATATTTGAAAAACGTATTTTTTTGCCGATTCTTCACATATTGACCGAAATCTTCAGATATAATATTGAAAAAACGTGATTTAAATCCATTTTTTTCCAAAAAAAAAAAAAAACTTTAAATTGTGCTCTTTGGGGGTTTAAACCACTAAAATCCCCATCAATACATCCGCACGGACTTGCTTTTTCGTGTTTCGCGTTGATAATTGTTCTCTTTGGTGCGGGTTTAATATGAATAACATTTTCAGAATACGTTTTTTTTTTCCTTTTTTCTGTCACGTTTATTATCATTTCAATTCCGGCGATTTCTATGGTTGGTCCGATATCGTGATAGGGTGATTTTTTAAGAGCTTGGTTTTTCAAAATCAAAAAGACTCAGAAATTTTACAAAAGTGAATGAAATTTTTATTTGGATCGATAAATCAATTTCTGCCATTTACTTTTTAAATTTCACTTAATTGTTGTCCGCGACTACGCTTTAAGTGGTACATTCTGATGGTCCAATTTTGGCACACTTTTTCACAAATTTCGGCCGGAATCTCACCAATGACGCTTTCAATGCAGCAATCGTGTTTGGCTTCTCCCTATAGACAAGAGACTTAACGTACCCCCACAAAAAATAGTCTAACGGGGTCAAATCATACAATCCTGGTTGCCAATTGACTGCACCAAAACGTGAGATTAACTGCTCACCAAATTCGCCTCTCAATTGATGCATGGTTTCGCGTGCAGTGTGGCATGTGGCACTGTCCTGTTGAAACCACATGTCGGCCAAGTCCAATTCTTGCATTTTCCGCAAAAAAAAGCTTGTTATCATCAAACGGTATCTTTCTCCATTGACCGTAACGTTGCGGCCTTCATCGTCTTTGAAGAAGTACAGCCCAATGATGCTGCCTGCCCATAAACCGCATTGGTAGCTACTGAATTACCTCTGGCTGGTCTTCATTCCAAATACGGCAATTCTGCTTATTCACGTATCCATTGAGCCAAAAAAGAGCCTCGTCGCTGAAGACAATGTTGCGATAAAAAACGATATATTTGCTATAATTTGCAAACGTTGTTCATGTGTAAGTCTATTTATGATGAAAGGACAAACCAAACTGAGCATTTTTTACTTTGACACATGTCAAAAATCATGCGTGAACTGTCCGAAATATTAACGTCAAAAACTAAGTATCAAAAAAATTACCCTTTACTTGAAGCTTTTCGACTTGAAATGAAAAAACAACTAACTTGATTAACTGAGTACTCAGTCGAACCCAGTCCGACATCTGACGACCGACTTTCGGGCATCAGAAATGAGGACGAGACTGGCCCGCACTAGCTGAAACTATTTTTTAGACCGGGTATATTATTTTTATTTCATTTCTGAACACAAAACAAATTTTTGATTCGTGTCAAATGGGCATATTTTATTATCACTCAATAGAAACTATAGACTATGATTGGTCAATTAAAAGTAGTTGGGTAGTGAATAGTGTGTGAGTATTTTTCTCTCTCTGTAATTGAATGTAAATATCAACAAAGTTACGTCGAACAATTATTTGTTCATTATCCATTCATTGTTCATCCACCATTGATGGGGGACGGCCTTGACGAAATGCTTACGCAGTTTGTGAGAAATACTTACCATGCTTTACATGCTACGAATTCAACGAATAATTTTACTTTAACTAAAGAGTTGAGAAAAAATCTTGCAAATCGAAGAGTATGCGCTATGCTTTTCTATTAGCAAGGCAGTGTTGAAAAAATATGAAAATAATAGACCAGAAATTTTACTTTGAAATAACTTAATCTATTTATAAAACCATTTTGCTCGCTCACCTAGCCTAATCTAAGTGAATTGTGATTCCTTGGTCTATTCCTGAACTGACGACTGTGAATTGTTAAGCTAAATGCGAAAAGTGAATTTTTGAAACTACCTATACATACTTATCATGAATCATACTAACTTAAAGTAATTACCATAATTGGTGATAATTGCGAATAACAAAACTTTCGAATTTTATGCATATGATAATTGACTTGATGTGATTTAATGTTTATTATTGTTGCTATTGTTACTATTTCGAATTTTCTATTATTATTCATTCCAAAGTAATTAGCAAAGAACATGGGGAAATACTCGATGCATAAATTCCATCTTATGGAAAAAAAAGTAAAGATCATTAAGAAAGGTTCTCAAGCACGCGTATAGGTTTTTCACTTCTATTCGGGTGTTGTTGTTGTTGTTGAAATTATGTAAAACAAAAAATGTTCGATACGAACACACAAATACGTCGCACAGTGTAAGAGAGTAAAATATAAAAAAACGATGTTCGAAATGTGGAAAACACGTCGGAAGATAATATTCCTAAGACAAATACGAAATATTTACTTACATAAAACTTGAATTATTGTAGCCACTACAGGCCATCAAAGTTGAACGTTCTGGACGAAACGATCGAAGAAAGATTTTTACATACAATTTGGAAGTACTATATTTCACTTATTATTTAATGCACATTTCTAAATAATATATGTAAGTAATGAAAACATGGAATTACTTAGTACAACTTGACAACACTGTTTCTTTTTTTCGTTTCGATTACCATCTTCTGAGTACCGTTACTTTAAACTACGTGCGATCTGTCAAACGAAAAGTGCAAGTAATCTATAACTTTGAGAGTAGAATAAAAAATACATAAAGAACCAAGAACCATCCCCCCAATTTTTTTCATAAAAAATACTTTCGAATGAAACTAAAATAAGCTGCTACTCCGCTGGCTTAATATATTTTTATGGTGGCGCAGCTTCAGTGCAAATATGTGAAATTTTTTAAGCTTCGCTGGTCACGCACTTAAAAAGTGAGAAGAAAAGTAGGCATGTCCGGCCGCCCATTTTTGGTATTAACACTTCAGTTCGTTATCGTAAGTTCAAATACCAAATTTAATAATTCTCTAATTAATATTAGGCAAATTATTCCAAAATTACTGCTTTAATTCGTATGCACCTGCCAAGTGTGGTTTCATTTTAATGATTTTTTGTACATTCCTTAACTTCGACCAGAAAAATATGTTCAGCAAGTTTCATCACGATTGGCTATCGGTTATATGAAGTCGTTGTTACACTACTGTGCGTCGTGCTCTGGTAATTAAAATGTTCTAGTTTCGAATCTAAATTAAGTTTTCATTATCTAAACGACTTCTGACATTTGACTAGTTACGCGGGTACCATGAATACATTTTCACTTCACTTTAAATAAATTGTGCACGAGTTGTGATTACAAATTGAAATTTCTGCCATGTCATAAGACATGAATGAATAAGTACTTCTAAGAATTTAGGTTTCATCTTCGTATTTTTTTCATTTATTTATGTAGTTTTTGTTGTTGTTGATTTTTCTTCTAATTCGTAACGATCACGTCGATCACGCATTAATCTAAATTTTAAATGGTCAGTTTAAGGCAAATACAAATGGCATGGAAATATAATTTGTATGTAGTTTATTAGTTTACGTAATAATTGTATTTAATTGTAGACATCACGATCATTCAGATCCCGTCAGTTTAATTAAAATTATCATGCCGTATTTGAAGAACGTGTTAATTGTAACCCTGCACCAGTGATGGAAAAGTAGGTATAATTGTTCCTTTTCCCCGACTTTTTGAAACGAAAAGGCACACTTTAGGAACAATTTATAAATGACTGAATAAAGAAATGATCTACTTTAAGTTCAATACTACTAATATTTTTGTTTTTATTTCAGTGAAATACACATAAAGATAATATCGGCCTCAGTGAGAAGAATGAATGACGTTGCCTTATTTAGATTAACATAACTGATCGCAAAAACCTACAATGATTAATTTTCATTGAAGTTTATATGGTGGTCACTATGGCGTAGTGGTAGTGCGTTGGCCTGCTGCGCAGAGTGTCCGAGGTTCGATTCTCGGCACAGGCAAAATCAAAAAGTAGAAAAAATACAAAACTTGGCAGGCAATGGCAAACCTACAAGAGTAAAAATTGCCTATGAAAAGCTTTTCACTTCACCGTTCGGATTCGGCATAAAATTGTAGGTCCCTTCCATTCACGTACAAATATAACACGCACAACATGAGTGGATGCGAAAAGCTCTGCCTAGGCCCTCCATGGGCTGTTGTGCCATTAAAAGTAAAGTAAAGAAGTTTATATGGCTCGAAAGTCAAGTTTACCTCAATCCTAATTAATTATGTCTTCAGTAAGATCGCAATCTGTCAAAACTTTATGCTGGTCTACAAAATTTACACAATTGATACGATTAGGTGATTGTGTTTAGCTCATAACCTGGAACCGGTGATGATGATGTAAATAATGGTTTAGTCTTCTTTGTTGTCGTCCTTTGTGTCAATTTTTTTAAATTCAAATGTGCATTTAATACATATTAAAAACCATAAAATCTTACCAGCAGCTTTGCTGGCTGGGTCATGTTGAGCAAATGGAAGAAGGCGATCCGGCTAGAACAGAATGGTATTTTATTCGAATCACGGTGGAGGAACACGCAGAAGAGGACGTCCTAATCTCGGTTGGAAAGACCAGGTACAGGAGGACCTGACAGGATGCGAAAAGCTTGGCTTTTGGCGCTAAATGCGGTCATAGTCGACACTAAACTGAAGTTCATTGTGGTAAACGCATAACACTTGCCACAATGGCTGTCTATCTCTTTATCGTGATGTCCTATGTGATTTCATTCCCTCTCTCATTCTTCCTCCCACTTACCAATCTTCCTTCCATTCAACACAATGCTCTGCATTCATAAGGGTACATCCTGTGTGTTGAATGTCTCAATAAAAAAAAAAAATAAGATTTCAAATGCACAATTTCATTTCAACAAGATTAAACCAAATGCCAAGTATTATTTTCAAAAATTAATAAAAACAATATTCACATCAATACATGACGTATCAAAGGCGTTAATTAACCACTACTTGGAAAGTTTGTTTTTCTTCTGCAAACAATGATAAATGAATCACCTGAAGCGGAAAATTCGGACATTATCAAATTGAATACATCATTTACATATACATAATACACAAATTTATGCCATGCCAATCCAATCCATCATAATAAACAACGTACTTGTGTAAATGATATAGAGTTTATCATAAAAGGGTTGTGACGTCATTAGTGCAACATTGCAGTGCAAGTGTGAACACAAATTATACTAATTAATTTAACAAAAAAAAAAACAGAAAATCACGCTCATTATTGTTAATCCAGTAAAAGTTTTTTTACATTTCATTAAATTTGTGTACATACATCATACATATTTACACATTTCTTTTTTTCGTAATTTATCTACGCAAACAAGTAACTTAACAATTTATTAAATGCCGGTGAGTTTTTTATACGAGGAAAATTCCTAACTAATTGATTTAAAATTTCTGACCTATATGAGTAGGGGAAATGATGAGAATGATGATGACGATACATTTGTTAAATATACCGTTGAATAACAAATCCGCAGTAAAGATTACGTTTTTTTTTTCTATCGGTAGGTATGTTAATCGTGGTCGCTGTGGAGTAGTGGTAATGCGTTGGACTGCTACGCAGAGTGTCCGGGGTTCGAATCTCGGCACAGGCAAAATCAAAAGAGTGGCCGAGATTTTCGCAGCCACTCATGTTGTGCGGGTTATATTTGTACATGAATGGAAAGGACCTACAGTTTAATGCCGAATCCGAACGGCGAAGTGAAAAACTTTTCATAGGCAATTTTTACTCTTGTAGGTTTGCCATTGCCTGCCAAGAGGTGGTGCCGTGTAGAAAAATTATTTTTTCTACTTTTGGATTTTGCCTGTGCACATAGAGTTGCCACACTTAAAATATCCAGTAGTTAGATGGACCACCCTGTATACCATATATTAATGACTTCTGTATTTTTTATCATTAACACCAAACAGCATGATTCTTTCATGAAATATGTATACTCGTTAATCTGAAGAATATGTCAAATAATAAAAGGTGATAAAAATTATTGCAAAAGTGATTAACAACGTCCATTCACATTGAGATTGTATAGTATTTATTTCTTGGGTCATCACTCTTGTGATAAATATTTCGGGTAATGTTTTTTCTTATGAAAATATTAATAATTTTATGGTATGAATTCTATGTAACTCCGTGTCTCGACTGAAAATAATTTATGACAAAATTATTGGCTTGTCTAAAAAAAATCGTGTGGCAGACACTTTATAACTTAACTTATTTATGACATGCCATGTATGACAGACTTTATTTCTAAACAACTTCGTTGTCATAAGCACAGACTAAGTTTGACGTTTATAATAAGACAAAAACAATTTTATGCACTTGTATCAAATATTGAATTATAAGGAAAACGAAATAAATCATTTCTTAAAATATTTTTTAAAACTGTTCGACATATCCTAATTAAAACTTAATACAATTCAATTGCTGTGCTTGATTATTGTACGTATTTACATTTGACAATACTACTGTGGGCAAAAGTTAGTAAGACTTTTTAATTTAAATTTCGCGGAAACCCATTCATCAAAATATTATTTTTTTTAAGGTTGGTATGACTGTCGGTGACATCTGTGCCAAATGTCACATCAAAATAATCATTAGTGTTTAGTATACGCTTGTCTTTCTGAAGTACAAAAAGTGCATTCGGCGATTTTCACAATGAGTGAAATTATTCAACAAAGAAGTTCCATTAAATTTTGTGTGCGGAATCAAATTTCTGGTGCCGAAACGTTTAGAATGTTGCAAAAGGCCTTCGGTGATAATTGTATGTCGCGAGCAAGTGTTTTTGATTGGTACAAATTGTTCAAAGATGGTCGAGAACGCGTTGACGACGAACCACGTCCAGGACGGCCATCAACATCAACTGAATCACTGCATTGGTTTTACGAGACCATTTTGCCAAAAATTCGACTGATATCGTTCCGCAACCACCCTATTCGCCTGACTTAGCACCGTTTGACTTTTGGAAAAAACGTTGGCACAAGTGTATTGGGGCCGGGGGGGATTACTTTGAAGGGGACGAAATAGATTTGGAAGAATGAATAAAAAAATTTGAAATTATGAGCAAAGTCTTACTACTTTTTGCCCACAGTAGTATGTATTAAGTAAGATTTAGGTTTTTATAAAAAAAAAAATATTTTGGTGCTCATACAGTTTCTTTTGAAATAGTAGGTACACTTGAATCTCTTTTTACACTGTTAATCGGCAATGAAAAACCCGTGCAAATAGAATCCGTGTAAAAGGCCATGCTCTTAAATATATATGGTAAGCTTTGTGATGTGTTTCAAGTAAAGAAAAATTATACTTTTTAAAACTTACTTCTTTAAAATCTTTTTTATGTTTACGAGGGAGTAAAAGATGATCGTGGCAAAACGGAAATTGTCTCGCAATAAAGAGCAGAGCCCTCTGTCAATCAAGTATGAAAAAAATTAGGACGCAAATGTACATATGTACACATAAATGATGGGCAGCAAACTATATATGAATCCACGTGTATCCACGAGTATGAATCAAACTCGAATGATAGAGGACGCTGATTCGCGTATGAGTCAAACTTGATTGATAGAGGGCACTGCGTATGAATCATACTCGATTGATAGAGGGTGCTGCCCATCAGTTTCTAGTAAAATTTGACATTTCAAACAAAACTCGTTAGAAATTTCTAGAGCTGAAAGAATGAACAAGTATAGATTAGAAAAAATAAACGCGAGGCACAAACAATTGGGCCGTTTTTGTTACGATGAAATCTACAGCAAAAACTGCGGCACATAGCGGCTGAGAGACAGTAAGAATGTAGACTTCGTCGAATGGGGAACAAAATTCAGATTTTGGAAAAAAAAAACAAAAAACACGAGAGATCGCGAGAGTGTAGACTTGAGGTACAAACGAATTCGAATTTCATTGAAAAACCACTCGCAAAGACTAATGCGGAGAGATAGCATGAATAGCAAACAAGTTCAATAGAGCTAATAATTGCATCAACATTCATCTCATTGAGTCGCGCCGAAGCTCCTCAGATTATACAGCACCAAGCAGTCATTGAGGTGGCCGAATTCCCAGCTTCTCAACGAAAGAGAACAGAAGGTTTACTTGAGAATTTGCCTGAACATCTTTACTCCGTGCGAAGAAAACAACTCGCATCAGCACAACAAAACATAGACTAGATTTGCCAAGTTTCTAGTCAATCTCATAACATTCGAGAGTTCTCAGACCGGCAAGTGGCAAATTCTATACCTGTTGAGATCATTCAACCTGAACATTTTGATGATGATGGTTATTATAATGATAATAATGATGATGATGGGAAGATTATAATTATAATGATAGCAAACAAATTATGAATATTTGGATGGAGATGATGATTTTGAAGAGGGCGTTGCATTCATTGGAAATTTTGCATAAATCAAACATGTTCGTTAAAAATTATTCCGGCCACGCCTGTACTGTCTGTGATTAACTCTGGTTTTTACAGGGTTACTAAACCTAACATGACAACGCAAACATTCTGCAGAAGTAAACTTTTGGCGGGCGTTCCACTGACGCACACAACTTTTTTATTTTAGTTTTAAGTAAGAAATATGTAAGGAAATAATTACGTTTAAAAAATAACTAATTATATTATTTAATAATTTGATTTATTAAAAAGTTCGGTGCTGATAATTTAAGCTTTTTTTGGGGGGCCGATGCCGAACCAATGCCGATCCCAAGGCTAAGGTCGGACTCTACTGATCAGCGGAAGATCATTGATCACAGTGAACTATCCAACATTCTAAAACTCAGCATAGTAATTATCTACCAAAAATACAAAATTAATCCCGTACTTAAAGAGAGAAAAGATTTGAAACAGATATTTCATTTAAATAATATTTTTACAATTTAGATCGTATATAAATGTTAAGAGATTAACAGAAAACTCTTACTGAGTCTTTGATTTTTCTATTTTTCCAGTAATTTCAGCTAATGTTACATTTAATAATATTGAAATTATTTAATGAACTTTAACAAGCACAACTCATATGCGTGACTTACGTACGAATAAAACGCTTTTTATTGCGATGATTCGTGTGAAATTATGCAAATTCGATCATAAAAAATTGTTAGGCGATTACAATGTAATTTTTCTTTTTCTAAAAATAACGGAGCTAAAATTTTAATTTAAGATCTAAAGCTATTTAATAATTACTAATGTATTTAAGTACTTACTTAGTAGTTGTAGCAATTACATACAAACATAATAAATGTGTAAAAGCTAGAAAATTCTCATAAACAATTGGCAGATTCACAAGGTGTCGTTTTCAATGTTGTATCCTCTCAATTGTCGTAAGTTCTCTCATTTTCCATACAACATTATGACAATGCGACAGAGATACGTTGTATTTCAAAACACATTTCTACAATAAAAACTGGTGTCAATTGGAAATGTTTAAAAAAATATACTGTTGGCAAATCTACTTATACTAAGTAACTAAGTACTCGTATATATCTGCATCAAATCTAATTGTATTTGATAAGAGAAACGCCACGAAAACTATAAGTAGGTAAGATTTAAATTGATAAACTACGAAATGAATATACGAATCTAATATAATCAAAAATTGAGTTGTATGTACTAAGTATGTATGTAAATGTACTGCTGACCCATCGCATGTACTGGTTTTAACAGATAACCCTGCGTCTACACCTGCCAATGCTGGCACGCATAGAAGAATACGTATTAGGTTCAAAAAACCGAAAAATTGTCTATGTGACGTAGCCGATTATCATGCCAGTTCATTTATAACAAAATGACAATCATGTAAAGACAAACATTTTCCATTATAAAAGTTTGAAGTTTTCGTGTATTTTCCCCCACTTTCTCTTTGTTTCTCCCTCACATTTGCGCAGAAACGTCAAACATTGTGTTCTTATGTCAAATCGCTTATAGCCTCATTGTGATCAATGAGGCTTTTTATTGTGGTATGCTAGCCACTCTACCAATAAAAAAGATGTAAGTGTATTAGTGAAAAAGTGAAAGTAAATTGTTAAGTGTTGGCATGCCAGCATTTTCAGGTGTAAACGCTGAGTAATTGAGAATAAGAACCTATGCCGATTTGGCCATCAAGAATCAGATGCACTCTAGGCTCAATAAACCGATTTTTAAATGACAGATATATGTAAGTTTTCACGTTAAGTTAGCAGAATTGGGCTTTTGCAAATGAAATTTTTTCACATTGATAATTTATAGATAATAAGTATATTTAAGTATGTTGCCAAAGAGTTAATCTTCACAAGAATGGATGAAATATTGGGTCATATAAAAAGAATCCACGGTTTTTCGTTTCAATATGATGTTGGTAGCCACAAATCTGACAACACTAGCCTGATTATGTCAAAACTAACACAAGTTTGAAAGGTGGCTACAGGCTACATTTTGTGTGAAGACAGTTGTGTAATTTGTCGCTAGTGTAATAAGTTATAATGATCTGGAGAAATACGCTATGTGATGCTTTATTAGTACAGAAAAGGTAAAACCATTGGAAAAAAACCTGCCGAAATATTATGCGATTTACGGTGTGGATGCTGTGAGTGAATGCCGGACTCAGTAGTGGTTTGCTCGATTACATTCCGGGAATTTCGATACTAAAGATGCTCCTCGCTCTGGTCAGTCAGTCGCTGTAAAAGCCGATGCAATTTTGCAATTGGTGGAACAAGATCGACACGCAAGCTGTCAGTAGACAGCGGAGTCACTAAACATCAATCACATGACAGATTTGTGGGTAGCAACTGCGGACACTTTTTATATGACCCAATATAAAAGTGTTGACAGTTGTCGTCACGTTGCTGCCACACATTCAATCTGTTTTGCACTTTACTCTTTTTCCGCTGAAGATGTGTAAACTTTTCGCAATCTGAATTTTGTACTTTTTTCAAGTAACTCCAAAATGTTGCTCACATTAACTATGGTACGTACACTCATTGCGACTGTTTGCTGGCCCACAAACACTTGAATGTGGTAACAATAATTGCTCTTTCTTTAACGTGAGTTTATTTTTTTTCGGCTTAGCGCCGTTTCATAATAATTATTGCGCATAAAGTTATTACGTACAGTGGTGCATCATTTGCGCCTTTGTTTGTTTGGCGAATATGAGCGAAGTTATTGTACAATGTACGAGTACGCTGCTGACGTCAAAGTTGAATCATTTTATTTTACAAACTTTAATATTGTATTGCTGCCTATAGGTAGGTGATCATATGTACGTATGTATGCATGTATGTATGTATGTACAATATGTACGAGTGTATGAGCATGAAGTGGAAATGTTTGTTAATTAACACGCATATCTTTTACTTACAAATATGCTGACATTCATATGTGTTCCTACAAACAAAATGTTGAAAATAACCTATGCATTCACAAGCATGCAATAATTGCACTTGGAGTTTGATTTTCCGGTTCTGTTGATTTTAGCACTAAATACATACATATGTATGTGCATACATAGGTATATACATACATATGTACAGTAACTTCAAAGTCAATTTAAGAGCAACTTTTTTTTTACTTTATTTATTTTTTGAACAGTTCATTACCACTGTATGTAATAATGTAGGTAAATACTATAGGAAGTATGGTATACGCAGGGTATTTACCCCTAGGCTATAATAAAGTAAAATTGTTTTTATTTTTCTTCTTTTTAAATAGCACAACAGCCCATGAAGGACCTAGGCTGAGCTTCTCGCATCCATTCATTAAACGAAGAAGAAGAATACCGAAATTCTGAGTCGGTGGTCGCAACTTTAAAAGCGCTTACTCCCATTTTAGGTCGTAATAATCGTCCCACCAGAGAGGCCGTGCGTGCTATAGTGGATAACTTCGAGTACACATATTCACTATTGAATGATGCTGTGCCAGTGAGACAATTTACCGGTCGAAGTACCGAAAATATCGCATCCATGAGTACGCTTCAGTTCAAAATGAGCCAAATCAGTTGATTCCAGGTCGTTCACAAGAATGGAGAATCTCTCAGTACAACATTGTGAGATGTTCCGATATGTATGGAAGGAGTGGTGTAAAATTGGCTCCAAACAAGATTTTAATTTACCCTTATAAGATCAAATTAACACAAGAAGTGAAACCTAGCGCCGAAACTTCTCCGATTGGGCTCCTGAATGCCATCAAAAAATCATCTTCAGCGATGAAGCTAATTTTTGGTGATTTAACGCCGTTGGATTTCTTTTCATTTAAGCCTACAACTTTAGAGGACCTCAGAAGCAATATCGAACACGAAATTGCCAACTGTGGGGAAGGAGTGGTGGAAAATTGGCTTCAAAGAATCGATAGCTACAAACATGCTCACAGCGAGTATGACCACAGCGGTCATACGAGCGATATCAGACTCCATACTTAAATGTAACATGTGTACTAGGCCGAGCTTTTCGCTTTTTGTATCGACTCATGTTGTGCGTATTATATTTTTACAGTACTGGAAGGGACGTACAGTTTTATGCCGAATCCAAATGGCGAAGTGAAAAGCTTCTCATAGACAATTTTTACTCTTGTCGGTTTGGCATTGCCTGCCAAGAGGTGGTGCCGAATATGAAAAATTGTTTTTTCTACATTTTGATTTTGCTTGCGCCGAGATTCGAACCCCGGACACTCTGCGTAACAGACCATTTGCACTACCACTTCACCAAAGCAACCACTGTGACATGTGTACTACAGCTGGAATAAATTTCAGTCCGACATCTCAATTATTCTGTGTTTTATTTCAATACAAAATTGTTATGTTCCCTATTGGAATCCTTGAAATAATAGTAAATATTACTAAACGTAACTTTTGAACTTTTACATTTTGAAAAAGTTTACATTTTTCAGCATGTTTGCATACTTTTAGGGTTAACATAAATAGTTTAATTCCAATATTTGTCGAAAAAATGTGTTAAGACCTATTTTCAAAATGAATTATTTCCTTAAGGCGGAAGATAGTGAAGCATGTTTTTGAATATTCCGATGAAAAAGAAGGTGACTTCTAAAATTGAGTCAACAAAAGAGGAATATAATTTCTAGAATTTTTCTCTCAAAAAATTCTGTATTTTTCAGTTTTTCAAATTTTGATTAAAATATAATATCAAAATTTTCTTTGATAAATTGCGAATACAAAACTGAAACTGAATCGGCAGGATATCAGCAGGATAAAAAACTTAAACTTATTTTCCAGATAATTGAACAATCCAAAATTTGTTTTGTAACATTCTTGCTCATTACTTTACTTCTAATGGCACAACAGCCCATGGAGGGCCTAGGCCGAGCTTTTCGCATCCACTCATGTTGTGCGTGTTATATTTGTACATGAATGGAAGGGACCTACAGTTTAATGCCGAATCCGAACGGCGCAGTGAAAAGCTTTTCATAGCAATTTTTATTCTTGTAGGTTTACCATTGCCTGCCAAGAGGTGGTGCCGTGTAGAAAAATAATTTTTTCTACTTTTTGATTTTGCCTGTGCCGAGATTCGAACCCCGGACACTCTGCGTAGCAGTCCAACGTATTACCACTACGCCACAGCGACCACAACATTCTTGCACATTTGACATTTATACTTAATATTATATTACACAGTGTAACACATAAAATCTTGCCTCTGAAAGCACTTATCGAAACGAGCAAAATCACTTTTGGGTTTTTCTGATTTAGCTCCAATTCGGATTTTATCGTCTCATGCTTACTCGTATTTTACTTGAAACTTGATTTTGAGCACTTTTATCTCGTAAACCAATTGGAATTTGGTTTTCCTGCCTTCAGCATAGTTGTAGGTAGGGGGAAAAAAAGTAAAACAAACTGATTTAAAAAACCTGAATCTAGAGCCTCAAAATCGGGAAAATGTCAAGAAAGTACCATTTTTTCCACCTTTTTTAGCGAAATATTTTTCTTATTAGTACTATTTTGAATATCAGTATAAGATTGGTGGTAGCTATGCAAATACGTGTGCATTAAAATAACAAACAGAACTTCAAAGAAATTCAATCTTTTATTAATTTTGTATACAATTTCGCCCCACTGTGCGTTCATTGCATTTTACGTACATATGTTCTTTACCCAAATGCACACCGAATGTCTCTAAGCAAGAATGAAAGTAATTTTCACAATAATTTTTTAATGATTTATTCGGGTTTTTACTTCATTCAACAAAAACAAAAACAAATCACAAAAACAATGAAACAAGTGAATACCGCTTCACAAGAAGACAGATGCAGAAGTGTTGTTGCTGTCGAAACAGCTGCTCATTGGCGAGCGTTGCGCTTATTTTTTATGTAATTTTGATTACAATTATTATTAATATTGTTTATGTTTATGCTCGTAAATTTTACACTGTTAAACATGGAATTATTATTTACTTTTCATGTTTTATATTTTTTATTTTTCTTTATGCATACAAGCTTTTTTATTTAACAATAAAATTCAACCCGAACCCTTATCTCAAATTTTTTCCTTTGGCCTTTGACATTTTTTTTTTGTGTCAAATATTAGAAGCTTCCTCTTTTCTTTTAATGGCACAACTACCCATAGAGGGCCTAGGCCCAGAGCTTTTCGCATCCACTCATGTTGTGCGTGATTTTTTTGAACACGAATGGAGTGGTAGGTCCCCTACAGTTTTACGCCGAATTCGAAGGGCGAAGTGAAAAGCTTTTATAGGCAATTTTTACTCTTGTAGATTAGAAGTAGTTGCTAAAATAAGCTAAGGGCCCAAAAGTGAAAAGGCATGACTTACCTTCGACAAACTTATTTAAGAAATAAGTTTTTATAGTTTTAATTTGCGTTTACTTTCCTGCGCCTCATTTGGTCAACCCATTATAAATAAAAAACATAATGAATTTCAAGCAATGAAGGAATGAGCATAAGTTGACTTGAACTTATTTTGAAATTTAGTTTGAAAATAGGTTGAATCAAGTGTGAAAACCAGTAACCTGGAAACTTTTCTAGACAGATTTTAGCTTAATTAACTGGTAAATTTATAGCTGACAAAGACTAAGGAAGGTACAACCGCTTAATATATTAGACCCCACAATGCATCAAATCATTAGCTGAATATTTATAATTCCTAAATAAATTTTTAAACTGAAATAATTTTTATGTGTTTTAGATATTTTGGATAAGTAAATGTGTCTGAGATAAAGTTCTTATTAATAACCCATAGAGCGCCTAGGCTGAGGTTCAGGTTGTAGCTGCATAAATTATAATAAAGAAAAGTATATATATAAGAAAAGTAGAGAAATATGCAAAAATAAAAATTTTCAAGCAAAAGCTTATATTTATTTAACCTGTGTATGACTTTAATATGCGTGGCATTAAATCCGTGGCACGGTGTCATTTCATCGGAAGTATTTTACATAAAAGAAAAAAAAATTAGGCACTGGATGAATTCCTGTAGTACCTATACATACATAATTTCTTTCTACGTAAGAAAGAGAAACTAAATTTGAAATTATTAGTTTCACTTCTAGCTACATAAAAAGTAGCTTTTCATTTATAGAAAGTTAAAAAAATGAAAAGTAAAATTAAAAGTACTTACCATAAACAAATGTTACAACCAAAAATAAAATAAAGCCAACCTCTCCCATTGCTGTCAGGGGTCAGGTACTCTCTCTGAATAGTGATTGCTACCGCGCTGCTGCAAAGCCACACCAAATTTCCACCAACTATGGCAGGTGGTGGTATATAGGTTTCGTTTTGAGTTTGAGTACTATGGTATGTTTTGTAATTGTAATTTTGTGTAGTATGTATGTATGTGTATAATGCAATTGCTGGTGAAAAGCTGCTGCTACTTGTGCTGAGTATCAACTTCAACTTCTATTTATTCTTAATGCACCAGCAACGTAACATATTTAACAGCTTCAATTAAATTCGAATTCTCTCATCAATCATACACTCACATACACGGCGTGGCGGTGGGACGACACGCTAATCGCATTCGACAAACAAATTAACGTATGTTAATTTTTGTTTAATGTAAAAAAAAAATTTTAAGTTTCCGTTTTGGTTTTGGTAAAATTTTGTTTTTGTATTGCACTAAAATTGGGCAATTATTTTCATTTAATTAAGTTTGTATTTTAGACGTTGACTTTCCAATTGTGTGTGTATGTGTGTGTGTGTGTGTGGGATTAAGGTAGTTAGTATGTATTAACTTAAGTTTGAATTTTCATATAAGTAATGCAAGCAGATAAATAAAGTATACACGCTGTTTGTTTGTTATTGTTTTTTTTGTTTGTTGTTGTATTGAAATCCGTTTTGTAAATAAGTAAATAATACTGAGACAATTAAGTTATTTTCTTAAAATTTTCTCAAATCAACATTTTAATGTTTCATCATCAAATCACATTACAATTTTACAATTACCCGTATCTTAAATCTTGGAATTGGAATAATTTCGTTTTTACTAAAATCTTCCGGTTTTATTAATCTCACGTTGCAGCTCGATTTCAGGTAATATTTATTTAATATGCTTAGTAGCTTTTTAAATTTTAGATCAGCAGAAATGCCAACAATCAACCGGTCGGTAAGACGCGCGCTTCCACATTGAAGTGAACTCGAGCTGCGAATAAATGAACAAACAAAAAAATACGCTAACACATTTCAACCTACAAAGATACGAGTACACACATACACGCATACATACATTCTTACATACATATGTACATATGAACAGACGCTTTTGACAATGGTGTTGAAAAACTTCAATGCGAGTCCACTTCACCCGTCTGTCTACCCAGCAAAAGCTTTTCGAGAATTTGTCAACCCTTTGGCAAAGTAATGAGAAGAAGAACGTTGAGCATTCTTTGTAATGGGAATGGAAATGGAAACGGTAGAGGGAAATATGTGCGATTATTTGATTAGAGTGGATTGATCTAACTAAAGAATTTCGAATTTCAGTAATTATTCCAACAAGTTCGTTCTATGTATCCTTGTCCAGCTGAAGGACCATATGCAGAGGCAATTCACCGAATTGGATTAAATTTTATGTCGACAATAACCTCGTCGAATGATTTATTGTGATAATTTGACCTGCCCAGATTACTCCATGTACGCGCCAGCAGCGGCGCCATCATGGCCAAAATCATGTTCAAACATTAATATAAAAAAATATGTTTAAAATAAAGCAAATTTCATGGATATTAAAAATATTTTTCTGTGTTTTATTTCAATTAAAAGTTAACTATTAAAGAAACAAAAAATTAATACACCCGATATTTATACCTCCTTAATATTTTTTTTTTCTTATTGATACATTCAACACACAGGGTGTACCCCTATGAATGCAAAGCATTGTGTTGAATGGAAGGAAGATTGATAGGTGGGAGGAAGAAGGAGGGAGAATGACGGAGGGAATGCAATCACACAGGACATCGATAAAGAGATAGACAGCCATTGTTGCAAGTGTTATGCCTTTACCACAATAATCTTCAGTTTATCAGTGTCGACTACTTATGACCGCATTTAGCGCCAAAGGTCAAGCTTTTCGCATCCACTCATGTTTTGCGTGTTATATTTGTAAATGAATGGACAATGAATATTTGTGGCCACAAGTGGTCGTCGTGGTGTAGTTAATGGTGCGGTAGTCTACAAAGTAGAGTGCCCGGGTTTCAAATTTTCTCGGCATAGGCGCAAAATATTTAAAGTAGATTAACCTATTTCTTAATACGGCACCACCTCTTGATAGGCAATGGCATACCTACAAGAGTAAAAATTACCAAAATATAACATTAAAACTTATTGCATATTTTTCGTTATAAATCCCAAAATCTTGAGAGTTCTTGAATAATTTTTCCAATTTTGCAATTCTCATTGTTTTTTATTAATTAAACTCAAATAATTGTTTAAAAACTTTCGACATTTTGGGACTTAATTTTTTGTTTTTTATTTATACTAAGAATTTGGAAAATTATTTTTCCCAAGTTCAAGTTCATCAAATTAGAGTAATATTCTATGTATGTATATATGAATTTTATACGTGCTAAGAGAGAAGAGAGAATGACAACAGTGTTCGTATATACTTAGTACAGGCAGTTCAAATGATCGTTTCGGACCCAGCCATGATTCCTCACCAGTGATCTTAGTGGTTTTTTAATAATAATGAAAAATATGCGATAAGTTTTTATTATATATTTCTTAATTCGACTTTAGCTGTTATCCTTTGTGGTCACAGATTTGTAGAAAAGTTTCCTTTGATAAGTACAAGAACGACTTACGAGTATGTTTAACGATCCGCAAAATGGTCATTCTACAATATTTCTGAACTTTTTCTCCAAAAATTTGATAAATTTTCACATATATAAAAAGTCGTAAAATTTTTTTTATGATAAATTGGAGAATTTACATGACAACAATTGAAAGAATACGGCACTGAATAAGACACATTGTGAACATTTCAATTGATTCTCAAAACAATCAAAGTTTACATTTTTAGTAACAAAATTTAAGAGCTCATGGAAAATGTTCTCTTAAATAGAGAACAATATGAAAAAGTACGCGAACAGAATATGGGTAAAATTTGTAAAATCTGTCATGTATATGATGTTTAGTACCTCCGTTATCTCCTGACAGCTTGCGTATCGATCTTGCTCCACCAGTTGCAAAATTTCATCGGCTTTTTCAGTTACTGGCCGACCAGAGCGATGTGCTTTTTTTATATGGAAATTTCCAGAACGGAATCGAGCAAAGCACTTCTGGGTCCGGAGTTCACTCACAGCATTCTCATCATAAACCGCTCAAAATTTTCGGCATGTTTTTGCAGCGGTTTTACCTTTTCCAAAGAAATAAAGCATCACATAGCGTATTTGTTCAGATATTTCACACATTTTCAAATCAATGTAACTTTTTATGAATTACACAACTGTCTTCAAACAAAATGTAGCCGGAAATGAAACCTGGTGAACATTGTGTTCGTTTGACATAATCGGACTAGGTAGCCACATTTGTGAGTACCAACACCACAAAAACCGCGGATCCTTTTTGTAATGACCCAATATGAAAATAAAATTCACTTATCTTATTTTTGAAAAATAATTCTAAAAATATTTATAATATAAAAGATAAAAAATTGGTCAGTTTGGCAGCTGAATAGCTGTTTTTGTTCTTCTCTTGATATTTTTACTAGTAGCAATTACTCAAGTGAAAATATTTTGAAAAACTATGTCGGAAATAGGACAATTTTTTCTGCCATTTATGCTTTCTTTTATTATTTTTTTTTTCATACGCCAACGGATTTCCAGAAAAAATAATAAGATTATAAGATATCGAATTCTAAGAAAGTGTTCGAATTAACCTCGCTGTGGCGCTGTGGTAGTTGGACTGCTACGCAGAATGTCCGGGGTTCGAATCTCGGCACAGGCAAAATCAAAAAGTAGATAAAATAATTTTTCTACACGGCACCACCTCTTGGCAAGCAATGGCAAACCTACAAGAGTAAAAAATGCTATGAAAAGATTTTCACTGCGCCGTTCGGATTCGACATTAAACAGTAGGTCCCTTCCACTCATGTACAAATATAACACGCACAACATGAGTGGATGCGAAAAGCTTGGCTTAGGCCCTCCATGGGCTGTTGTGCCATTAAAAGTAAAGTAAGTAAAGTAAGTAAGTTAAGAAATTTTAAATTATAAGAAATTAGATTTTAAGAAAATGTTCGAATTAATCTCGAAAATATTAAAAAAGCTAAATTATAAGAAATCAAATTCTAATTAAACTTGAAAACGATTTAGTATATGTATACAATCGAATTTTTCCCATTGTATCTGTTTTAATTTTATGCTGGGCATGTGCACATGTAGCACTATGTAAATCTTAATAGTAAAGCAACATGGTAGACACACTGACGCACAAACAAACAAATAAACATACATAAATTAGACAACGAGGTAATGCATCGAACCGGTAGGCAGATTAGTTATAAGCAGCTGTTGTGCACATGCAATATGACAATAGCCACTTTAAGGAGACGAAAAATACTTCTAAATTTTATCATACCATACAGTAGATTTAGATAATAACGATATGCTAAAAAATTTCTCATGTCTTACGATTTGTATTACGAGTATATTTATCGAAAGTACAAGGCAAAAAAATCATCCATGAATAAAATCATCCATGCATTTTTTCAAGTTTTTAATTGATTCTCTCAAAAATTTTTCATTGCTTCCGATTAAAACGTTATTGTTATAATCAAGTTTTACTGCATTTAGCTGCTTTTACTCGCACTCTTCTTGACCAATTTTATCCACACACATACGACTACCTTACCTATTATTGTTTCCATGTATGTCCGTCCACATGAAGTACACTAAACAATCACGTTTCTTTATATTTACGAGAAAGAAAAGTATCCAATCAAATAATAGTTAAAGTGGTAAACGTAATTGAAGGAAAATATTCAACGATTGCAAAGTCAAATGGTCTAATTTCAACCATTATTTTTCGAAAGTAAAATTAATGACATACGAATCAAATTCGTTACTGTCAAAGTGTATTAAAAACTGTCCATTAAATTGTAGATGTTAATCTCAAAATACTTTAAAGACATGTTAACTAAAATAATTCAAGTGAAACCGAAACTTTTCTTTCAAGTTTCTACATATAGAGAATTTTTTCTTGGGCTGAGCTACAAGCTGAGAACGCAAGCATTGACCAAATGTTAAGAGGATCGGTCAGTGACAGACTGTTAGATCATTATTTATCGAAGGGGCGAGAAAAACATTCTAAGTATATGGAGACTTGAGACTGACGAGGTAACCTGGTACACACCGTCCCCAGGCTCATCAAACCCGATGTTCGGTTATGCGACCAGGCAAGTGTCAAAAGAAACTTACTTACTTACTTAGCTGGCACTACAACCGATGATCGAATATTTATGGTCATGCGTTCCAAGCCCGACGCACAACCATTCATTCAAGGCTACAGAGAAGCCCGCCGTTCACATTAGTTAGCTCACTGACGAGTGTCAGATTGCTATTCAGGGGACGCCACGAGGAAGCTGTGTGTCGACTTGAGACATAGAAGCGCAAGGATCGAACATGGACGCACCGGCAACTGTCACGAACTTTACCTTGTGCCCTATGCCCCAGGACCCTCAAAAGGAGCACCTTACATCTTTCTAGCTTTGCTGACTTTGAGCGGGTGTAAATTACAAATTATTTACATACTAATGATGTGTTAGACTCAACTAAAAATATTCAAATAAAAATACAAGTAGGTTGCATACCTTTTTTCTTCTTCTTCTTTTTTAATTGGGAAATATTTATAGCCGCAACTTTTCTGATCTATATTTCCAACCAAATCTCTAGAACGATTGAAGAAATAGGCAATTTCAATATCGCCGTGGCGATCATTACCTTTAAACGAACAGAAATTTTTTGACGGGAAGATGGGCCTTAAATTAATACCAGTTAGAAATTATAATATGGAAGATCATTATGCGCCTATTCGAATTGAAAAAGGCAACGTGTCTATAGCTTTCAAAAAAAGGGATTAGAAATGTTGAAATCGATTGGAAGTTGTTCTGTTGTAAGGGCTCGAAAAAAGTTGAAGTTAGTTAATATGAAAAATTTTTCAGAAGGGTATCCCACCCTTCTTCTTCTTTATTTTTTCCTTAGTACGCCATTGATTTATACATATAGATTTAACCTGTTTCCCAAATGAAGGGTTCAAGACCGTGGTTATATTAAAATCTAGCTTGGTGAACACCAGCCAAGAAATTGTTGTTGCACCGAACACGAAGAACGAACTTTTACTCACTCACAACGAACACGATACGCTCGGTGAAATTAACACCAAACACGCCGAGTATTCATATCAAAAACTGCATATCGACCAAAAGCATATTTGCAACGACCTGGCCAAGCAAGAGAGAAATATGTGTTGTGTCCGACGAACACTCATGTTTAAATATATTACGCACAACATGAGTGGATGCGATAGCCTCGGCCTAGGCTCTCCATGGGCTGTTGTACCATTAAAAGTAAAAAGAAGTCCGACGAGCACAAGTAAAAATATGCAAAATACCGTTATCTCGAAAACTCGAACAAATCCGATAAAACGGTAAACACCATTGAGTTTCTTGGTCCCGAATCAAGTAAGACCAGCCATTAAAGCCTTTTCTCAAATTTTGAACATGCACTGTGTAATAAATATCTCATATGGTTGTATAAGAATTCATGCTTACTTCATAATTTATTTTAATATTTCTATTTCAGTTAATCTAACGCTGAAGAAATTTGTCCAGAACATCAGAAAACACACATTCGGCAATAAAGCTTGAGTGCTCTTAGGTAGTTAAACAGCATAAAAATTGATAACATTTGGTTGACACACAAATTGCACATAAAGTACATATTTAAGACCTCTTTTTCAAACGGCAAGTTTTCCTGAAATCAATTTTCCAATTCTCTTTTGGTCTGGCCAGTTACTTTTCCATACAACAAAAAATTTCTTGAGCAATTTTTACTTAATTTTTTTTTGATATTCTTGCTCAATTTTACTAATTATTTTACCCAAAAAGAAGCTCAAATTAATGCGCAACCAACTTAAATTGATAAATGAGAATAAAAGAAATGTCAAAGAATGAACAACACAAAAGAAGCCGGTACGAGCAAGTCTGTATCCTTTCCCTCTTCCCCCGCCTAAAACTCAACTTTCATTCAAGAAAATAGCCGTGGGAACAAAAAAAAAATTTCGAAATAGTGGATGGAACTTAGACTGTAGGTCCCTTCCATTCATGTACAAATATGACACGCACAACATGAGTGGATGCGAAAAGCTCGGCCTAGGCCCTCCATGGACTGTTGTGCCATTAAAAGTAAAGTAAAGATGGAACTTAGATCTTATGGAATGTATCATCTGATATAAAGCTCTCAACTTTTTTTTACAACCTTAGCATATTTTCAATAGTTGCAGTATCGCCCTGGATACAGCGCGATCATCGAGCGAAGAAACCATCGGGCTCCATTGTCTGAAATAGAATCGAGAGAATTCAGGAATTTATTAACAAACGAGAGTCTACCAATTTCAATATACAATGTTAGTGGAAAAGTGGAATTAAATGAGAGCAATTGTATCAAATATGTATTTGCACCATCTCAAATAGGCAGACATATTTTTTTGAAATATACTACATAACATCGTCGAGACTGCAAAACCCCAAAAGTTCGGTATAACAAGCAAGAAAGTATGCCTTACTTTAGAAAATTACATATATAAAATTTTTCAATCGAAAATGTGTTGGGGAAAGTTGGATATTGGGATTGATTTCGTGATGTTAATGTTCATTTACTATTTTCTACTAAAATTTAGTACTAAGTATATACTATTTAGTACTACTTTTCTACTACAATTTTCTACTAATTTGCTATTATACTTCTACTGCCTTTCTAATATTTTTTTTTACTACTTTTAAACTACTTTCATAGTAATATTTTCAAATACTTTTCTATTACTTTTCTCAGCTTTTTCATAAAACATACGATATTAGTGGAGAAGTGGGTACGAGTTTCCAGGGAGAGAGAGAGAGAGAGAGAGGAATTAAATGAGTGTTTTTTAAAAATAATCAGCAATTGTATCAAATATGTATTTGCACCATGTATAATAGACAAACAAAACTCAAAAAGTAATCCACATAATAAAAATTTTTAAATCGAGAAAGTGTTGGGGAAGGATGGTCTTGGGATTTATTTCGTGATGTTACAATTTTATACTACTATTTACTATTACTATTCTACTACTAATTCCACTACTATGTCCACTACTATTTTCTACTAATTTTCTATTGTACTTCTACTGCTTTTCTAATCATTTTATTACTACTTTTCTACAACTTCAATACTACTATTTTCCAATACTTTGCTACTACTACTTCTTCAAATAATCCTCAAAATATGTACTCTCAGCATTTTGATAAAACACACGATATTAGTTGAAAAGTAGGTAAGCGGTCCCAGAGAGAAAGAGCAATTAAATGAAAGCTTTTTAAAAATATTTAGCAATTGTATCAAACATGGATTTGCTAAATATCTTATAGGCAAACATTTTTTTCAAAATATGTATAAAGCTGTGCACCTAAGCTATAATTAATTTAAGTGTAGATGTGTAGCAGAACATACTCGTATTGTAAGTTAGAATTGCAATGGCGTATACGATAATTAATTTCCGAAATGAAATATTCAGTATCTGAGTAGTTATCATCGACGACGACAGTTTTCTACATTATGAGCAACAATATGGTAGACTTTTCTATACCTAATATAATATACATATAGGGTTGACCAAATGAGGTGCAGGAAAGTAAACGTCAATTTGACAGGGACGCCATGTTTTTTTCTATCATCTTTATGTCATTTTGTTAGTTGAATGTTTTGCCATTTATCGCTATGGAGTCGTATTCGATTGAAGACCGCATTAAAGTTATTAAAAAACACTTCAAAAATGGTAAAACAAATAAAAAACACGTTTCGAGCACTTCGTGATTATTTTGGTTGGCATAACCGCCAATTGGTCGTTTGGTGCGTAAATTCGAGGCTACAGGTTCTGTTAAAGATGCAGCAAAAGTCTGGCAGACCAAAAAATGTTCGCGCTCCGGATAAAATCGCTGTTGTGAAGCAAAGTGTGAAATATGATCCAAAAAAATCATAAACGCGTCGATCACTTGAATTAGGCATTTCAAGAACCATTTTTTGCACTAACTTGATGGAATTGACTAGGATGATGTTTATTTTAAACAAGACGGTGCAACTTGCCACACTACGCGTGAGAATATAGACGAATTGCAAGGTTTTTTCGACAATCGCTTAATTTCGCGTAGAGGAAATGTGAATTGTCCTGCAAGATCATGCGATTTAACACCATTGGAATTCTTTTTATGGGTGTTTGTGAAAGCAAAGCCTACGTAGATAAGCCAGCCAATATTCAGGACCTAAAAAACAACATCATTACCGAGATAAATGCCATACAAACGTCCCTATTGGAAGATGTCATCAAAAATTTTGACCATCGAATCGACGTATGTAAAACTAGCCATGGTGAACATTTGAGTGATATCATTTTCCACTCACAAATGTCATTGATGAACCTTCAAAATAAAGTACCCAGCTCTATTCAAAAATAAGATTTTATAGTTTTAATTTGCGTTTACTTTCCTGCGCCTCATTTGGTCAACCCTTTATATATTTATTACTTAAATGATATAGACTACAATTGTATGTAGTGTTTTGAAAAATTAAGACAAATAAATTGAAACTATAGCAACCTTATGGTAAACCTAATTGCAACACAATCATTTTTACTTTGCCTTTGCGGTCATAATTTCCAAATTCAATACAATTCAATAAAAAAGATAAAATATGATTGAGAGGAAAATGAAAATAAACTATGATAAAATATTATGTGAACTTTATTTTGTGGTTTACTTATAGTGTGCAGTAGTAGCAGCAGCAAACAACAACAAGTGTGCATGTATAAAATACCTACGAGTAAATGAGAAGTAAATGTGTATCTATCGGATGTGATGATAATCATCATTACAAATGACACTATTAAATTAATTAATATTTTTTTAAATTATATTTTTCTATTAGTTTTTCTTTTATATTTTTTTCTAATATAACGATGCATTTTACTTGAGTACTCTTTAATTAATCTAAAATATTTAAGTGGAGCAACACACACCCCACGACCAGCAACACCAGCTCTAACGAAAACAATTTTAGTTAATTTGAAACTCATGTGTAGCAAATCCCATTTTAACTGTCAATGCATTTTCGTATTCACCGATAATCAACATTTCGCGAAACATTGCGGAAAGTAATTTACGGAAGTGCATTTACAATTTTTATTGAGCACGACCACTTACTACTTATATCTACTCCGAACTTAAAAATATCTACTTTTGCACCTATACATTTTCACACTGCAATGAAACGAGAATTTAATTATAAACCTTTAAACATCTTATTTATTATTTATGGAAACTATGTAGCATGTGCATACCATAGGTATGAACATATTTCCTATATGGCCATGCAGTTACATAGTAGGCACTTGTAAAACATTATTCATTAAATTCAAGTACCTGAAATTACATATTATCAATTGGTTAGTAAAATTTGTTTTTTTTTAAATATTTTTAGTAGGTATTGTATACATAAGTAAGTACATATTTATTACCTGGGGAGCGTTAGAAATTATATCACTACCTTAAATTGCAAAAGGCCCAACAAAAAATTTATCAAAATCGAGTTTTTTATGGATTATGGTTAAGCGTATTCATCTGCATCTCTTCATGAAATTTAGGAGCATTACTTAGAAAACTTACATGTTTTTTTTTTTTTTATTTGTAAACAACTGCAGCGGCGGTATGAAGAAATTTTACATGGGAGTGAAATGGCAAATTATTTTATCTTACCCCCAAAAAGTTCGGTATATGTAATATGCAAAAAAGTATGCCTCACTTTTAGAAAATTACATATAAAATTTTTAAATCGAGAAAGTGTTGGGCAAGGTGGTCTTGGGATTCATTTTGTGATGTTACTATTTCAATTATAATTTTCTACTACTACATACTATTACTTTTCTACTACTATTTTCTAGTACTATTTTCTACTACTATTTTCTACTACTATTTGCCACTACTAGTTTCTACTAATTTTCTATTGTACTTCTACTGCTTTTCTAATAATTTTAGTACCACTTTTCTACTACTTTTATACCACTAATTCTAATACTCTTTTTTAATTTACTTAACTGGCACTTCAACCGATGATCGGTCTTGGCCGCCTCTACAAAGCTTCGCCAGTCGCCTCTGCTATGCCCGCGCTGGCGGCAGTTGATAAGGCCAAGTGCAGTCAGGTTGTCCTGCACCTGGTCTTTCCAACGGAGATTAGGACGTCCCCTTCTGCGTGTTCTTCCACCGTGGTTCGAATAAAACACCCATCTAGCGTGAGCGCTTTCTTCCATTCGCTCAACATAACCCAGCCAGCGAAACCGCTGGAGTTTTATACGCTTGACTATGTCAGTGTCGGCGTACAGCTCATACAGCTCATCGTTCCATCTTATTCGATACACGCCATCCACGCATACTGGACCGTAGATCTTACGGAGTATCTTCCTCTCGAGCGCTCCTAACAGCCTCTCATCATTGATGATCAATGTCCACGTCTCTGCGCCATACATTAGGATGGGAAGGATGAGGGACTTATAGAGCGTTATTTACGTCGGTCGAGAGAGGGCTCTACTTCTCAATTGCCTACTGAGCCCGTAGTAACACCTGTTGGCAAGAGTTAGTTTCCGCTTGATCTCAAGGCTGACATTATTGTTGGTGTTTATGCTGGATCCTAGATATACGAAATCCTTGACGACTTCAAAAGTATAGTTGTCAACAGTGACATTTTGTCCAAGATGCCGTGACTCTTTGTTGTTGACACAAGGTATTTCGTTTTGTCCTCGTTCACCACTAGACCCACTCGACGAGACTCCCTTTCCAGGTTGGATAATGCTGCACTGACTGCTCGAGCGTTTTTGCCAATGATGTCAATATCATCAGCATATGCTAGCAGCATGACACTCTTGTAGAAGATAGTGCCAGAGATGTCGATGTTCGCAGCTCGAATTATTTTCTCCAGCATAAGGTTAAAGAAGTCGCACGATAGGGAGTCACCTTGTCTGAAACCTCTTTTGGTATCAAATGGTGCGGAGAGGTCTGTACCAATTTTCACTGCGCTGGTGGTGTTGATCAGTGTCATTTTGCAAAGACGAATGAGCTTTGCAGGGATACCAAAATCAGACATTGCGGCGTACAAGTGATCCCTAATCGTGCTGTCGAAGGCGGCAGCGGCTTTATAATCGACAAATAGATGATGGGTGTCGATCTGTTTTTCTCGGGTCTTTTCCAGGATTTGGCGTAGTGTGAATATCTGGTCGATGGTAGATTTATCAGGCCTGAAGCCACACTGATAAGCTCCAATCAGTTTGTTGACGATGGGCTTCAGTACGCTCGATAGAACCTTATATGCAATATTAAGAAGGCTTATCCCACGGTAGTTGGCGCAGATCGTGGAATCACCTTTCTTATGGATTGGGCAAAGTACGCTGAGATTCCAATCACTTAACATGCTTTCATCCGACCATATTCTGTACATAAGCTCATGCATGCGTTTTTTGAGCTCTTCGCCTCCGGTCTTAAACAACTCAGCAGGCAGGCCATCTGCACCTACAGCCTTATTGTTTTTCAGCCGACCAATGGCTGTTAAGACCTCCTCATAGTCAGGCGGCGGTAGTTCAACGCCGTCAGTGATTGGGGTTTCCGGAGTAGATTCCGCAGTGGCGGAATTATTGCTGTCATAGCCATTAAGCAGCTGCGAAAAGTGCTCCCTCCATAATCTCATTATGCCCTGGACATCTGTCACCAGATTTCCGTTTTCATCCTTGCAGGAATAGGCCCCGGTTTTCAAACCATCAGTCAGGCGTCTTATTCTTTCAAAGAATTTTCGGACCTCGTTCCTGTCCCGCAACATTTCTATATCATTGAACTCGCGTCTTTCTTCATCTCTTTTCTTGCGCCTGAAAACACGTTTCTCCTCTCTCCTCAACTTTCTGTATCGCTCCTTAGCAGCTCGCGTTGCAACTGAAAGCAGGGTGGCTCTGTAAACAGCGTTTTTTGCTTCAGTAGCATCGCGATACTCTTCGTCGTACCACATAATTCTCCGTCGACGGTGGTAGCCTAGCACCTCTTCGGCATCCGTACGCATAGAGCGGGAAATGTGCGTCCACTGCGCGCATATATCATCAAGTTGAGGGGTGTTTTTTTGCGAAAGGAGAAGTGCAAGTTGGTTGGCAACGACTTTGGCTGTCTGTTGTGATTGCAGCTTTTCGACATCCAGCTTTCTTTTTGTACCTATCCGTACGCGATTTGCTACACATATACTTGTGCAGACCTTGGCTGCAACCAAGTAGTGGTCTGAGTCGATGTTTGCACCACGTATTGTGCGTACGTCTAGTACATTGGAAGAGTGCCTTCCGTCGATCACAACGTGATCAATATGGTTTCGTGTGTTTTGATCAGGGGACAGCCAAGTGGCCTTATGGATATCTTTATGTTGGAATCTGGTGCTACTAACTGTCATGTTTCGTGCGGCGGCGAAGTCGATCAGTCTTATATCGTTATCGGTGGCTTCGTCGTGGAGACTGAATTTTCCGATCGTCGGACCAAAGAGACTCTCCTCGCCCACCTTGGCATTAAAGTCGCCTAACACGATATTAACATCGTGGCGGGGGCAATGTCCATAAGTTTTCTCGAGGAGCTCGTAGAAGCCATCTTTGGTCGTTTCATCCTTCTCATCCGTCGGGGCATGGACACAAATTAGGCTGATGTTGAAGAATTTTGCCTTGATGCGGATAGTAGCTAGGCGCTCGTTCACGGCCGTGAACCTCGAGACTAGATGACGCAGTCTCTTCCCAACCACAAATCCAACACCAAATTCGTTAAATTTCCGAGGTTTCGTCACTGGTAAAATATTTTGACGTGGTGGGTTCCAAGCCCGACGCACAACCATTCATTCAAGGCCATGGAGAAACCCGCCGCACACATTAGTTAACTCACTGACGGTTGTCAGATCGCTATCCAGGGGACGCCACGAGGAGGTTGTGTGTCGACTTGAAACGTAGAAGCGCAAGGATCGACCATGGACGCACCTGCGACTGTCACGAACTTTACCTTGTGTCCAGCGCCCCAAGCCCCCCATGTATGTATGTATGCTCAGCTTTTTGATAAAACACAAGTATATAGAAGTAGTTTTGGTGATTACCGTGGCGTAGGACGCTGTGTCCAGCTTCAAATCTCAGTATAGACAAAAAATAAAAAAATAGAAAAAACAAAACCTCTTGGCAGGCAATGGCAAAACTAAAAGAGCAAAATTGCTCAAGAAAATATTTTTCTTCGCCGTTCGGATTCGGCATTCATTTACAAAAATATATCCCGCACAACAAGAGTGGCTGCGAAAAGCTCAGCGTTGGCTTTCCATGGGCTGTTGTGCCATTAAAAGAAGAAGAAGAAATATTTCTGACTGTAGCGGTGGTTTGAACCAATTCTATATGGAAGTGAAATAACAAATTATTATATTTTACCTTATCCCCAAAAGCTCGCATGATTCACATCAGAAAATTACATATAAAATAATAATAACACAGCATGTTTTCGGGATGCAATCTCTACACTTAAAATATATCACTTTATTTAAAGTATTTATCCCAGCTAACAGTGGGACTTCTAACTAGACTATAATGGGACGCCTATGTGAGATGGTTAGGGCTCCTAAATACCACCCCAAAGGAGTATTTTAACACGTGTTTTCCTATGAACGAGGGCACGTTCTCAGGAATTCAACGGTGGAGGGTTTTAGAACTCCTATATGGCTCTAAACTGTTTTAATTTAGAATGATTTTCGGATTTTCTTTGCACCTAAATATGAGCAAAAAGAGACTCTTATTGGACTGCTACATATGTGTACTTTTGGACTCCGAGAATGCTTCCATATGTGGAAGAATTTTAGACTCCTGGAACGTACTTAAAAAACTGAAACTTCGTGATTGATTTAAGACCCATTTAATCACTACTTCATCAAGAAGTCGACTTTTCTTTAACTTTGTACGAAATTCTGCGGACCTTTAAATCAAAATCTTTTAATTTGAAGACGACATGTGTATATTATTTTTAGTAGTTCTGTATTTATTTTCCAAACGTGCGTTTCACGCTATATCGGAACACAAATATCAAAAGCTACTTCAATATTAAAAACTGAAAGCACGTAAAAATAGAGTTTTTACAGTACATAAATATCCGTAATTAAATATAAAAAGTATATTTTGGGATATAATGCTAATGCTCTTTCAACAGTAAATTTTTTAATTCGAAAATGCCAATAAAAAGGATATTTTAGAGAAAACGTAATTTTTTCCCCCAAAAAATACGAAAAAATTAAACTTTAAGACAATTTGCTCTTTTAATCTGAAAATGTTGAAAAAAATTCATTTTTGGGATGCAATACTTACTGCTCCGAAAATGTTCATAAAAACTGAACTCTATCAAACAAAACAAAAAATTGTGTGAGTCAGTGGGACGCCCTACAGATGTTTACTCCTTCAGAACTTTTCTGTTTTGGATTTTCAGGTTAGGTTTAGTAATTTTGTGAAAATCAGAGTCTATCTATAGCAGACATTAAAGGCGTGGCCGAAGGAATTTTTACCGAACATATTTTGAAATTATTTATTTGCTGATTTGTGCAAATAATAGGCCTTGTATAGTTCAGTTTGATGATTCTCTAATCCCAGGTGTGCTACATCTGGATTAACTTCATTTTGATCGTTTGCATTGCAAAATCATCATTTCCCTCAAAATACTAATACTCAAAGCATGCGAATTTATTTGCTACATCATTATAATTATAATCTCACCATCATCATTATAATAATCATAATCATCAAGATATTCAGGTTGTATAATCTCAACAGGTGGAAAATTTGCCAATTGCCTGTTTGAGAACTCTCGAATGTTATGAGATTGACTCGAAACTTGGCAAATCTCGTCTATGTTTTGTTGTGCTGATGCGAGTTGATTTCTTTCCACGTAGGCCATCGGCCACCTCAATGACTGTCTGGTGCCGTATAATTATAATCTCACCATCAGGACCCTCGTCGGGACTCAATGACATGAGTGTTGATGCAACTATTGGCTCTAATGAACTCATTTAAGATTCATGCTGTCTCTCCGCATTAGTCTTTGCGAGTTATTTTTCAATAAAATTCGAATTCTGTTGTGCCTCAATTTGCTTGCGAAGTTTACACACTCGCAATCTCTCGGTGCTGGTATTTAGGTTTTTTCCACAACAGCAGAATCTGAAGTTAGTTTGGCCTCCATTTTTCGAGGAAGTCTCGCTGTCTCTCAGCCGCAATTTTTTCTGGCGATTTTATCGTAACATATCCCTCTATTTGTTTGTACCTCGCGTTTGATTTTTGCAGTGTATACTCGCCCATTCTTTCAGCTCTAGAAATGTCTAGCGATTTTTGTTGAAATGTCAAATTTTACTAGAAACTGATGGGCAGCGCCGTCTATCAATCTAGTATGAATCGTACGCGGATCAGCGCATCAAACTGGATTTATATAAGGTGCATAGTGGATGCATATGTGTACACACATAATTTTTCATACGCTACATTCGCGTTTTTTTAGACTATGCTCCCGAATTCTCTCAGCTCTAGAAATTTCTAACGATTTTTGTCTGAAATGTCAAATTTGACTAGACACTGTTGGGCAGCGCCCTCTATCAATCGAGTATGAATCATGCGCGAATCGCGCTCCCTATCAATCGATAAAGGAATAAAGGACTCCTCTATCGATTGATAGAGGGCGCATAGAGGATACATATGTGGTGGCATCAGTTATGTGTATATGCATCCTCATTTTTTTCATACTTGATTGATGCCCTTCATTTCCGTGACAATTTCCGCTTTGCCACGATCATCTTTTATCCCCTCATAAATATAAAAACGACTCAAAGAACTAAACTTCGATGTTCCCAAAATTATTTTAAATTTAACTTTTTTGGACTCTATCCTATAATAGTCATGTTAGGAGGTCTTTTAGGCCCCTAATTCAGAGTTAATTCACAATCATCTTAAAAAGTACATTTTAAGACTCATTAATTATAATATTTAGGAGCACTCCTCAAATTGCTTAGTGGGATGTATGTTTTACAGCAACTATATTTCCATACAAATAAAATAAAAACACCGCATACTTTTAGGGTTATTTTTTAATAGTAAAAAAAATATCAAATAGCGCGTGCCGCTAGTCATTTTATTTATTTTATTTTTTTAATTTTAAATAATAATATTTTGAAAACAACACTGAAAATATTATATTTTCAAATTGGTTTTAGCTTCTCCTTAACAATTTGTAATATGCGTGTTAGCGCTTTCGCAAATTAAGGCCTCGATATGTAGATAGTTACTCATATTGGTAGAGATTACATAAGTACACTACTTAATACCGATTTGATTAACGACATCATTCACATAAATGGCAAAACTAAGATTTGGTAAAAATTATAACACCTCTGAGGCGTTAATAGCAGAGAAGGATGAGAAACCTGGAAAACATAAGCGAGAATAAATATTTCCTCGAAATTAAAGGCCTCTTTTCCTTCCTTACGCCTTACGGATGTTTTATTTTCTCATTTATTGAAGAAGGTCACATATTTTTTTGGCTTGTCATGCTGATGATGAATAACTTATGTTTTATACGTAGCCACAGCACACGCATACTGTTACTCGAATCACTGAGCTATTCATGGAGGTTAATTCTAATTGTATGTATTGTATAGTGTACTGTCGTTGGAAGACTTGTGAATCTTCAGTGTTTAAGCACCAACATTTTTATTTCAATATTGTGTGTGTGCAAGGAGCAAATGCCTGACTACTCAGATATCTGTCAAATACAGTTGAATTGAATTGTATCAAAGAAATCTCATGATTTTCATTTCACAATAACAGAAAGTTATTTTCATGTATACGAGTACATCAGAGCTGGGCAGTGTTAATGGAGAAGTTTACTTTGTTTATCTGAAAAACGTTAACCAAAAAATTAACTTCGATTACGTTATCAACTAAATCGTGGATGATGCTTTTAAGAGACTTGATGCTTTTCCTGATTTTTTTTGACAGGGTGACAGCAATGAAAAAATTATGAGCATCCTTGTTGTTGCTACATGAAAAATCGTTCACGTTCTTCATCGAGATCATGGCTTTCTTGACCGTACGCGCTCCATAATTTTCTTTACCTTACCGACCTTATACTTCTCTAATCAGGCGATACTTAAAGTGGATGGCAGCAGCTAGCTGACATTCCTAGTTTTGGTCAACGGACTTGAGTTAAAGGAAAAAATTTAATGGAAGTTAATCGAAACTTTAATGGTTTTCGAAACTAAGATGAGGAACAGTGGCGGGTGCCGAAGCGATCGAATGATCTGCCTGTTCTATGAATTTTGTTCTTCTTCGGCATTAATTTTCATTATAACCGATCAATGTTAACTAAATAAATATTAACTAAAATTTGAACTGCCAATTTGGAAAAATTCAAATAATGACAATTAACCAAGAGTAAATATTTAAGTAGTGCTTACTGGGATTCTACAAATTCTGACAGAAACGGGCATATTTCCACTCATTGTTAATAAACTTAATATTACCTAATTGTATTTATTATGGTCAGAGCCCATGTCATTGCTATTTTGTGTCCCTTCCCTACTTTTTCGGAGTAGTTGTTACAAAACCTATTGCCAAATTAAGCATGACATTACAACAACAATTCTTTGTATGTAAAAAGATTGACATAAATTTGTGACATTAATGTGACTTGCCACTTGAACAAATATAATAACATTTTGTATGCAATAGCCACGTGTCTGTCACGACTGAACAGCAGCAACATGAAAGAAGAAAAGAAATGAAGGCAAGTAAACTGAAAATCATGAATACCTTAACTGAATTAAGCTGAATTAAGTACTTATTTACATGGGTATAATGATAGTAATTCAATTTTTAGAAATATTTTTCACAAAAATGTTAATTGAAATACCCATGCAAAAAGAAAGTTTGTGATTTGTGTGTGCATAAGTAGTATGTAGTAATTGCTGCAAGACTGTCATAAATTGTAAAAATAAAATTTTGAATTTGTTGCACTCTGTTATACCAAACATTGATCACCACATCGCAACATTGGTTCCTTAAGGGGTGACCTTCAACGACGAACCTTTTGGAATTCACTACATGTGTAATGAACACTTACTTACTTAGCTGGCACTATAACCAATAAGCAGTCTTGGCGGCCTCATGTATAATGAATGGATTTATTAATAACCAAGAAACTGATGTTATACATACATACGAGTATATACTGATTTTAGCAAAGCATTTGATAATAGCATAAACACCAATAATAATGTCAGCCTTGAGATCAAGCGGAGACTAACTCTTGCCAACAGGTGTTACTACGGGCTCAGTAGGCAATTGAGAAGTAGAGCCCTCTCTCGACCGACGAAAATAACGCTCTATAAGTCCCTCATCCTTCCCGTCCTAATGTATGGCGCAGAGACGTGGACATTGACCATCAATGATGAGAGACTGTTAGGAGCGTTCGAGAGGAAGATACTCCGTAAGATCTACGGTCCAGTATGCGTGGATGACGTGTTTCGAATAAGATGGAACAATGAGCTGTATGAGCTGTACGCCGACACTGACATAGTCAAGCGTATAAAACTCCAGCGGCTTCGCTGGCTGGGTCATGTTGAGCGAATGGAAGAAAGCGCTCCGGCTAGAAAGGTGTTTTATTCGAACCACGGTGGAGGATCACGCAGAAGGGGACGTCCTAATCTCCGTTGGAAAGACCAGGTGCAGGGCAACCTGACTGCACTTGGCCTTATCAACTGGCGCCAGCGCGCGCATAGCAGAAGTGACTGGCGAAGGTTTGTGGAGGCGGCCAAGACCGATCATCGGTTGTAGCGCCAGCTAAGTAAGTAAGTAAGTATTTGATAAAGTCAATCATGGTCTCCTTACTAAAAAACCTTTGCTTTTAAGATGGATAGAGTGATAAATATATCACTAACGGAAAACAAAAGGTGACTTTCCGAAATGACGTATCAAAAAGCATTGCTGTTACTTCCGAAGTTCCTCAAAGGAGCCATCTGGGACCTTTATTATTTCTTCTGTTTATCAATGATTTGCCATCTGTTATTCGAAATTGCAAAATTGTAATGTATGCTGATGATGTAAAGTTGTTCTTATCTTATATCTTATCTATTATATCCAATCATGTTGTGCGTGTTTCTCCTGTCTGGAATCCTCAATATAATTGCTACACAAGGAAAATTTCAGTCGGTTCAAAAACAATTTCTTATTTTTGCACTGAGGAGTTTTTGTTGGAATCTTCCGCCGTGCGAACATCAATTAAAACTTATTAATCTACCGACATTGATAAGCAGAAGAAAAATACTGAATATAACATTTCTTGTGAAGCTATTGAATGGCATTTTATCATCTTCGTATTTACTAAACGAAATAAACTGTAATATACCCTGTAGAAGCTCACGTAATTTTATTCCTATTAAATTTAGCTATAGCGTAGTGGTAATGCGTTGGACTGCTACGTAGAGTGTCTGGGGTTCGAATAACCTCGGCACAGGCAAAATCAAAAAAAAAAAAATTTAAAAGTAGAAAAAATAATTTTTCTACACGGCACCACCTCTTGGCAGGCAATGGCAAACTTACAAGAGTAAAAATTGCTATGAAAAGTTGTTCACTTCGCCGTTCGGATTCGGCATTAAAGTGTAGGTCCCTTCCATTCATGTACAAATATAACACGCACAACATGAGTGGATGCGAAAAGCTCGACCTAGGCCCTCCATGGGCTGTTGTGCCATTAAAAGTAAAGTAAATTTAGCATATACAGAACAAACTATGCTCAGAAAGTTTCTTTTGCCATTGCCTGCCAAGAGATGGTGCCGTGTAGAAAAATTGTTTTTTCTACGTCATAAATTGATTGGTAAATTGAAAAGTTTGCATCTGATTTTCTCAGAATTTATATTTTTTGAGTTATGACAGTCTCGCCGCAAACGACCACCTATACTTAAGCACGGGAGTTTTTAAGTTGAGAATATATGTACTCATATTTAAGTAGAGTAATTACGTTTAGTTTCATTGATGTTTACACAACAATATACTACATATGTAACCTCCAGCAATTTTAGTAGTAGCTGCAATAGCATCACCACCATCAACAACCGCAACAGCAGTTGCAACATCTTTAATTACACGATTCCCTCCCTCAAGTGTTTGCTTATTCATTCATACTCGTGCACACGTGCATTTATGTAGGTATATTTTATTATCTTTCAATAATGCAATTGCATCATACAATAAAGAACATTTAAAGCATATCCAACCACTTACGAGCACATATGGTACATACATATATACGTAGGTATGTATTGGCTTACAATTGCAATGCTTAAAATGTTCTCTCCTTCTTAATTAAGTATGAAGCGGTAACTTGTTACCTAAGTAAGACTTTGGTAATAAGCAACAAATAAAAATAAATTCCTCTTCCAATTGCAATTAGTCAGTCTCGACATTTTCTTATACAGCCTTACTAAATAGTATTTTTCGTATTATCATGGAGCTTAAAGAGTGCGTACACCTACTTACTGCTAGTTTTTAGTCCATCATTAGTTATTAAATGTTATCGATTGTCGGCCCAGTATTCCGTTTCCGTTTCGCTTTAATTTCCGGTTTGATGAATTTAAGGTTTAATGTTCAGTGTTTCAGTTAAAAATGCAGACTTGCATGTAGTAGGTATGTGTATGCGTGTGACTATGTGTGTATTAGTGATAGTTACTTTGCTTTTCAAAGGGGAAAAAAGGTAAAAAATACCCATATATAGGGTGTCCCAAGAAGAGTGCTACAGCTAAATTTTGTGTAATTTTTTTTCTGTGCAAGAAGCATTTCTGAAATTTAACAGCTCCCGTCTACGATTCTTCCGTTTATTAAAAATAATGGATCGCTACATAAAGGAACAATGCGTTTTCATTGCGAAAATAACGCCGGCAACGCAGTGACGGTGAATATGGCATTCGTTACCGGAACATGATATCGAAGTGCTTGTGGCCTCAACTGAACGGTATGGATCTGGACGACATGTAGTTTCAGCAGGACTTTGCCTCTTGCCCGACACTGCGTATGACACAATCAATTTATTAGAGAATCGATTTCCAGACCGAATTATCTAACGAAATTCCGATGTCAACTGGCCACCAAGATCGTGCGATTTCTTTCTTTTGGGGTTCTTGTGTAATCTCAGATCTATGGGAATAAGCCACAACCAATTCCAGGCCCAGATCCAATGCCTCGTCGGTGAAATAGAGGCACATCTTTCTCAAAATGTCATCGAAAATCTCATTCGAAAAGCAGGGGTCTATGGTCAGAGTCGCGTGGGCCATTTGTCGAATATTTTATTCCATACTTAATCGGAACATATCTACTTTATGTATGATGCAATAAAAATATCACGTCTAAATTAAAAAAATATTAGTTTTATTCTTAAATTATGTACTCTTGTGTACTCTTTTTGCGATACCCTTTATAAATATATACATATGTACATAGTTCATAGTTACTATAGCTACTTCATAGAAATCCTAGCCAGGAAAAAGAAAAATGTTGTCTTCCATTTGTTTTTGTTGACATGTTGTGACATATTTCTTTCTTTAACTTGGCATTTCCTTTTCTCTCTTCTTATTCTCTTTATTATATTTTAAAATTTTCTCTATCTTTACACATTTCTCGTTATTTAAACCCTCCCCATCTGTTAGTTTATAGTTGAAAAATCGCTGTCATCACCCTTGACTCTAGTTATTCTTTTTTGAGCAAGAATTTATGTATTTGCAATAAGAAATTCTTGGTGAAATTTTTAATATGGGAAAATATTCTATAATAATCTTTAACTAACTATTTATATCAAGTGAGAACAGAATTTTAATAACAATTTTAAACAAAATGAAAATCTTTTTCCACTTAAATTGTAAATAATTGCTATGCTTTCTATTGGCGAGTGTACGTTGCGGTAGGTGGCTTTTCTACTCAGAAACATTCAAATATTTTTACTTATGTAATTTCAACGGCTCCGATCGAAAAGCTGGCCTTAAACGATCAGCAATACTGTCAGTTTAAATACTGTCAGTATTCCAAATAATGATATAATATTTTGCATTACACGATACTGACAGTATTTTCAAATATGTGCTCACAACATTATTGATCCTGTAAAGCTAACTAAAACACGACATACTTAAAACAATAAAAGAAAGTTCTATAAAGAAGAAAAAAGATACAATGGGCATTTGATAAATATTTCATAAAAATTAAAGAAATAAGTAAAACACAAATGAGTTAACTAACTATATCTGTATCTGTGAAATGTGAAATGTGTATTAATTCCAATATTAATTTTAACTGAAGCATGCACGTACCTAGTAAAATAGTATTTTGTAATAAGATCGTTAAAAATACAAAGAAAATGGAAACGAATCTTATAAAACGAAAGCATTTGAACCAAGAAATGAAATGAACTTAAAATGAAAACAAACTTTTGACAACATTGGAAATGGTAATATGGGCATTCTATGTTAAGACGTAATGCTGTACCAGCACAACCAAGAAACATGAAGGAAATAATAAGCCCAGCCCGAGCTTTTCACCGCCATTCATATTAAGCGAGTCATATTTGTACACAAATGGAGAGAAGCTTTAGTTTTTCTTGTCGAGTATGAACGACAATGTAAAAGCATTTAGTTATATTTTTCTTAGGAGTGTTTACTCTTCAACGCCAAAAGCAATTTGAATTGTCTCAACTCCAGCCATGCGTAAGCTGGGCTACTAACGGTGAGCATTATATGATGCTAGTGACCTTATTTTCTGTCAGAAATACCATTATGGTATGCTTTCCATGAAGTTAAAACAATTTTCAAAATTCAATATACATTCTGTCACAAAAAGTACCGAGAATTGGTTACTTACTTACTTAGCTGGCGCTACAACCGATGATCGGTCTTGGCCGCCTGCACAAAGCTCCGCCAGTCACTTCTGCTATGCGCCCGCTGGCGCCAGTTGATAAGGCCAAGTGCAGTCAGGTTGCCCTGCACCTGGTCTTTCCAACGGAGATTAGGACGTCCCCTTCTGCGTGTTCCTCCACCGTGGTTCGAATAAAACACCCTTCAAGCCGGAGCGCTTTTTTCCATTCGCTCAACAGGACCCAGCCAGCGAAGCCGCTGGAGTTTTATACGCTTGACTATGTCAGTGTCGGCGTACAGCTCATACAGCTCATCGTTCCATCTTATTCGATACACGTCGTCCACGCATACTGGATCTTACGGAGTATCTTCCTCTCGAACGCTCCTAACAGCCTCTCATCATTGATGGTCAATGTCCACGTCTCTGCGGCATACATTAGGACGGGAAGGATGAGGGACTTATAGAGCGTTATTTTCGTCGGTCGAGAGAGGGCTCTACTTCTCAATTGCCTACTGAGCCCGTAGTAACACCTGTTGGCAAGAGTTAGTCTCCGCTTGATCTCAAGGCTGACATTATTGTTGGTGTTTATGCTGGATCCTAGATAAACGAAATCCTTGACGACTTCAAAAGTGTAGTTGTCAACAGTGACATTTTGTCCAAGACGCCGTGACTCTTTGTTTGTTGACACAAGGTATTTCGTTTTGTCCTCGTTCACCACTAGACCCACACGTCGAGACTCCCTTTCCAGGTTGGAGAATGCTGCACTGACTGCTCGAGCGTTTTTGCCAATGATGTCAATATCATCAGCGTATGCTAGCAGCATGACACTCTTGTAGAAGATAGTGCCAGAGATGTCGATGTTCGCAGCTCGAATAAAACACAAAAATATTTAATATTCATTCAACTTTATTGAATCGCCTTCAAAGTGGGCCCTTCCCAAATAATATACTTATGCCAAAGAATAATACTATTATCAAAACATTTTTCGGAATCGACTTCAGTTCTTGACGTGAATTCCCTTTTATGTCTTCTACCGACTGAAAACGGGTGCCTCGAAGTGGTAATTCGAGTTTTGAAAAGAGAAAAAAGTCAGCTGGAGACATAACAGGGGAATATGGTTGTTGTTCGATGATGTTTGTTAAGTTTCTGGACAGAAATTCATTCATAATGGAAGCCATGTGTGGTGATTTGTTGTCGCGGGGCTAAATCCATCAGTTTTCTTTCCACAAGCTTGCCCTTTTTCGTGTACAATTTTACGAATTTATTTGTGGGACACAGCGGCTATATTTCTCAAACTTAAATGACGATTTTCCTTCACCCTTTTCTTGACTTTATTGATGTTAACTTCAGATGAAGACGTTTGAATGCACTGTACCACTCATGTGCACGTGTTTCTGATAAAGTCGATTCACTTTAACATGTTCAGCAATTCGGAGCAATACAATATTTGAGATAAATTCTTTTTTCGATATTTTTATTCATTGTAAAAATCGCAGAACGCACTAGAGAGAAAGTGAAAAAATTGAGCACTGTAAACAAACTATATGACAAATCGCGTCCAAAGTCAGGATAGAGGACAGTGGTGCCAACTTAGCGACAACAACAATTTGTATAATCCCTTTAAACGGGCTTTTTAAATGATCATTTCCCGGTACTTTTTTGAGAGATTTCTTAAATTGTTTAAAAATGCAATTTTCAGAATTATTGTAGTGCTTTAAGCTATTTTGCTTTCAATTATTTTACAATATTTTTAATATCAGGTATTTTTGAATTGTACATTTAAAAAAAAACATCAAAAAACTTTCTATTACACAAAATATCAAAATATTCGGTCTGTTTATTAAAATAAAACTTTTTTTTACTCGAAAAAAAATGTCGGTTGCTTTATATATTACCTTTTCTGTTTCGTACATGAAGTGTTTAAGAAATTTAAAAACCCTATACCTAAAATTATGCTTAAGTAATGAGGTGTTTAAAAATTGACTTACATTGACTTAGGCTGATTGATACATTATGCAAGAAAACGATTTTTATTCCAGCATGTAAGAATGTTCTTGTTTCGTTTGGTGTGCGTTGAGATAAAACAAAATATAATTTGTGACTTTATTTTTAGTTTAGTACATAAAAAACTAAAATGGCATTGAAAAGGCAACGGATCAGCTATAGGGAACGAAATAACATTTTATATATATACATATAAGATATCGAGAAAAGTCTCTAGGGGGAGTTTTTGTTTCTAGGCGCGAACTAAGTGCGCCTTTTTTAGGTTTTTGGCCTATAACTTATAAATGATAATTAATTTCTACTTACTGTCTTTAGCATAGTTGTAGCTAATATCTTTACGCACAGCTACGTAGTACACAAGACATCGAGAAAACACCTCTAGATGGTGTTTCTGCTTCTAGAGTCGAATTAAGTGCGACTGTCTCCGGTTTCTGACCTATAACTAAGAAGGGATAAGGAATTTCTACTTACTGTCTATAGCATATTTGTAGCTAATATCTTCACGCACAGCTCAATAATACGCAAGACATCGAGAAAACATCTCTAGACTCTAGAGGGTCTTTTTGCTTCTAAGGAGTGAGATCGAAAAAATCGGATAACTTTAAATTGTCCTAGCATTGAAATCCCTCATGCAAATAAAAAAATGTAAACAGTTTTGAAAAGAAAATTTAATTTCTGATAAAATGAATTAATAATAGTAATTTATTTTGTTGTTTTTCACAGAATTCGGGCCGCTTTTCCGGTATGACTATCGGGTAAGATATCGGGTAAACACCTCTTGAGGGTGTTTTTGTTTCTAGAGTCGAATTAAGTGTAACTTTTTCGGTTTTTGGCCCATATCTTATAAAGGGTAAGGAATTTCTACTAACTGTCTTCAGCATAGTTGTAGCTAATATCTTTGCGCACAAGAATATAAGACAGAAAATATCGGGTAAACACCTCTTGAGGGTGTTTTTGTTTCTATAGTCGATTTAAGTGCGATTTTTTCGGGTTTTGGCCTATATCTTATAAAGGGTAAGGAATTTCTACTTACTGTCTGCTTCATAGTTGTAGCTAATATATTTGCGCACAAGTATATAAGATAGAAGATATCGGGTAAACACTTCTTAATGGTGTTTTTGTTTCTGGAGTCGAATTAAGTGCGACTTTTTCGGTTTTTGGCCCATATCTTATAAAGGGTAAGGAATTTCTACTTACTGTCTTCAGCATAGTTGTAGCTAATATCTTTGCGCACAAGTATATAAGATAGAAGATATCGGGTTAACACTTCTTAATGGTGTTTTTCTACCTAGAGTCGAAATAAGTGCGACTTTTTCTGCTTTTGGCCCATATCGTATAAAGGGTAAGGAATTTCTACTTACTGTCTTCAGCATAGTTGTAGCTAATATCTTTGCGCACAAGTATATAAGATAGAAAATATCGGGTGAACACCTCTTGAGGGTGTTTTTGTTTCTAGAGTCGAATTAAGTGCGAATTTTTCGGTTTTTGGCCCATATCTTATAAAGGGTAAGGAATTTCTACTTACTGTCTTCAGCATAGTTGTAGCTAATATCTTTGCGCACAAGTATATAAGATAGAAGATATTGGGTAAACATCTCTTGAGGGTGTTTTTGTTTCTAGAGACGAATTAAGTGCGAATTTTACGGTTTTTGGGCCATATCTTATAAAGGGTAAGGAATTTCTACATACTGTCTTCAGCATAGTTGTAGCTAATATCTTTGCGCAGAAGTATATAAGATAGAAGATATCGGGTAAACACTTCTTAATGGTGTTTTTCTATCTTGAGTCGAATTAAGTGCGACTTTTACGGTTTTTGGCCCATACCTTATAAAGGGTAAGGAATTTCTACTTACTGCCTTCAGCATAGTTGTAGCTAATATCTTTGCACACAAGTCTATAAGACTTTTTCGGTTTTTGGCCCATATCTTATGGTCGCTGTGGCGTAGTGGTAGTGCGTTGGACTGCTACGCAGAGTGTCCGGGGTTCGAATCTCGGCACAGGCAAAATCAAAAAAAAGAAAAAATATTTTTTCTAGACGGCACCACCTCTTGGCAGGCAATGGCAAACCTACAAGAGTATAAATTGCTATGAAAAGCTTTTCACTTCGCCGTTCGGATTCGGCATTAAACTGTAGGTCCCTTCCATTCATGTACAAATATAACACGCACAACATGAGTGGATGCGAAAAGCTCGGCCTAGGCCCTCCATGGGCTGTTGTGCCATTAAAAGTAAAGTAAAGTAAGGCCCATATCTTATAAAGAGTAAGGAATTTCTACTAACTGTCTTCAGCATAGTTGTAGCTAATATCTTTGCGCAGAAGTATATAAGATAGAAAATATCGGGTGAACACCTCTTGAGGGTGTTTTTGTTTCTAGAGTCGAATTAAGTGCGAATTTTTCGGTTTTCGGCCCATATCTTATAAAGGGTAAGGAATTTCTACTTACTGTCTTCAGCTTAGTTGTAGCTAATATCTTTGCGCACAAGTATATAAGATAGAAGATATCGGGTTAACACTTCTTAATGGTGTTTTTCTACCTAGAGTCGAAATAAGTGCGACTTTTTCGATTTTTGGCCCATATCTTATAAAGAGTAAAGAATTTCTACTTACTGTCTTCAGGATAGTTCAAGCTTATATCATTGCGCACAAGTATATAAGATAGAAAATATCGGGTAAACACCTCTTGAGGGTGTTTTTGTTTCTAGAGTCGAATTAAGTGCGAAATTTTCGGTTGTTGCCCCATATCTTATAAAGGGTAAGGAATTTCTACTTACTGTCTTCAGCATAGTTGTAGCTATATCTTTGCGCACAATTGTATAAGATAGAAGATATCGGGTAAACACTTCTTAATGGTGTTTTTCTACCTAGAGTCGAAATAAGTGCGACTTTTTCGATTTTTGGCCCATATCTTATAAAGGGTAAGGAATTTCTACTTACTGTCTTCAGCATAGTTGTAGCTAATATCTTTGCGCATAAATATATAAGATAGAAGATATCGAGTAAACACCTCTTGACGGTGTTTTGTTTCTAGATTCGAACTAAGTGCGACTTTTCCCGGTTTTTGGTCTATAAATAATAAAGGGTAAGAAATATCCACGTCTACATAGTGCGCAAAGATATTAGCTTCAACTATGCTGAAGACAGTAAGTAGAAATTTCTTATCCTTTATAAGTTATGGGCCAAAAACCGAAAAAGTCGCGCTTAATTCGACTCTAGTTAGAAAAACACCATTAAGAAGTGTTTACCCGATATCTTCTATCTTATATACTTCTGCGCAAAGATATTAGCTACAACTATGCTGAAGACAGTAAGTAGAAGTTCCTAGCCCTTTATAAGATATGGGCCAAAAACCGAAAAAGTCGCACTTAATTCGACTCTAGAAACAAAATCACCCTCAATAGGTGTTTACCCGATATCTTCTATCTTATATACTTGTGCGCAAAGATATTAGCTACAACTATGCTGAAGACAGTAAGTAGAAATTCCTTACCCTTCATAAGACATGGGCCAAAAACCGAAAAATTCGCACTTAATTCGACTCTAGAAATAAAAACACCCTCAAGTGGTGTTCACCCGATATCTTCTATCTTATATACTTCTGCGCAAAGATATTAGCTACAACTATGCTAAAGACAGTAAGTAGAAATTCCTTACCCTCTATAAGTTATAGGCCAAAAACCGAAAAAAGGTGGATAAGTTAGTAATCTCGAAGGCATTCGTTAGAGGCAGTTACGGAAAAATGAAACCGACCTTTACCATTAATAATATTGAATTCAAAAAACTAGTCAACAAGAGTTTATAATATTGAATATTAAGGATTTTTCTTTGAAAGAAATAGATAAAACTAAGAAAAATTTTTTTTCTTTGGTAGAAAGAACCAGGTACCAGTTATGTGTAAGTATAAGAATCTATTCTCAAAATGTTCTCCATATTTATTTCAAAGACACAACAAATGCTAGTTAAATACTTATACTCATACAACTTTTCTTATTAAAAACTTAGTTTTTCCCTTCAAAAGTATTTGCAATACTATAATATGCTTACATACATGTATATCCATAAACAAAAGCAAGTAGATAAGTATGTATTGTATGTTCATTTGCTTAACCCCAAAACACCGAGGATAGATGACGAGTAATGAGTGCTATATAATTTTTAATTATTTTTCTGACTATGTATACATTAAATAATACCTAAAAAAAAAATATTGTTTGTTATACAATATTCAAAATATCGGCTTAGAACAATGAAAAATGAGTAAAATTTCATCATTATTATTATTCTAGAGTTAGAAACTCTTATTGCATTATTATGAGGACACATGCACATTAAAACGCCTCACGATCTATGCAAAATAAAATTATTCTTAAAATGAACCTCAATTTATTTCATAATGTTACCCAAAATATTTCATCTCTACCGATAAAGGCTAGTGCGCTGAATCGTTTTGAAAAACCTCATCTTTTGTATGAAAACATTTTTCGTTAGCCTGTTTTTGGAAAACTAAAAGCTCGCAAATGACAGATATTTGAAAATTATTACGATCTATGTACATGAAAATAGTTGAAAAACAGTGTTGAGATAATCAGCTTTTTATTGCCATTTTTGTGATTATTTTTATGAGACTTCTATGAAAAATAAATAATAGTAATAATTCTGTAAATTACTGATAAATTTTTAGCAGGCTTGAGAAATATTTTGATGCAACCCCTAATAATTTTTGAGTACCTTTAAGAGCTTTTATTTTCCCAAAAGAAGCCGAAGTGACAAATTTTACGCACAAAAGTGGTCTTTTTTTTTAGAGGTTTCTTCAAAATGATCCAGCTCACAAACGTTTATCGCTAGAGCCGAAATGTTTTAGGAATCATCCTAATATAAACCGAGATTAATTTTTAGAAATGTACAGCAGTATCTTTAATTCATGAGGAATAAAGCTTTAATGCACATATGTATGTAGGGGAGAGGTTTGTAAGTGGCCGTACTTTTTTTCTAAGGCCGATAACTCGGAGCAGAATAGGAAAAGAAACAAACAGGAAACAATTTTGCTGAAGATACTAAGTGGATTGGACTCATGAGAAAGAAGTTAAAGCTAATTTACCGAAATGTCCCAAAATGGCCATTTTCGAATATTGGCTTATAAGATACAGCACCAAGAACTACGAATCACCGGAATCGCAATTTGGGTAAAAATAGAATGTGTTTGTTTTCTCAATGTATGTGACTTGGAACTTCCATATCGAATTTCTTGATGTATCGGCCAAAACTCCGATCATCTATTCTTAATCGATTTCTCTTCCACATACACTTCCGTAATCAGTTTTTCGTGGCGGCGGGCAACCGTGCTAGACACATTCTAACGAAAAATTAAATAAGCAATCACAACAAAGCCAAACAACATAAGAAAAAATTGAAAAAGTCATTCGAAATCGTTATAATTTTCGTTCAAGTACATTTCAAATGACTAAGAATTATAGCAACAATTGGCGTGAAGAAACACACAAAAAATGTTGAAAAGAAAATGGTGCGGCAAGTTACAGTTACTCCGATGATTGTGATGCCCAAAAAGTTGTATTGAATCGATGAATGATTTTTGCTCAATCACCATTAAATTCTTAAAAATTAGTTTAAAAAGAAGAAACTTTTTAAAAATTTCACCAATTTTAATCATTTACTTTTAATTTTCCACTCGTTCGGAATATCTCGAGTCGGAACGAGTATGATGCGTCACGTTTTTCCGCCAAATGACTTTATTAAAGTTAACGGCGATTCTTTTCTTGAAGTTTCGTGTCGGTGGCACGGTGCTGCCACCTGTGAAACATAGTGAAACTACGCTGCGACAACTTATAAACCACTCCCCTATGCAAATCCATTATTGCAAAAAACTTGTATGAGAGTTTTTGAAAATAAATGTTGTATGTAGTTAGAAATGGGATTCACCTCTTGTTAGCCCATTACGTTTGTTTGTATGTACTTATTTGCTCTTAAAACTTTGTTGAATGAAATATGTTTTCAAATTGAATCGTTATAATCATGATACACTGGCTATTATATGCACTACAATTTTGTCATACATATATTGAATTTATTGTAATTCGAAAAATTTTTAAATACTTGAGTTAAGAAAAAAAATGCAACAGTTTATTAAGTTACTTAGTTGCATTTTTCTACATTTTACATAGGTACGAGTACGAATCCACCTTACTTATACATACTTATACATACATATATCAAAGAAAGAAATAAGTAATGCAAAATAAAATCAATTGTTATTTCCTTTTAGATTTTTATACGAATTCATTTCATGCATTTCTTCGAACGTGCGCAGCCTTTCAAATACTTTGGATTACTATTCGATTGGAAATTAAGTTAGTGTGACCACACAATAGCTTTGAAAAAGTACCTAAGAGCAGCTTTAAGACAAGTTTACTTCAACAACCCGTTTTGTTCTGTGCACTTGCTAAAATGTGTTTACTATGGCATCTTTCATTTTAAGCTTGAATATGTATGGTCTGACATGTTGGGGGGGAACTAACAAGAATAAGATTATCCCATTGATCACAATTCAAACACATGTTTTTTGCGTCATCTGCAGTAGCTTTCCATTAGTTTATGTTCTAAAGATTCTTCCATTGGAAGATTTGTATTTATTACCTTAAAGTGTTTTTATATATAAAATATGTTGTCTGTCGGGCTATAGTATGAACTATGGGCTGAGAATGGCTACGCTCGTCCCGTCCCATAACGTGTAGCATTTCCATTCTTTTTATGTTTCAGTCGCTGCAATATACTTCTTTTTCTTTTAAACGTATTGTAAACATTCTTTTTGGCGCTAAGTTGGCACCACTATCTTGGCGTGAAGTTTGAGCTCGATCTGTCAGTTTATCTCAAATGTGTTTTACGATTTTTACCATAAATAAAAATATCGAACAAAGAATTTGTCTCAAATTTTGAATTGTAAATGGAATTTTGTGTGCCGAATCGCTGAAAATGTTACAGTGAATCGACTTTATCAAAAACACGTGCACATGAGTAGTATAGTAGTCAAAAGCGATTGAGATGTGGTTCCAGATTTGCCTCGCTCTGGTCGACCAACAATGTCTTCAACTGAAGTTAACATCAATAAAGACAAGAAAAGAGTGACGGAAAATCGTATTAAGTTTGAGAAATATACCCGCTGAACTTTCTGTGTCTCACGAATCAATTCGAAAAGGCCAAGTTTGTGGAAAGAAAACTTATGGATTTTACACTACGATGAATGAATTTCTGGCCAAAAGCAAGCTTGAATAACAAATAAGTTCATTAGAGCCAATACACTCATCTCATTGAGTCCCAACGAAGGTCCTCAGATTATACAGCACCAGACAGTCTCTGAGGCAGCCGAAATCACAGCTTCTCAACGAAAGAGAAGCTTTAGCTGAAAATTTGCCTGAATATCTTACCTCCGTGGAAAGAAATCAACCTAATAAAATTCGCGAGTCCTCAGACCGGCAAGCGGCAAATTTTCCACCAGTTGAGATCATATAAACTGAATATTTGTTTTTATGATTATGATTATAATGATGATGATAATGATAATGATAATGATAATGATAATGATAATGATAATGATAATGATAATGATAATGATAATGATAATGATAATGATAATGATAATGATAATGATAATGATAATGATAATGATAATGATAATGATAATGATAATGATAATGATAATGATAATGATAATGATAATGATAATGATAATGATAATGATAATGATAATGATAATGATAATGATAATGATAATGATAATGATAATGATAATGATAATGATAATGATAATGATAATGATAATGATAATGATAATGATAATGATAATGATAATGATAATGATAATGATAATGATAATGATAATGATAATGATAATGATAATGATAATGATAATGATAATGATAATGATAATGATAATGATAATGATAATGATAATGATAATGATAATGATAATGATAATGATAATGATAATGATAATGATAATGATAATGATAATGATAATGATAATGATAATGATAATGATAATGATAATGATAATGATAATGATAATGATAATGATAATGATAATGATAATGATAATGATAATGATAATGATAATGATAATGATAATGATAATGATAATGATAATGATAATGATAATGATAATGATAATGATAATGATAATGATAATGATAATGATAATGATAATGATAATGATAATGATAATGATAATGATAATGATAATGATAATGATAATGATAATGATAATGATAATGATAATGATAATGATAATGATAATGATAATGATAATGATAATGATAATGATAATGATAATGATAATGATAATGATAATGATAATGATAATGATAATGATAATGATAATGATAATGATAATGATAATGATAATGATAATGATAATGATAATGATAATGATAATGATAATGATAATGATAATGATAATGATAATGATAATGATAATGATAATGATAATGATAATGATAATGATAATGATAATGATAATGATAATGATAATGATAATGATAATGATAATGATAATGATAATGATAATGATAATGATAATGATAATGATAATGATATTATGATAATGATAATGATTAATTTACTTTAAATTAATCAAAATTATATGTAACTGCATTCGCTACTAGCTCTACAACTACAGAATGTAGATATTAATAAATAAATATTACTGTGTATATTTTGTTGTATATTTATTCTATTCTATTTATTGAAGATTCTATGTAAAATTGGTTAATAAGTAATTATCATCTCTGTATCTATTGTGTTTTCTCTGGGCGTGAGTGCCATCTCATCTCCGAAATACCTATGGTAATTAAAAAATTAACATTACAGATATCCGTACTGCAATCATTTTGCAGTAAAATAAAACCTCAGTCCATCCATTTGTATAACTAGTGGGTGCATTGGGTAGATGTAATCTAACATTAGTTATTCAGTATGTATAGTAAATGTGTTGCTTCCTCACCCCCACAGTTAAAACCAGATAAACTCGTGTTTTATGTTTTTTTTAAGCTACCGCTACACTAACTCTATTTAATTGTCATTGGTATTTTCGGTTCCTGCAATGAATGGCACAAAACGTGTACATAAAAAAACAAATAGAATAAATTTTAAAAATTTTGGTTGATGATGAATTCGTCAGAAAATTATGATAATTCAATTTAGCGCCGATTTGAGTAAACAAACCAAAATGTGAAAATTTTAATTTGATTGTTGACAATTATGACAACACGATGAAAAAAAATAAGGAGAAAAACATTAGAGGGTTTCATAAAAACTCATAACTCATGCTGTTGAAAGTTTTCTAACAAGTTTATACGAGTACTATTTGTGAGGCATTTATGAGTATAAAAGTACGAATGCCACTATTATGGAAATCCATACTTGATATGTGATATATTGGTATAACTTAAAAATGAGGGATTGATGACGTAACTTTACTAAATCATATCTGGTAATACTGTAACTACTTTCATGTTTTAGGAACATCATGAAACTTTTGTTTTTGATTATGTATCAATTTGCCAAAGTGTAAACAACTTAACCTTTTCTTTAATTCGAAAAAAGTGCTGCTGAAAGTCATCGATTTAAACATGCGAAAACTGGTTTCGACGCTTTAAATGAGGAGATTTTGTCACGGAAGACAAGGAACAACCAATTGAAAACGTTGGAAGATGAAGAATTGGATATGTTACGCGACGAAGGCTCATGTCAAATGCAAGAGGAACTTGCATTATTATTGGGAGTTACTCAAGCAGTAATTTCCAAGAGCCTACAATCAATGGGGTTCGTTCAAAAGGAAGGAAATTCGATACCATACGACTTGAAGCCGAGAGGCGTCGGGATTTCGAATGCCTGAAATGCTTCTTCGCTGTGTTCGAATGCCTGAAATGCTTCTTCGCTGTGGTGTCCGAGGTCCAAATCTCGGCACAGGCAAATTTAAAAAGTAAAACGCAAAACTTTTGAAAGGCAATGGCAAAAGTACAAGAATAAAAATTGCCTATGAAAAGCTTTTCACTTATCCGTTCGAATTCGGCATACGACTGTCCCTTCCATTCATGTACAAATTTAATACGGACAAAATGAGTGGATACGAAAAGCTCGGACTAAGCCCCCATGGGCTGTTGTACCATTAACAAAGAAAAAAAATCTGTTTTAGAGATATAATATTATGAGGTTTTTGCATCGAATTGGTGACGAAAAATGGATTAATTACAACAACCCAAAGTGCGAGAAGGCGTATGTGAAGCTCGGCCAACCAGTTACATCAACGCCGAAGCAGAATATTAATAGCGCCAAGAGGTAATGCTATGTATTTGGTGGCATCAGAAGGGTGTCATCCAACCTGGTGAAACTATTACGAGAGAGATGTATCGAAAACAATTGATTCATTTGAAGAGAACAGAGGCTGAAAAACGACCAGAATATACGACCAGACTTGAGACCGTAATGTTCCAAGATGACAACTCGCGGCCTCTTTTCATGAGACCGGTTAAAAATCATTTGGAAAATAGAGTTTGGGAAGTTATGACTCATCCGCCGCATTCATGACCCCTTGCTCCGTCTCTCTATCACTTATTTCGATCGATGCCGAATGCCCTTACTTGGTATACGCTTTACTTCAGTTCAGTATCAAAAATTGGATTGATTAGATCATAACCCCAAAAGATAGACGGTTTTTTTTGGCAAGGAATCCATAAACTGCCTGATAGAAAACGTCGTAGTTTCCCATGAACACTACTTTGAATAATGTATTCATTCGATTTGTTATTGAAATAAAGCGATAGATATAGTAAAAGAAAATCAAAGTTATACGTTCAACTAAGTAAATAGTTTTTACAAAGATTTATGTGTAGGTACTTGTTTATATGAAAATTGATGCATACATACATACATACTGGGTGCCCCATCTTTTATATCGGTATGTAAATATTGAAAAATTTTAACATTTATCAACCGATTGACTTGAGTAAACATGTTTTTGAAACGTCAATTCAATACAATTTTAACCATGAATTGCTTCACACCGAAACAACGGTGTGAAATAGTGACGCTGTTCATTGAAAATAGTTGTTCAATTGTGTCAACTCAACGTGCATGTCGTCGAAATTATCGTGGCTAACAAGCACCGTCTGGCAATACTATTCGTCGTTTGGTGCTGAATTTTGTTGAGCACGAGACAGTGGGAGATCGTCGACAAGCCGTTCATCGCGGTAAGAGAGGGAGGCGCTCAACATTTGTGGTGTCAGTGGAACCATCTTGTTTCCATATAAAGTGCAATTGACTCATAGAATATTGCCCACAGACCGACCACGTCGTTTGGAATAGGGCCAAACAGTCGCTCGATTGGTTGACACTGAACCTGATTTTTGGAATAAAATTTTAATGACCCATGAGGCCCATTTCACACTATCTGGCGCAGTTAATCCACACGAGATCTATGAAACACCATTGCATGATCGAAAAGTGACTGCTGGGGCCGGCATTTGCGCCATTTTTCTTCAGATGGTGCAGCATGCCACTCTACAAGTCAAACAATATAGTTTCTGCACCAAAAATTCACTGGTCACGTGGTATAAAAAAAAAAAATTCCGACATTGACTGGCCAACCAGATCTACAGATTTGACCGCTTCGGACTTCTTTTTGAGGGGTTATTTGAAAAGCAATGTGTACGCTAGCAAGCTTCAGACCATTGACGAGCTCAAGGTAAACATTCGTGCCAAAATCATAGGTAGACCGCCCGAGATGCTCGAAAAAGTGATGGAAAACGCAGCAAAAAGGGCACATTTTGCTTCCTGGTCAATAACGGCGGCCACTTGATTGATGCTGTATTCAAAATCTAGTCCAAATAAATTTTAAAGGACCAAATTAAATAAAAATACCTCATATGTGGAAATCGGTTTTTTTTAAGTTATTATAATATTCACATACCGGCATAAAAGATGGCGTACCCTGTACATACAAACATACACAAAACGTACAAACATACATACATAACAAAGTTGTCAAGGTCCAGTTCAGTTTGAAGTTTAATGTTTCTAACTTGTCTTCTTTTGTTATTCGCGGAAAAGCATTTTTCCTTTCGGGCTTCTATTTTTCTACATGTTTTACATGAGTTTTTTTAAACATACTCGTATACGAGTACCTACATTTTACATCCACCTCCAGTCTCATTATATGTATGGAGGTACGTTTCGAATATATTTCAAAGAAGCATTAGAGCTGAATGCCAAACTTTTGTCTCCCTTCAGTTTTTAATTGTTTCAGCAGCGACTGCTAATAAAAGCGAATTATTTAAATTAAATTTTAAGTAAAAATTAAATGCTGCTGATATAATTTATTTACTATGCCGTTCGGTTGCTTCTTGCAGTGCTCCAAAATTATAATTATTAACTAATCCAGTGAACAACACATTGAATTGTTATGCCTTCAAAATCAGAAATATTGATTCCAATGAGTTAAAACAAATATATTTTTAAATTGAATTAAAATGATTCAAATACCTAGTTAAATAAATACTTACTACACAATTACATACACACATAGTGCCAATCATTACATTGTATTTGATTCAACTTAAAATCTCAACTGTTTACATGCACATGTAATATTTGCAAAAGCCAGACGAATCCGCTCTAAAGAGAGAATCCTTAAGCTCTTTCGCTCTCTTAAATTAACAGACTGCGCAGCATCCTGTGCTGACGATATATGGGGCAAAAAATATAGCAAACAGGAAGAACATCAACATCAAAGTTATCGCTTTCGTCATCAACATCATCATCAGCATCATCATCGTCAACATTGTCAACATTGTCAACATTGTCAACAGCATCACCAGCGTCAACAGGAATCACAAGCAGCGCAGCAGCAATAACAGCAACGGTAACAACAGCAGCTGTTACAGCTTCTGTTTGTGCTACTGATGCCTGCTGCAGCTTCTGTAGTAGCATTAGCTTTAAAATCATTGATAAAAACGCTAACATGTTATCCTGTTCACTCAGTTAGTCACGGACCTCTAACGGTTAAAGAGCTCGCATTCAACTCTTCATTCATCAAACGGATTATTATTAAGAATAAGAAGAAGACAGTAAGAAAAAAGTTCAATAGCGGAAGCGGCAAATTAAGTTCAATAGTTACTGTGCAGCAAATAGTTGAAGTGATGTGTTCAATTGTTGAGCGTAACAATTTGTGAGTGAAACTGCTTGCACCTGATTCCAAAGCTTTTTGTACATACTTTACCAATTGCCATTATTGATGGTAGCCACAGAATTCGTAATAAATTACATTAGACTACTAATGGTTTAACATGTTTTTTAAGCAGACATGATTATTAGTTGTGAGAGTGACAAGAGTATTTGCATCATACTCGCATACTCGATCTTAAGTACATTCATATGTACATATATGGCAAGTAACACCGATAATGGTTTACGAGTATGGGAATAAAACTATAGCCGGATTATTGGATTATTCGTAAGCACATATGGAATATTAAAAAACTTTCGCCACCAATTTCTTGTTAACAATTTTTGTTTTATGTATGTGTGTGTCAGTGTATCGAACTCATCATTCATGCATTCAATGAGTGCATATGAGCGTGATGCGGTATGAATTTGAAAGTGCGTTTGTGTGTGTGTGTGTGTTTTTTATTTATTTTTTTGTGGATGTGGCACAAAGCATTGAAAGCCGAAGTGCGAGACTTGCCTTTCGACTCACCCACTAAACCACCCCCCCCTCCCGCCCCCCAGTTCCGATATCCTCCTTCCATGGAACAACCGTCAGGTATTACATCGTGGAGGGGGAGCGGCCTATTGCCTATTTAAGTAGAGTGAGTCTGTGTGTGTGTTTTTTTTTTTTTTTTTTTTGGAGGAGGTAAGCATTTAAAGCCTCAGTCAGTGTGAGACCCCCACCCACTAAAACCACCTCACATGTCTCGACGGTAGGTCCTCCCGGAACCACCGTTCATTATTTCGTCGAGAGGCCGTTAGAGCATTACTGCTCAAGCGTCAGCAGTGAGTGTGTGTGTGGGTGTATGTGTGTGTGTGCAGTACGTTTTCATTTTAAATCTTTTGGCATTGCAAAAAGTGTAGTGGGCGCCATACTTTTTACTGTACGAGCTTCAAGTTCCTTAAAGCATATTTAAATAAATAAATACTGGAAGCGAAATAAAACAAAAGAAATTTTCATTCAGAGTGAGAATGCATGCATTCATTAGCATGCAATACAAGTTAATTGAAGCATACATATTGGCGGTATGGCTTCCGTAAACATTGAACTTCTCTGTGTACGAGTATGAAACACACTCGTCAAGCAGCAGCATACACTGAGAGAAAAATTGCCGACCAAAATCAAGGCCGGTCACACTTATTTGTAACATGTTCTCTCTTCTTATTTCGTTTGAGCTCGAAAAATCTTTAGTTAATATTAGACTGATTTCTTTTTTTTTATTACAATATTGTTGATTTAAGAACCGAAAATCTGATCTGAAAACTTATCGGCCATGTGGCATAAAAGTTAAGATTTTGATATCAAACAAGAACGAATTCTTAATTTAATTCCAAAGCTCTCTCAAAATGAGACCGTTTCAATTTTAACATAAGAACCAGCGATTCTGATTCTAGACCTTTTCTTTTACCTTTTTTATCAGTATTAAATTAAGAATTTCGTTCAGGTTTTCATCAAGGAATGGTCCGTGATTTATTACAGATTTTCCTGAATTTAGACCGTTTTTTCCCTGAGTGTACAATTCTGGAAATTTTATGTAAAAAAAGTGAATGAATTGAATGTCGAGAAAAAGAAAAACTTTTGAGGAGAAATTCCTAAAAATGCAGATGCATATCAATGAAAGGAAGTAACAGGAAAGCAGAAGAAACTAGTGATAATTGGAACTAATTAATGCATGCTTTTTTTATATCATCAATATCAATTTGATGAAAATAATAATAATGGACGTAGTTTCATTTTATAGAAATCATTGAAACTGAAGCAAAATCAATTGAAATTAATTGAAGCAGGTGATAGAATTTGAAAAGGATGTAAGTATCAGAATTGAAATTCTTATGCAATTCATTCAAGTAGCAAATGAAACCCATTCAAAGCACTTCAATAAACATTGTCATCTTCATTATAGTAGCCATAGAGAGGAAAAAGTTCATGTGAATCAGGTGAACACTTATTTTCTTGTGTGTGTGCGGTAAAGCCACATTATGGCACACTTTCACACTTTTGAAGTTTCACTTTCATCATACAGGGTGACAATTAATAAGTGTTTACAACAGTGGACAAACAAAAATTATTGAAATTAAAAACGAAAAACAAACCGAAGAAAAAGATAAAATTATATTCAGCCGGTTTCGAAGTGGCCACCCTTGGCACAAATACACACCTTCAGATGCTTTGGCTATGGATTACAGCTCCTCTACCATTATACGGCCCCATTCACTACGCAACGACTGTTTCAGAGACTGCAAATTTTTATGATGCTTAGCGCAGACCGTGGCCTATAAAATGGCTAATACGCTGTAATCCATCGGATTGAGATCCGGCGAATATGGTGGCCATTCTTGACATGTGATAAAATCAGGAAAATGAGGCCTGCACCATTCTTGTGTCGTTTTGTCTCGGTGATCTGGCGCAGAATATTGCTGGAATGTCCAATCATTATCGCCAAAGTGCTCTCGGGCCCAGGGGAGTACCCCACAACCTCAGCAAATGTCCAGGCGGTACACTTCTTGGTTGATTTTGACTCCTTCCTTGTTCCATAAAAACCAAGGGTGTCTTGCCAATTGCGCAAATCCCACCCCATACCATAATGGATTGCAGATTTTGTCGATTTTGAGAGGGGAATGATGGACCAGGAGCTTCTAAAGGTCAGCTTCTGTCATTTGGACGGTTATGCGCTTGTTCAACAGAAAACAGCTTTTCATCTGTGAAAACTATTTTCCCCATTCAATTCCTGCAGCCCGCCATTGGAGTAGGCGACATCTTTGTAGTCGCACGCGCTTTATTTTCATTCATAAGCAACTGTTGGCCTTTTTGTTGCTTGTTAGCATTGAGTCTTTTTTTTCGTTTTTTTTTTCTATGAGTCGAACTGAGTCACAATTGATGCCAGTTTCGTGAGCAATTTTTCTCATGGAAATCGTTCAATTAAGCTGCACCGGCTTTTGAACGATTTTGCGATTCCTGGGAGTATTGATGGTGGGTTTTCTGCCTCTCTTTCTGGACGATTACCTTCATGACCCAACTCCTTAAACCGTTTAACTGCGCGTTTAACGAACGAGCCACGCGAAGCTGCCGCACAAGCTCACAATTTCGTTTGCCTAGCTGACAGACTATTTGACATTGTAAAATAAATAACTAAATGAAATGTAGACCACACAAAAATTAAATCAATTGAACTCTCTATTACGTAGAATAATACAAGAATGAAGAAAATTGCAGAAAAATTTCCATACTTTTTCTGTAGCGCCAAGAAATTTGTATACACTTATTAATTGTAAGTATTAATGATTTAAAACTTTTAAAATCCTGTCAACGTTAAAGAACTGGAAATTTATCCCTTATTTATACAAATACTGCGAGGTTTCCGATAATTTAAGAACAAGAATTGCGAGAAATAAGAAAAAAAAAGTGCAACAATTTTGTACGAATTTCTGCTTCGAATTCAGCCTAAGAAATGGTTTTTTCTTTTCAATCATCTAACAGAAAACCTGATTTCGTACGTCTCTGCATTCACCACCATTTATTATCTTTTTCATTTAAACCGTCTAAAAAAGCTTCATGAGGTTGTGCATGAGCTAAAGACCATTGAACAATCTTGGTTGATTATTAAGTACTTAAATGCTTGTTTATTTTTTTCATATGTAAACTTTTTCATTTAGATTTTTATACATTGACTTAAGCAACTGCAATAAATTGCTCTCAATATGATATCTTTAGATATCTATTAAATTTCTGTATTCCAAAGGAGTTTATAATGTAGTGAGGCATTTAACAAATAGCTCCAGTACGTGCGCCTAAGAACGTGATATTGCGAATGAGTAAAATAAATTTACGCTTATACTAATGAGCTAACACTACGACCACATCGGCATACCATACATTTATGAAAAGTTAAAGTGAAAGGTTTATTTACGTATCAAGTATTAGTTGGAGGATGACTTTCAGTCATTTTAAGCGTAAATATTAATTGCAGAGTAGTAAACAAAAGTAGCAAATCGTGCATAAAATTAAGTAATTTTTATTGAGTGTATAACGATGTTGCTTCTTAACTCAATGTGTATGTTAGGGTGGGTCACCAAAAAAAAGTTGGGTCACCACCTACATATTTTCAAAGATTACCTCGAGAGTATTTCAGAACAAAAAAAAAAATTATTCCCTTAGGTTGCCTTGAAATACCGCCTTGTTTTGTTTTTGTCATAACTTAGTTGTTAGTCGATGTCTGATCGTCTTTTTGTATTCATTACTTGACCTCCGATGTCACCTTCGACTAGTTAAACCAATTTTTACACTTATTGAACGATGTACTTAATGAACTCAAAAATTTATAAAATTTCTGTTAAGGTAGTTTTTTTTTTATCCATGAACAAAGAGTAACAAGTTTTGCATTGTGAGAGCATTATACTTAGTAGGGACGTAAATACTGTTACACATTTCACGTTATAAAATTAAAAATAATTTATTTTTTTGGACCAATTTTTTAAATTATATTTTTGATATATATTGTATGCAAAAAGCAATTTTTTTTCGAAATGCCCGCCTTTGGCCTTTACGCTCGCCTTGAGTCGCACTGTCCAATCATCAATAGCTGCACACACCTCGTGCATTGCAATCTTAAGAGAATCAATGTTGGAGTATCTTTTGTGGCAAACCATGTCCTCTAAAACTGTCCATAATTTGTAATCCAGTGGGTTCAGATCTGGGCTGCCAAACGGGCATTCTTTAGAGTAAATGAAAGCTGGCAAATTGTTTTGAAGCCAGGTCTGGGTCGTCTTAGCCTTATGGGCTGGCGCAGAATCCTGCTGGAAAGTCCACGGCTGGTTTTGGAACAGGGAATGGTTAAGTGGCTTCACAACAGCTTCCAAAACGGTGTGTTTGTAATCTTTGGCCGAAGTTTTGACCCATTGTTCGCATAAATGCAAGTCAGTGACCCCATCGTAAGAGACACCCCGCCAAACCATGATTGAAGCTTTGTGATGACCCTTTTCGACCCGTGGGATCAGTTCAGAAGCTTCCTTAGATGACCGTGCATACACCCTATCATTTTGCTTGTTAAATTTTTCCTGCACGATAACAATTTTTTCATCCGTAAACAAGATTTTTCTGTGCAATTTATCAGCGTGCTTCACCAAAAGACATTTGGATTTTTCAACGCTACTTTTTTCCAAAGCTGCAGTGTCAACAAATTTCCACTGCGACGTTTGAAGGCACCAAGTCCCATGTCTTTTTTAATAATTCGGCTCATGCACTTTTGCGTGATATTCATCTCACGGGCCATGTTTTCGGAGCGGATTTTGCTGAATTCTTGATTTGACGGCTTTGATGACTTGCGGCGTGCGAACTGTACGTGGACGGTCCGACGGGTGGCTGGTTTTGATATCTCCAGTCTCCTCAAACAGTTTTATCTACCGGTAGATGAACATGCGATTAATCACGAATGGGAGGAGCCTTCTGAAAATATCGCCTTTTTTCATTTCATACTTAAAAAGTGATACGGTTCTCATTATCTGACCACTCCATGCTGAAAGCTGAAACAATTTTGAATTCCCGTTACAGAATAACGCTTTAGAGGTTAGCTTTCATAAACCATGTGGTAATAACAGGATATGTTTATTTCTACTATTGGAATGGGTGTGTTCAATGTTGTAACAGTATTTACTTATGTCCCTACTTAGTACATACATAATATACTACATTACAAACTTAACATGTTAAAAGCAAGGAGTTTAAGCAAGGAGTTTATACTCATATCATCTCCGACCAAACAACCTAACTCGAGTTATGACAATATACCCAGATTTTTGTTGTTAACATACGTTTCTTTTGGTGACTACAATTTTCAGTTAAAAAGATATAGGCTGTCAACAATTCAACTTCTTTCGATCTTTTTCAAAACTGCATTTAACAAAACAACTTCTTACAAACAGTTAAAAAATTTTCAGAAATTCAAAGGAAAAGATCTTAACGTCTTTAACACATTTTTTTTTCAATTTCCATTTGACAGAACAACACAACAGTCGAAAGAAGTTTATTTGTTAAATGCAAAATTTGGAAAAACTGTTTTCTTTACTTGGTTTTTCAATTATTTAACTGCGAGAGCTCATGTTCGTGACAAAACAATATATAAGCTGAATTTTTTTATAAAAAACAACATCCTAGTTTTTATTTCCAATTTTATGAAAAAAAACACATTCTTCTTCTTTCTTCTTTTAATGGCACAACAGCCCATGGAGGGCCTAGGTCGAGCTTTTCGCATCCATTCATGTTATGCATATTATATTTGAACATGAATGGAAAAAAAACATTGCTCTTTAAAAAAATATGATACTGGAAAATGTTTGCTTCGTGTTGAAGACCAAATTGTAACATAGAAAAATTTGTGCAGCAGTTTAACTGTTTTTTTAAAACCCTGAAAAGTTGGCGATTTCGAGAGAGGCTGTTTTGTCAATTGTCCACATGCATGCACTTGCATGGCAACATTGCTCGACTTAAATAAGCATTGTAAGTCTTTAAACGATGGCTGTTGTGGCGTAGTTGGTAGTGCGTTAGCCTGCTACGCAGAGTGTCCGGCGTTCAAATCTGGGCACAGTCAAAATCAACTACCTCTTGGCAGGCAATCTCTTGGCATGGCAAACTTAAAAGAGTAAAAATTGCTTAAGAAAATCATTTCACCCCTCCGTTCGGATTCGGCATAAAACTGTTGGTCCCTTCCATTCATGTACAAATATAACACGCTCAAAATGAGTGAATGTGAAAAGCCCCCCATGATCTGAAAGAAAGAAAGAAGTCTTTAAACGACGTCTTGTTATATCCCTATCATGCAAAGAGAAGCATCAAAGTCCCACTTTTTTCTTTAATTTTTCCCATTCCGAAGTGAATTTATCCATTCTAATTTATAGTAACTCACTTAGAAAGCGCGTTAAAACTTGCTCATTAACAATATAAAAATGGCTGTCATGATTTGACATTTCCCATTTCATGGTTGAAAGCCGAAACAGAAGCATAATAAACTATTGCAAAGCCAATTTATCAAGCTAGAAATATAGAGAACGCTATAACAGTCTATAAGTACAATGCTATTGCTATTGTTATCATGTTTTGAGCCTAGTACCGAATAAAGAAGGAATTGCAGCCATTATGAATGGATGTGAAATGCTCGGCCTAGGCCATCCATGGGCTGTTGCGCCAATAAAAGAAGAAGAAAGAAGATTGCTTGTGTGACCCGCAATATTTAGTCGAATTTTTGCCTCGAATGTATTAAATCATTAGCCCCCTTCATTATGGGTATTTTTCGTCCTTCTAATGATGAGAAATCACATTTTTGTATCTTTACGAGTGTTAAAAAAGGGTTAATACGTTTTAGAAATATATTGCTCATTATTACAGGCCGCTGAACAATAAAACTTTTCTAAACTTAGTTTTAATTTTAATAAAAATAACCCAAAATTTTTAAAAATAGATCCAATTCCCACCTCTTATATGCACTGAATAAATTCGTATTTGAAAGTATTTTTGCTAAACTAACAATATGTATGGTATATTTTACATGGCAAATTAATTAAACACTTATTTATATCATAAATGGTGAATTAACCCTTTAGCTCTTCCTTTTTGGTACTTTTTACTTTTTCAACAGAAATTTCTCCAATTTCTACGATAATAAGGACTGCGTCGAATAAAATTGTCCGTTACATTTCTTCCCATACTGTGCTATTAAAAGATTCAAAATCGAAAATTTGTATCTTAGTAGCTTTGAATTAAATGTCAGAAAATATTATGTGTTAGTTAAAGACAATAAAAATTTATTTAACGCGAAAATGGCCAACGAAGTGGAAGTGCGAGAAAATATAATTAAAAAGCAACCTCACTGGTCATTCAAAAAAATTGCCAAAGAGGTAGGGTCTAACCCTAAAACCATTACTCGAGTTATTAAACATTTTCAGGAAGAACAACATGAAGTGTCCACTTTTGGCCTGACCTCGCTACATGTCACTTCAGCAAAACGGCCTTAGAGTGGTTCCAACGGATGGAGTGATTTTGGTGCCTAGAGAAGCCAATCCACCAAATTGTCCAGAACTAAGGCCGATTGAGAGGTACTGGGCTCTATACTCTATGACATTTTCATAATTTCCATAAAGTGAAATGGCGATTTCTGTTGAAAAAGTTAAAAGCCTAATCATGTAGGCTGCTGAACCTTATCACAAATTCATGTAAGTTTTCATACATTAACTAATCCAAACGGAGACCTTCTTCCCGACCAACACGACCGAGAGGAGCATTCGCATAACGCTCGGATCGGTGACCGACGCAACCGCTTTACACGAAAATAGGTATGTAATGAGCCGCGTATATCCAAATAGGCATCATCAGCTGTTTATCGATTTAATATGATAAGTACCATAACTTTGTTTTGATGTATTCCAGATATTCGGAAATGTTGAATAGATGAAAATGTTCATTAAAATCTCTACATATTCCACGAAAAGCACCAGTCTGAGCATAGTTTGTTCAGCATATGCTAAGTATAATATGAATAAAATAACTATTGTGAGCTTATATAGGGTATATTAAAGTTTTTGTCGTTTAGTGAATACGAAGATGATAAAATGAAATTCAAAAGCTTCACCAGAAATGTTATATACAGTATTTTTCTTCTGCTTATTAATTTCGGTAGATTAATAAGTTGTAATCGATGTTCATACGGTGGAAGATTCAAAAGAGGATTCCAACAAAAGCTACTCAATGCAAAAATATGAAATTGTTTTTGAACCGACTCAATTTTAATTATATAGCAGTTATATTGAGGATGGGTCTAACAAGTGAAATGAATAGCGTTTTTGTTGTAGAAGGGTCATCAACATCCTTTGACCAGCGTTTAACAAACCCCAAAATAACTTTTAGCCTTGTTCACACACGACTTGATATATGTACAAATTAAAACTTACTATGGAGTCCATAGTCACACCCAAATCAACAAATACTAATGCATGACTCAGAGTCTGATTCTGTAAAGAATATTTAGCAGACATAGGTTGTGTCCTTGTAAATGTCATAAACTCACATTTATCCAGAATGAATAACATCAAGTTTAATCGGCAGCATTTTGCAAAATTATCAAGATCTTCTTTCAGAAGTTTTTGTTGGATTATAGAGTTGTAAGATAAGAACAACTTTACATCATGAGCATACATTACAATTTCGAATACGAATTTCGAATAACAGATGGCAAATCATTGATAAACAGAAGAAATAATAAACGTGCTAGATGGCTCCATTGAGCAAAGGGAAAAGTCACCTTTTGTTTTCTGTTAGTGATATATTTATCACTCTATCCATCTCAAAAGCAAGGGTGAAAATCCCATCAAACCTGGTTTTTTAATAAGGAGTGATTACTATATATGTAAGTGATATTATCGTAATTGTTTGCATAATCTCAAATACATACATAAAGGAATGCGTATGTATGTATGTATGTATGTCGTGTGCATGTGTATGTGTGATTAATAAGTCAGCTTTATATTGTGATTATTAATATTTACATTTACATTTGCAATATTTGATAATATTTTAATAATGCAGAAAGCAAATATTTTAGGCAACACATGCAATTGATATGTACCAGAAGTATTTGCATTGGTTTTTTAATTTGGAGAATTGTTTTATATTTTCCGTATTTGGCATGCTCATCTTTTGAGATTATAGTATCTTGCATTACTTAAATTAGTAGTAATATGTATTTGCCTTTTACAAATAGCTGAGTTTAATTTAAATTCTCTGTGTTTCGGAAATGCGTTCATATCACACCTACAATTGACTGCAAAAGCCTGAAGAAACCAATTCTTGTTCGATAATGATGTACTCGTATTTTACCAGAATCTGAGCAAGACAAGTTTTAGAAGTTTTATTAATTTTGGCAACTACATAGAATTAAAACTTTGATTTATAATAATTATTAATACCATCTTGAGTACTGAAAGTAAACATCACAATTTCTACAACAGTTGAACATAAATTGGTAGTTCATATTTTGATTGAAGCATCAGTTTCAAAAGGATCACTGCTGTAATAATCAATGTTTTGTTTATACATACAAATCGTTTACCTTAAAGTAAAAAGGACCTAACTAACTTTTCTTTAAAAATCAGGATTTTGAAGGATTCTGTTGAAATTGAGTACGGTACTATTATTATTATTTTATTTTGGGAAAGAATGTTAGTTAGGGTATTTTTATATTAAGCTAACGAAATATTGAACAATAACATTAATATATGTATTATTATTATTATTTTCTTTTTTTATGGTTCAAGATCCATATTTGGTATGAATTAGAATTGGTCTTAATATCATCTTTGACGAAAGGAACTTGTAAATCACGATGTACACGATGTATGTAAGTTGGTAACATACCCGGGTACGTTCACAACCAACCGAAGCATTTTGGACTGATAGCATTGTAATACCATATTTCGACATTTAAATTAGCGGCTGTACCCCACAGTTGTATGCCGCAGGTCCATATCGGTTTAAGGATACTTAGCCTTGTAAAGGAGAAATTTGTTTTCGCAACATAGTAACGAATTACGACTGAGTAGCCAAAAGATATTTCTCAGTTTAAGACCTAGAGCTTTGCGCTTTCTAATGCTCCATGTGAGACGTCTACTCAGATGCATTCCTAGGTACTCCACGTTACTAGCTTGCGGGATTTGTATTGCATTTATTGACACAGGTGTGCAAGTATTGCGCCGTGTTGTGAATGTTACTTTCACCGACTTGTTTTCATTCGCTATAATTTTCCAGTTTTTAAGTCTCCAGGCTTGTTTTATTTAAACATTTTTGGAGTTTGAGTGAGTCAGTGACAGGAGCATCAACAATTGAGAAGGCAGCGGTGTCGTCGGCGAAGGTTCCAATAAAAATTCTCTCAGTTGTCGGCAGATCAGCTGTGAAAAGTAGATAAAAGGTTGGACCCATAACACTGCCTTGGGGAACCCCGGCTTTTATATCATATAGAGATATGATGTCATTGCCCTGCTTCAAGAAGAAATGGCGATTTTCAGCATACGATCTCAAGAACGTTTAAAAGTTTATTGGAAGCATTTTTCTAGCTTTATATAAAAGCCCCTCGTGCCACACATGGTCAAAAGCTTGTGATATGTCTAGAAAAGTCGTGGTTTAGTATTTCTTTGGATTCGCAAGCTGCGTTTATTTGTTCAACAAGTCTATGAATTTGTTCAATTGTACCGTGTCCTTGATGGACACCGAACTGATGATCAGGAATGTGATGTTTTGACACAAGAATAGGCATTAGCCTTTTCATAAACAACGATTCCAAGACTTTGGAGGGGATTGGTAGCAGACTTAATAATGGGGCGGTATTACTTTGCATCTCCAACATTTTTTCCGGTTTTTTGGATCATTTTTATTTGTGCAACCTTCCACTGTGGTGGGACAAAGCTAGTTCTCAACACAGCATTGTAGAGTTGGGTAAGAAAGGTTATTGCTTGCTCTAGTAATACCTTCAGAATTATTCCTGGAGTCAGATCATATACTGCAGCCTTTGAAGGTTTCATTTTGTTTATAACTGACTGTACTTAGTTTTTTGTAAATAGACATATCGGTGAATCCAATTGATGTGGCTGAGCAAAGAGCTCGGATATTTCGTATGTATAATATTTCGACTGGTCGTTCGTCAGGATTAGGAATAAATACATCTTTAAGATGTTGCGTGAATTTTCGTGCCTTTTCGTGGTCACTTTCCGCTCACGTTCCATCGGTTTTCCGTATTGGGGGTTGAAATTGTGTTGATCTTATCAATTTATTTGCTGCCTTCCATAGAGAATAATCTGTTGAAGAAGTTGCTTTAAAATATGGCACACAGTGTGAGTGCGCTTCCTAACTCATCAAAATATTACTCTGGAACAATTTTAAATTTTCTATACGAGTATATTAAAACGCTAAGCAAAAACCAGAACCAGTTACCTCATTTTTACTCGTACGTATTTTAATGTTAACATATTCGTTTGAAACTTGCATAGAATATCATTGGAGAGATAAATTGCTGAAGCATCCTACAATATACAAGTTTATTGCGAATATGTTGCCGTTAACGCAGCGTCAGCAACAATATTAGTAGAGTAGTTTTTTCAATTTAACAATAGAATTTTGTAAATGTATTGTAACCATACGAACAAAGTGTTTTCTTTTTTCTTTTCGATTCATTCGTCGTGTTGCTCTCGAACGTTCTCATATGATTCTGTACTGTGTATAGCAGTGTTGCTGTTGGCATGCATAGAAGCTACCAATACATTCATTGTTTCGAGTGTTGTCTTGATTAGCGAGTGCGTATTTTGAATTTTGAATGCCTAGAGTGTGATCGAATTCGAAGCACTGGGCGTGACGGCTTGCAAGTCATTAGGTTTTTATATTCTTTATGGTCACAGAAAAATAAAAACATTTAAAATATTACAACATATTCTGAAGCTGTAAATGCATTTCTCACATATGTATGTACTCGTATATTGCAGTCTAGATAATATTTATGTACTTATACATAAATGAAATAAGTTTGAGCGTGCATCAAAGATCCAAGGATATGAAAAAAACGTTTCTGTATACGATTTGCAGGTCACAACAACATAAATATGTAGTAATTATTTTCAACAAAAACTAAATCCCTGTAGTGCGAGTACATGGGTGTACGAATTTACTAGACAAAAAAAAAAAGAAGCATAACGTCTAAATTTACTTACATATTTGCTAACTAACTACATTTGAGAAAAGTGTAGTGCAGAACTACTACATACAAAGAACTGTGTTTTGCGCCTATGCCACAGCAGATTAAATGCCTTAAGGCTTTCCTTATGATGCGGTATGATTCTGTTACAAGACTCAACAGTTTAAAAATTAAAACTCTTGTTGATGGCAAACAGTTTAACCCTAAAATGTTCAGAGTCAAACGACACTGACAATCGGTGGTTTGTAAGGATTTGACACCAAACAAAAATTGTATTACGCTTTGTACAGAAAAACGGATACTTACATATAACTTTTCGTTATACATAACACATAGATCCCATACACATATCTGCGAGTATAACACTAAAAAAATAAATTAATGTAAAACCAAAAATGTTAATTTGATGGTAAAACTATTAAATTTATATGTTTCATGTTGAATTTAAAATTAAAAAATATAAAAATTATAACAATTTGCTTTACATTCAAATATCAATTTTTAATGTTAAAATTACATTAAAAATGTTTATTTTACTTATTTAATTTTTCGTATATAATTGATATTATTGTATGACAATTTAATTTTTACATAAACGGTTAGTATTTCTTAATTGTGAAAATTTTTTTCTGCGTTCGTGTGTCCAAAAGAATAATGAATTGGTGTGCGTAAGAATTGAAGTTATTTTTATATTCCTTAGCAAAGATGTGTTTCGTTAAAATTTCACAAGATTTTCTTGTCGTAAAGGAAAGGACAGCTGAATGAACTTTCTGGAATGCGTATTAAATACAAGCAGCAGAAATTACTTTTTCTCGGTTATTTATGTAGTGACTAGTGCTAGAAGATTAATAAATGAAGCTCTACCGCGAAAAACATTGGTTTCCATTATCACTGACAACGTTTTTCCCGGCACATCTTCAAAATTTAATTTTACTATCAAAAATGTGCGTAAAAAGTGAGTACTCAAGTAAAATCATATTAAACTGAAACAAATAATCATCATAATCATGTTTAACTAAGTGTTTACATTTTAAATTCTACATTTACATTTGAATATATCAATTCTACATTATTAAATATAGAAAGAACATTAATACTTACAATATTTTTTTTTTTGTTGATATTTGCAGTAATACTTTTTGTAATACATTATACATTATTATTACATCAGATATATATATATATATTTTAAGTTGAATTTAATAATTACATTTTATGTATAATGACAATAAGTAAATTTTATTTTTGTAGCAGTTTTATGTACTTTTTATTCGATAAACTATCATTAACATTTTCAAACGATCCGCTAAATATAGCTTTAGAGAAAGCTTTAAATAAAAATGTGACCATTAATGGTCACTGTGGTGTAGTGGTAATGCGTTGAACTGCTACGCAGAGTGTCCGGGGTTCAAATCTCGGCACAGGAAAAATCAAAATGTAGAAAAAATAATAATAAATAATAATGGCAAACCTACAAGAGTAAAAATTGCCTATGAAAAGTTTTTAACTTCACCGTTCGGATTCAGCATTAAACTGTAGGTCCCTTCCATTCATGTACAATTATAACATGCACAACATGAGTGGATGCGAAAAGCTCGGCCTAGGCCCTCCATGGGCTTTTGTGCCATTAAAAGTAAAGTAAAAGACCATTAATAATATACTCCCATATATTTACTTTCGTATTATACTTATACATAAATATCATATCTAGTACCACTTGACCGATTTGGCCCATTTCGTCGTGATTACAGAAAATGTCTAAACCAAGTTTAGTTAAAATTTTTTAAGTTTTACTCGAGTAATCGTGTTACAAAGTAGTATGTCAGATATAAAAATTACAGCGAACTCAAAAAAATTCCTTCGGTCAAAACTGAGGACATTGGAATTACAATTTAATTTCAGTAAATACTTAAATAAAAATTTAAAATTGTTATCAATTAATTGTTATTTTTCTTATGTTCTGTGTTTTGATTTTAAAAATGTGGTCCTTGTAGTTAAACGTATCCGTACTCCATCTAAACAAAATGGTTTAACTCAAAATTAGAAAACTAATTTTACCATTTAAGTTCCGCAACAACAACTCATACAAAAACAAGAAAATAAAAACTAAAAAATTTGTATTCAAATTAAGCCGTTTTACGTTGAAGAACTTGTATTAACTTGTATGTATTTCCATACATTGCAGTAATTATTAAAAAAAAAATACCGGGAATTGGTCAATAAAACACAAAATGTTTATTATTCATTCAAATTTATTGTATCCTCTTCAAAGTACACCTTTTCCTAAATATTACAGTTATGCCTACAAATAATCCAATCATGAAAAAATTTCTCAAACGAATTTTCCGGAATTGACTTCAGTTCTCTCCGCGAATACGCTGTTATGTCTCTCGATTGAAAACGGGTGCTTCGAAGTGGTAATTTGAGTTTTCGAAAGAGAAGAAAATCAGCCGGCGCACATTTCAAGTGAATACGGTGGTTGTTCGATGATATTAGGTGAGTTTTTGGCTAGAAATTCGTTCACAATGATAGCCTTGTGAGATGGTGCATAGTCGTAGCAAAATCCACGAGTTTTCTTTCCACAAACTTGACATTTTTCGATGAATTTGCTCTCTAAATTGCCGCATGACTCCCAGATAATATTATTTATTTACCGTCTGACGTTCTGGCATGAATTCCGATTGTGCAACACCACGATAATCAAAGAAAACAGTCGACATTATCGACCCGATCTCGACCGCTTTTGAACAAGAATTTGTATGTATAGTTCAGAACCAGTCCTGCCCATTTTTAAACTGAGAAGCGTGAAAAAAGGCAAAACGGTTTACTTAATTAACTCCCCTGAGTGACGACTATCACAAGTGCTATACAAATTGAAGGTCCCAGTGATTAAATCCCTTCCACTTTGAGTACAAATAATTATTGTCTGTAAAGGCAATTGGAAAGCGAAAATTTAATTATAGCTTATATTTTTTAAGGTACGTATTTAATATTGCAACGAGTATTCTTCGTGATTGCAATCAAATTAATTCATAACTTATGCCCACGTATTACAACGAAGTTTATTATTACAATTTTGTATTACAATTTCCAAATGGTTACAATTAGAAAATTCTACAGAAAAACGGCAACAAATTTGAGTTTGAGTTTTGCAAATTGTGGTCGATTGACCGCAATTGATGAAACTTACATTTTGCATCAAATTGTTAAATATTGTGAAAAAAGAGAATTGAATAGTAGAAAGAGAATAGATAGTAGTAAATGGTCTTCTACTAACGAGTAGTACATATGTGTGTACATACCATATTGTGGTAACAATAGGTCGTCATAGCTCAGTGGTAAGTGCGTGCGTTCCTCTAATGAGATAAAAAATAATATGTCCTGCATTGCATCACCTTTCTACTGGAAACGGCAAACCAAATTCCATTGTCCGAACATTTGTTTGTAGCCGTATACAGTGTACTCTCTACTCTGGGGCACCTCCCTTAGACGGACACTTTTTGAAGAACGAAAAATTTCTTTGCTAAGAAGATATTTACCAATAAAAATAACTTAAAAGTAATAACAAGTAAATTCATTTTGTTTTGTGGTTACAAGAGAGGTGCATCTTAGTCGGGAAAATTTCTCAGGTACATAAGTGTCCAGCTAAGGGAGGGTACACTGTAGAAATCGCACTTCCAAAAGAGCTTCATTTTTAAGTTAAATTCTTCTGTTTTGATACGATTCACGTTATATTGCTGCAATGGAGGAAGAAAATACGGAAAGAATAAATTACCGCTAGAGGGCACTGATACAAAAAAATATTAATTATTTTCTGTTGTTATTCTGTGATGAATGAGTAACTAAAATCTCTAAACGTACGAAATCCACGGGCAACAACGGATATTTTCTGGCTAGTTTTCAATCAAAATTATACATATTTAATATTGAACAAGTTTTGTGATGTTAATATTTCATCTTTCATCAATTGAATAACATGTACTACATATGTACATACTCGTACATATGTACACCACACATTACAATATGTTATTAAAAAAGGAAAGTTTAACATATATTTTTGAATATAAAATTGTTGGTAAATTGGCGCAATGTGTAACTATTTTGATATAAAAAATAAACTTTTTCTTTATTTATTTTATTTTATTTTTTATATCCTACATCATCTGTGAATAGGGTATATATGTTATGATTGAGTAACCATTGTTTGTAACTGCCACTATTAGACGTCATAGATATGAACACATGTATGTACCTACAAATTAGTGTTGGGAACATAGGGCTTCAACCAAACATTGCCATCTTTTTCGATTGTTAGCTATTCTTTTGACAACGTTCCACGATTCTTCAGCTGCTCTCAGTTCACTTTCAATGGTCCGCTTCCAGGTGTTGCGCGGACGTCCAGGCCGTCTGGGACCTTGAGGGTTCTAGTCTAACGCAGTTCTGCTGATACTTTCGGACGGCTTTCGCAGTGTGCGACCTATCCACCGCCATTTACGAAATCTTATTTGTTTAGCAATAGGGTCCTGCTCCGTCAATCGCCAGAGTTCTTCGTTCCTGATGGTATTCGGCCAGAACACCCTGCATAATATGCGAGGATATACCTGTAGTTTCTGAGTGATGTAGTTTGAAATTAAACAGGTTTTCCTACCATACAGAACTACCAATTTTACGCATGCGTTAAAGATCTTCAGTTCGGTTCTTCTTGAGATCTATGAGCTTTTCCATATGCGCTGTAATCGCCCAGAATATTTAGTTGGGCAGAATCGTTAGTAGTAAGTACTCGATTCTCAAAAGAATCGGTAGCACTCGATTCTAGAAAGTATTGATTTTGAGTTGTCAAAAGTACTCAGTACTCAAAAGTACTCTTTATCAAATCGATACTTGTACTCAGCTTCGAATCGATACTTTTACTAATTTCTTTTCAAATTATAAACAGTCCGTTTAATACGTTTCACGTAAGTGTATACGATATTTTATTTTAACTTAAAGTAAATTTAATGCATTGAATTAAATTCATTAAAGGAAAAACAACAAAAAGTTTTACAGCATTTAAAAGTCTAAAAATAATTGCAGCTATTTAAAAATATGACCTTATTTAAGTGCTTAGCCGATTAGTCTAATTGACATAAGCTTGTTTATAAGAAAATTCTTTCGGACGGCATCGAAGTTGAAGGAACGCAAAGATGTGGTCGCTGTAGCATAATGGTAGTGGGTTGGACTGTTACGCAGAGTGTCCGGGATTCGAATCTCGGTACAGGCAAAATCAAAAATTAGAAAATACTATTTTTCTTGGCAGACAATGGCAAATCTACCAGAGTAAAAATTGCCTATGAAAAGTTTTTTCCTTCGTTGTTCGGATTCGGGGGCATAAAACTGTAGGTCTCTTCTATTCATGTACAAATATAACACGCACAACATGATGTAAAAGCTCAGCCTATGGCGCTACATGCGGTCATATTCGACATTGATAAACTAAAGTTATTTGTGGTAAAGGTATAACTTTACTTACTTTTAATGGCACAACAACCCATGGAGGGCCTAGGCCGAGCTTTTCGCATTCACTCATGTTGTGCGTGTTAAATTTGTACATGAATGTAAAGGTATAACGCTTGCCACAAAGGCTGTCTATCTATCTCTTTATCGGTGTCCTGTGATTGCACTCCCGCTCTCATTCTCCCTCCTTCTTCCTCCCACCTTACAATCATTCTTCCCATCTACACAATGATCTGCAATAATAGGGGTACACCCAAAACAAAACAAAAAAAACAAAATGACTTTTAGCAGCAAGTTAGTATAACAGTGGGAAAATTACTTTTGTATATTTGCCCGAAATTCCAGCGGATTTGGTTAGGGTAACTCCAATTATTACTGCACCAAAAGCTCACTATAAGTTTTTGAATTAGTGTTTGTGAAGCACCTAGAAATCCGCGCATCAAAATGTAGTCGTATATCACATTTGTTTCCACCTTCGCCGATTGTGTTTTGTGTATTGAAGTGAAATATGTATTTAATATTTCCAAAAGTAAAAAATGGCTAAAAATAAATTAATTTTAAAAAAGCAGTACTCGATTCTTAAAAGTATCGCTACCAAGTACTCATTGAAATAATCTCTTGAGAAACTGTTCTGGGAATTACTTGTTCTACTTATATAAGTACATACTAAAACATTGTTATTCGCCCTTGCCAAAAATAACGTTCATTAAGCCTGTTTTAAAACATTAGATATACTCTAACAATATTACATTGCCAAACGAAAACAATTTTCTAAATTAACCTAAACAAATTTTGTTTTGAAAATGATCAGACATTGGGTCAAATGCCACGCCTACTTCCTATACAAATGAAATATTCAAAAGGCAACATCACAAAAAGGGGATAGTGAAGCGAATGGAACCGAATTTGGTTTACACAGTTAAAATAACTTCAAAAATATCTGATGCGAAAATTAAATGTAATCATTGGGCAATAAGCACACCTACTTCAGGCTGATAAAAAACAAAATGTTTGACTCGAAAGCCATAAAAATGTGACCCACTGTTGTAAGAAAAAAATACGTTTTATTTCACAGAGTGTGTAGGGTGTATAAAGTTCGGCCGCTCCCGAACACAGCTTTACTACTAGTTTTTGTTGTTTTTGAGATCACTGTTTTTTTGCAGTTGAAGTGAAATTTAAAAAAAAATTAGTTTTACTTTTGTTAAACTTGTAAAAAAAAATTATTATAGGGAACATCGCTTCAGGCTGGATCGCAGCCATTGGTTTTGATTAGAAAATAAGTACAATATGTTTTTTTTTGGAGAGTATGATTTACAATCTTGCAATTATTCAAATTATAAACATTATAATAAGTTTTATCACAACAAATTTGTAGATGATAAAAAAGTGCCGGTGTAACCAGCACCGGTGTGCCCTACATATATTTACTGGATACTCAATCATTATAGTATGTATAATGCATTGAAGTTGTACAAGTGCTTCAATAACAGTTTCCAAGAATTTGCATGAACAGAAAGGAAATATTTTTTATATTTATAACAAACTAGCCGGACGGCAAACGTTGTTTCGCCTTCAAATAATATATTATTTTAGTTAAGTCTTTATAATTTAAAAACGTCGTGCATTTTTTAAAATCAACTAAAAACAGATGAAAATCAAAGTAAATTTTTGTTGTAACGTAAAAGAATGAACAATACTTTTTGATTATTTTAATGTAAAACGTGAAAATTTGTTTCTGTTTCATTACAAATCCTTACCGACACGAGAAACATACCAAGTATAACTGACCAAGGTTCAAGCAACAGTTTTCGAAATTATTGAAGAATCAACTTTCCAGTGAATTCCAAAAATTATGTTGAATTGTTTAATTTTTTCAACAAAACTGTCCATAGATTTGAAGGAAACCGTTCCGGAAATAAATCATGTCCTTTTTTTTATTGATACATTCAACACACAGGGTGTACCCCTATGAATGCAGAGCATTGTGTTGAATGGAAGGAAGATTGATAGGTGGGGGGAAGAATGAGAGAAGGACTGCAATCACACAGGACACCGATAAAGACATAGACAGCCATTGTGGCAAGTGTAATGCCTTTACCACAATGTATAGTACTTCAGTTTTATCAGTGTCGACTATGACCGCATGTAGCGCTAAAGGCCAAGCTTTTCGCATCCACTCATGTTGTGCGTGTTATATTTGTACATGAATGGAAGGGACCTACAGTTTTATGCCGAATCCGAACGCCGAAGTGAAAAGCTTTTCATAGCAATTTTTACTCTTGTAGGTTTGCCATTGCCTGCCAAGAGGTGGTGCCGTGTATAAATTTGGATGTTGCATTTTTTTTTTTTTTGCCTTGTCTGAGATTTGAACTTCTAGCACTCTGCGTAACAGGCCCACGCACTACCGCTACGCTGCAGCGATCCTGATATTGATATTGTCCGCATCAACATTTATTGCGGCTAAAATAGCCCTCTCACTTAGCCATCATGATTATGACAATAATCATGATATTGTACATAAAAAGCAATATTATATGTACGAGTATAATATATAATAACATATTCTGAATACGAGCCAAATAGGATAAGTTTTTCAAAACATCTCGACGTCAGTGAGACCTAGAGGAGCAAAGACCATACCTACGGTGTAAATCCTAGCTCTATAGCTTTCATGGTTCTTGAGATACATATAGATAAATAGATAATATCGATCAATCGTCTCCAGAGGGTGTTTTTGTTTCTGGAGTCAAAATTAGTAAGTGCCACTTTTTTTGGTTTTTGGCCTATAACTTATAAAGGGTAAGGAATTTCTACTTACTGTCTTTAGCATAGTTGTAGCAAATATATTTGCGCACAAATATAATGAAGATATATATATGAAGATATTAGCTACAACTATGCTAAAGACAGTAAGTAGAAATTCCTTACCCTTTATAAGTTATAGGCCAAAAACCGAAAAAAGTCGCACTTAATTCGACTCCAGAAACAAAAACACCCTCTGGAGACGATTGATCGATATCTTATATGTTATTAAGTTTTGCGTGAAGTTATAAGCTACAACTATGGTGAAGACAGTAAGTAGAAATTCCTTACCCGCTATAAGTTATAGGCCAAAAACCGAAAAGAGTCGCACTTAATTCACCTCTAGAAGCAAAAACACCATCTACAGGTGTTTTCTCGATATCTTGTGTACCATGTAGCTGTGCGTTAAGATATTAGCTACAACTATGCTAAAGACAGAAAGTAGAAATTCCTTACCCTTTATAAGTTATAGGCCAAAAACTGAAAACAGTCGCACTTAGTTCGAGTCTAGAAACAAAAACACCCTCTTGAGGTGTTTTCTCGATATCTTATGTATTATCAAGTCATGCGTGAAGATATTAGCTATAACAATGGTGAGGACTATAACAGGAAGAAAGATGCAATCATCAAAACTATTCTTTCTGGAGAAAATTATAAATTGTTAAGGAATCGTTGGTTAAATGTTATGCATTTATCTTCATTTGGAATTCAAATAATTTGTATATCTCACGAATATGGTACAATGCATTTACTGATGCCATAAACTTGTTCATTCGAAAAATCTTGTCAACAAATCAATTGAAGTGGCAATTTAAACTTAAAGGCGGGAAGCGGATGAGATAGCGTTTATGTGCCATAGTACTTTCTGGCATGGCGGGACTACGAGTAAAATAATTTTTAGTGTTTTGTGATCATACATACGAGTATATGTGTCGTATGTATATTAAGGTGGGCGGAGATGAGTATATGAAAGTAAAACGTTCGTGTTTTTGCTACTGCGACTGATAAATTGGGTCATTGGGGTCTAGTGCCATAAACCGTGTATCGATTGCGAGAATACCTCGTGCGCTAAATGGTTTGAAAACATTTTCTTGTTTTATTGGCAATGAAAAGCTAAATTTCTTTAAATATCAAAATGTTTGTGATGCCAATCAATAGATCTCACTAAGACCTTTCCAATGGAAAAGTTACATGTATAATATAGATCTACCTAATGGTACCAAATCATATATGGATATACGAGTATGGATAAATAAAAGTATAGTCCATTTATCTAAATATCACGAAAACTATGCGTCACATGAGGATCGAATTTTTATAACAAAAACAAAAAGAAGGAAAAATTAGATATTACATACGAAATTCGTTTTCTATGACTCAGAGTGTATTTCTTTCTAATGCCGAATGTAATGTAAACACAATTTTTGGTTGGGATGGAATTTTTGTCTTTGCTGATTTTAAATAATAGTTGGAATACAGTCGAAGGGTTTGTTGGATCAATATGATTGATCTATTATATGAAAGCGGATATATTCCCTTTCCCCCTCCTTACCTAAGCCACTGAATGTACATAACTAATATGTATTTATTGTATATGGTATGAATAATATTTACATGAAAGTTTCCAAGTAGAATCTATTTTTTACACAGTCGCCATCTTTTTTTTCGGCACCTGCACTATCCACACATAAATATGTATGTATGTATGTATTGCACATGAGGGTACCCGCATACATTTCCGCATTCAAGAAAACTTGTTAAACTCGTTCGTATACACATACATACATATGTATAGGTATGTATGTATATGGTACATGCACATGCACGAGCAAGGATGGTTGTTATTTTTGTTTACATTCGTCTGGTGTAACGTACGAAAAAGTATAAAAATTCGTATTTTTTGCTATTAAAGAAAAATGTTGTATGCAAGTGTAATCGGTATTTAATTGCAATGTCGAAAACGAAATGTAAAACGTTTACGTTTTATTTCGCATATTAAAAGTTACACATATTAATAATAAATGTAAAAGACAAATTCTAACTTGTCTAGAGCAAATTAGCGAGAGGCGAATTACATAAACGTTTCTAATGTACTACATTTGTATATAAGCTACGTTTTATTCATCAATATCGCTTCTAGTTATACATAACATCGATTAGCTTAGGTCGTGTTTGTGTTTTCGAATGCACTTCAAATTGCTTTCCGGAATGTTGTATTACATTTTTTTATTCCGTCCTTAATTGATTCATGTATTTCTTCAAATTGTTTACTAGCCATACGAAAATGTGTACACACAGCTTCCAGTTTCTCATTCACAAGTTTTACAAACTCTCAACAATTATCTCTACTTTTGTTAATCATATGCAATTCCGCCACGAGCAGAACCAGGAATGCAACATAAGCATTCTCACACTTGGCAAAGCTACCGTTGGGTAAAAGAAACCTGAGCCATTCCCACAACGTGACTGCTTTTTCGCTTATCAAAAATGTAATTTAAACCCTTTGCGACCGCTTGTACTTTTTGACGAATAAACACGTGATACCGATACGCTAATCGTACCTCCTAAGGCAACAGTTCAAATAAATGAAATACATTTTTTTTTTTAAAAACTTACGAACAACTTTTTAATTTGAACCCAAACTCTTCTGTTTACTTTCATTTTTGTTTTGTTTTGTTAACGCTCTAAGTCGATACAAATATGGCCGTTTTATTTCACATATTAAAAGATACACATAGTAAAAGAGTTGTTGAACAAAATACAATTATAGATACAGTCGTGTCTGGGTATAGTGAACATCTGATGTAGTGAACACCTCGATATGTGAACACTTACACTTTTACATGGACTACTCTAAATAATGAGCAATCGAATCGATTCATTTTGAGAAAGATACCGAGAATATTGTAGAATCTGATGATCACAAATCCTGTAAAAGCTATTGAAAGTTTCGACAAAGCAAACGCATGGACTGCTCCTAACACTACTGATCATGCTGGTATACTAGCACTGCGAAGTCTATGCGACAAAGCGGTCTAAAAGTCAATTTCTGAACGCAAGAAGCAAACAACTAGTCGCGAATTCTTTCAATACATTTCTATTTTACTACAAATTTATTCTAATGATCTTTTGAATTTACATACACAAATGTGTATTTTGAGCAAATAAAACGAGTTTTGGAACAAAAAGTGTCAACCTTGATATAGTGAACTACCTGGATACTGTGCAATAATTAGTTCACTATATCCGGATACTACTGTACCCACATAAAAAAGTGCTTTAATTCTTGCATAAAAGAGAGAAAAAGTTTTTAAGTATATAATAATTAGGGTAATTAGGGATTTACCATAGGCAAGCTATTTTTAGAGAATCTAAAAAAAAACCATTAAATAATCTTGACATAGTATGTATCCCACATGGTTGCTGTGGCGCAGTGGTAGTGCGTTGGACTGCTACGCAGAGTGTCCGGGGTTCGAATCTCGGCACAGGCAAAATCAAAAAAAGTAGAAAAAATAGTTTTTCTACACGGCACCACCTCTTGGCAGGCAATGGCAAACCTACAAGAGTAAAAATTGCTATGAAAAGCTTTTCTCTTCGCCGTTCGGATTTGGCATTAAACTATAGGTCCCTTCCATTAATGTACAAATATAACACGCACAACATGGGTGGGTGCGAAAAGCTCGGCCTAGGCCCTCCATGGGCTGTTGAGCCGTTAAAAGTAAGTAAGTAAGTAGTATGTATCACAACTGGGAAGGTCTTCCCTATTCGATAAATATTTAACACGCATACGTAGTTTTTTTTGCCAATCAAACCTGTCATTGATGTATCAATTTGCTACGAGAAAAGCTTGACCTAGGCCCTCCTTGCGCTGTTGTGCCATTAAAAGAAGAAAGACACAACTAAAATTGAGCCGATTCACTTTAAAAGTACATTTATTTTAATTGTTTTCATTGAATTATTAGGTCTGTTCGTTTACTTGAAACTATTTTCACTATTTTTTACTTTTTCTTTCGCTAACCAAAACAATAAATAAAAGTAGACCCTAGTATATAAAAGAGAATTTCGAGTAAAAAATAGTAGGTAAATCGAGTAAAAAGAATAAAAAGTTGCAAGTAAACGAACAGACCTATTATAATTTCTATAATATTATTCAATAAAAACAATGCTATTATATTTACATATTATTATTTTAGTTATTTATTTATATGAAGTACATACATATTAACACATATCGACATGTTATGCTGATCCGTGTTAAATAGTTTATTTTTAAATACTGTCGAATCAATACGAGTCGTGTCGAATAGGTTTGTTGACTTTTCATTATACATATTAGTGCAAGTCTATTAACCAACTACCATAAGTTTAGGTATGAAAAGATAAATGCCCTTTTTGTATCATTTTACACACATTTATACACACATATAATTATGCAAGTGTGAATGAATGAATGCATGTATGATGTGTGCAAACATCTCGTCTTCTTAAATGCAACTGTCAACACAAGATGTCAAGTATTTCACATCCACAGCATCAGCATGTCCTTTTTGGAGCATCCCTTTCTACATAAAAATGAAATCAACTGTTGTTATGTGAACACTCAACCTCAACAGTGAACCCACAATACATACATAATACACATACATATCTACACATACAATGCACATACAAATGTGGATGTACATGAAATAGTACCCAATGGAAATTTCATCACTGAGATTATTGAACGATAAATAATATTGTTATTATTTAGCTGATTCTTTAAAAGAGTTAAAAACACCGCTTTCGTTTTTTAATTTGTGACTGAACTTAATCTCTCGGTGCTAAGTAAATATGTATGAATATTAAAACATAGTATGATTCGTTAGCATAGCGTAGGATTAATAATATTCACATTTTTCAATACAAAAAAATTAAATTAAATAGATTCCTTTCATTTTTGATTGATTGAATAATTTTGTGGCTATCCCAGTGGGTATTTTGCGACTTTAGCAAACACTTTTCTACAGTTTATTGCTTGCACTTTTCTAATATAAAAAAATAATATGCATGTATAAGTACACACTTACTTACAGGGTGTCCCAAAACTTACAATAACGGAATATTACTTTAGTGAACAATTTTTAATTTTTGAGATATTACTACTTTATCAGACTAGTCACCCTTCGTGAAAACTTATGAATCGGGCAAAATTCTTTTATAGAGTTATGACAGTATTATTTTCTTTTTGGATTACGTTTAATAGCAGTACTACTTATTCAGCGTTCGGTAATAAAAATTACAATCTTAAATATGGAATTTTGTATTTGTGACACTCCTGGACCGTATCCAACATCGAGCGATAAAGCTAATAGGATACAGTAGAGTTCCCAGCTCTATTGACTCCTTGGAACATCGTTGAAACGTGACTTGCGTCTACCTGTTTTACTGTTACTTTTACGGTAGAAGTACTGCTGAGATGCGCAAGCTGATTCCGCGCGTATTTGGAATAAGATCCCTACAAATATTTTTCCCGATTATTATGACCCTTGCTAATTTAAAGCAAACGCTCATCACTACTTCTCCCCTCCTTCTTTCTTTCACCTATCAATCTTTCTTCCAATCAACACAATGCTCTGCATTCATAAATGAATGTGTTGATGTGTGTTAACTGAATAAAAAAAAAAATAAATAAAGGTGCAAAATTTGCCACTTGTCGGTCTGAGACCTCGCGAATGTTAATAAGAGGTGGACTAGAAACTTGGCAAATCTCGTCTATGTTTTGTTGTGCCTATGCGAGTTGATATCTTTCAACATAGGTAATTTCCATTAACTTCCTGGTGCTGTGTAATCTGAGGGCCTTCGTCGGGACGCATTAATTGGCCCAAATGAACTCATTTGCCATTCATGTTTTTCATTGAAATTCAAATTCTGTTGTTCCTCTACACTCAGCAATCTCTCGGGGCTGGTTTTTGGGTTTTTTTTCACTATAGCAGAATCGTTATTTTTGTTTCGACGAAGTCTACAGTCTCTCAGCAGCAGTTATTGCTGGAAATTTTATCGTAACACAATCGTCATTTGTTAGTGCCTCGCGTTTTTCAGTCTATACTCGCTCTTTCTTTCAGCTCTAGAAATTTCTAACGATTTTTGTTTGAAATGTATAATTTCAAATTTCCTCTATCAATCGTGTATGATTCATGCTCAGCGACTCAGCTCACCATTTTTGACTCATTTGATTTGTGCAATCTGCTTTTCATTATAAATTTCCGATTGGGTACACTATTTACTTACTTTTGTTAAGATCATGAGAAAACCCAACTACATAAATTTCTTCATTCGGCTGTGAGATTATGTAAATTACGCTGTTGTTATTGTTGTTGCAATATGTTGTTATTGCTATTGCTTAAATGCGCGAACTGCAAATATTGCCATATACTCACACATACTTACATAAGTAATTTATACATACTTATTAAACATACTACGAATGAACGAAAACTAGCACCCAAAGAAAACTTTTTTTTCCAACAAATTTTTGAAGGTGGATGAAATGCGATGATAATTTCTGAATGAATTTATGTATTCCGTTATTGCTTTACTATTCATACACATACATGTACATATGAATATTTTCTTGGGGAGTGATATACTATACATACGTGTTTGTGTGAGTGTGTGTGTGTGTGTGTGTGTATGGAAGTATTTGTAGACCCATAAGTGGCATAGCTTGTAACACTTGTGCACTCTAGCAACACTTGTTCGATTTATTTTACTTTCCGTTTTGGATTTGCTGCTGCTGCAGATGCAGCTGGTTTTTGTTGATATGGTGTTATATTGTATTTTATGCTTCTAAATGGAAGAAGCTCAAGTGCTGTGACCTTGTGTTAGTGCTTTAAAAAGTAGGCAAATCAATATATTGCAATATTTTTCAAGTGCTTCAAATGCTAAATATTCGATTTTGGGTTACTTGTCCAACAATTCTGCATACATAGCAGCTGCTTACAACAATACTCGCTGAACTGGAAAAGGTGATAATTGCAATTATATACATACATACATACTCACACACACACATACTCACATATGTATCAATTAGATAGAAATTTAAAGGTTTTTGTTATTGATGTGATAACATCTATGGTATCCTTGGGTGGATTTTCATACATTACCAGGTCACACTTTCCTGTCACACATTCGCTTCTTTAGCGAGGGTATGAATTGAAAATTTTTTTAATTGAAAAGAGATTAATTTCGCGCCAAAAGGGCACTTTTCTACTAAAATTTCTGCAAATATTGCTACTAAGTTTCTACTACCATTTCTACTACTATTTTGAACTATAATTTCTACTGCTACTTTTCCACTATAACTTTAAACTATTTTTCTACTACTTTTTTTAATCCTGTTAAATCTTCTTTTTTTACTACCATTTCTACTTTTTTCTACTAGAGTTTTACTAATGTTTTCTACTACCCTTTTTTTGATCATGAAATGTTGCCTCGTTACGTGTTTATTTGAATTGAACTAGTTATGTTTGGTTTAAATGCAACTTCTTTAGCGAGGTTATGAATTGAAATTTATTTAAATGAAAAGAGATTAATTTCACGCCAAAGGGGCACTTTTCTAATACCATTTCTGCTAATATTTGCCACTAATTTTCTACTACAATTTCTTCTAATATTTTCTACTACTTTTCTACTAAACTACTATTATCTTTAACTATTTTGCTACTACTATTTTTATTAATTTTTCCAATACTTTTAAACAAATTTTTTTTGTTTCTATTATTTTATAATACTCTTTTTTAAATTTAAAAAATTTTTAAAATATGCTCAGCTTTTTAATAAAAATATTCATGAAATGTTGAATGAATTGTGCTTTTGTCTATTTCAATTGAGCTAGTTATGTTTTTTTAAATGTAATTTCTTTAGCCCGGTTGTAAATTGAAAATTTATTAAAACGAAAAAGGATTAATTTCACGTCACAGGAGACCCTTTCTACCACCATTTCTACTGCCATTTCTACTAATATTTGCTATTAATTTTCTACGATTTCTGGCAATATTTTCTACTACTGTTTTGACTTCAATTCTCTTACTACCTTTCCGCTACTATTTTGAACTATTTTTCTACTACTATTTTTACTACTTTTTCTTCTACTACTATTTTTACTACTTTTTCTTATACTTTTTCTACTAGAGCTTTAAAAATATTTTCTACTACCCTTCTTTTAATTTAAAGGATCCTTAAAATATGCTCAGCTTCTTGATAAAAATCCTCATGAAATGTTCCCACATATTACTTAGCTTTGTGTCTATTTTAATTGAGTTAGTTATATGAATTGAATTTACTGTTTCCATATTTAACCACTTTTATCTATCATATCATGAACAACTGTTTAAAGTATATGCGTTGATATAGTGTGCCCATCAGTTGTTCAGTTATGAAATGTAGTAGTAAAATAGGAGCCAAAAAGTATTAGAAAACGTAGTAAAAATAATACAAAATAGTAGTAGAGAAGTTACAGTAGTGCAAAGTAATACAAACGTAGTCGAAAATAGTAATAGGAAAGTAGACGAAAATAGTAGTACACATAGTATTGCAGCAGTAGAAAAGTAGTAGTAAAGTAGTAGAATATAGTAGTAGAAGTGCTACTAGAAAAGTAATGGAAATAGTAACATTATCATCCGTCGCACGAAATCAATTTTTATTCGTTTTAAAAAATGTTCATATCACAACCTCACTAAAGTTGGTAATTTCCAAAAAAAGAAAATAGACCTGAAAATTTATAAAAATAACACACAGTAAAGATGATATCACTTAAAAAAAAATCCATTTTTTATCTATATCCTTTAGGTTTACTGGTTTAAAGTTAGTCGATAATTTTGGTTAACTGAACTGAACACCAGAACTAATCCCAGATTTGGTGTCTTGCCTCATTGCGAACTGGTTTCTTTAACATTGTTTTGTCCAAGTCAATTGACCAGGCTTGCACATCATTTCAACTAGTTGATAGATAGCTCTTTTTGGATTAGTTTGATAGCCAATCAAACTTCAACTAGTTGAAAGATACATGTTTTCGGAATAGTTTGTAGACTAATTAAATTGTTACATTCGGCAACCAGTTATCTGTGGGAAAATTAAAGACATTTTTCCGTTCGTGACAAGTACCTACTATAATTTAAAAATGATTGTTGTTGTACTAGGATTAATTGCTATATTAAATAAATAAATAAAATTTATTTAAAATTAATTGCATTATAAATCAATTGCATTTCAACTAGTTACATTATAAAAAAAATTTGACTTTAAAAAAAACTTAAATTTAATTTAAAAAAAATTTAAAATATTTCTTAATTTTTTCCAAATTAGTCATATTTTATTTTCATATTCATAGTCAGTGATCTTTGTGATACAAGTGAAAAATATTGTTAAGTAAATGAGAATTACAAGAGAATATTTTCACTGAATAGTATGGCAAAAATCATAAAAGTGCATTTCAACTACTTTAAAAACTAGATGTTGCATAACTATTTGGAAAGCTAGTAATTTTAGTGTACTAGATTTGTTTGGCCCTACAGGGAGGCTATAATATACATAAAGGCCAAACATGGAAAGTAGGAATATGAAATATGATGTTATAATTCTGAAAGTTCTAACAAAAAAAATAATTGAACAAAAGTTTTATATCAACCAAGCTCCATAAAAATTCGACCATGAAAGGGTTAACAATAAATAATTGCTAGCAAATTGCATAATATCTCATCGTATGGCTTTCCTTTAATTTTGCTTTTTTTGTTTAACAGTTTACTTATGTAAATAATGAACTATATGTAGTTGGTGTGAATATTTGATTGTATGTATGTTGTTGTTGTTGTTCTTAACTTGCTTCTTGATGTTTCGCGTTAAAATAAAATATTTTTCTTTCTTTCAAACTTTGTACTTTTGCATAAATCTTATCATTATACCATATTTACTCAAATCAGCCCCTGCGCGTCGAGCTCTAAGTTTTCGAATCTTTAATGTCGCGGAGCAACCCCATTGCTATTTTCTGAAAAATACCCGAAATGTATTTACGAACACGTGCTGCTTCATAAATATGTACAAACAAACAATATTTAAATAAACTTTTGCAAATACATAGTGGCAAGAAAAAGAAGGAGAAATGGAATCATGAAACTACTTACCTAAACTTTTACGGATGTAAAAAAAATTTATAAAAGTTGCTTTTGTTTTTTATTAGTTTTTGAATTCTACACATAAGGGGCGCATGTTCAGTTTGATATGGAATTGGTGCACTTAGCAGCAACTAATCGGAATTAAATGCTTGGTCGAATTGATGATGTTAACCTTCCAGCTTGCCGGTTAACGTCATAGCCCCGAAGAGAATTGACCTGTCATAATGACAAAGTATCATCCACAAATGAATTAGAGACGACTATGTGCAAAATGAGTTAAATTCTCCAGTGCATAACCAAGCTGTTGATTATAGATTAGAGTAAATCGAGTCTTAAGGTCAGGAGTATTCAACAAATGTACTGAAGTTTATAAAATATGCCCTATACAATTTTGATACTAAGCGTACGGTATTCCTAATTCGGTCACTACTGACTTTAACAGTTTTCATTTTGATACTCGTACTTTTTCTTCCAAATTTTTACATAAAGACCAAGCTAGTTTGACATGATGTGATGTGCCTTTCAATTTGTGAATGGAATGTTATAAGTATGTGTGAAATGTAAGCTTCTTTTTCAAAATCTGCTGAAATAAGTAGTCATAAAATATTATATTAATATTTTACACACACTCGCGCACTTATAAAGTGCATATAAAACATTTAGTATTTACCATATAAAAATATTTGTGATGTTAGGATGTTTATTTTTAAATGTAAACATGTTGGTGGGACTGTGTTTTTATTATGAATTTTAGAATAATTATGTCTACGGAAAACCCAAATTTACATTGCACTGACTAGGTATATAGTACCATAACAAAAAATATGGGGCGCAGTGGGTAAAAAGCATTAAGCTGATCGAACTCAACGTAAAACTGTAAGCCCCTCCTTACATTGTGGTTGCAAGCATGAAAGACTGTGCGAGAAGAATATGCATAAGAGTGTGAGAGAATATGTAAGAGTGTGTAGGTACATATACGGAAGTCTCAGCCAAGGCCCGACTTGGCTATCGTGTCATGAATATCTAAAGAACAGCTTAATTAGCTGGCACTACAACCGATAATCGGTCTTGGCCGCCTCTATAAAGCTTCGCCAGTCGCCTCCGCTATGAGCGTCAATTGGTAAGGTGAGGTGCAGATAGGTCTTCCTATACCTGGTCTCTCCACAGTTGATTAGGACGTCCTCTTTAGTGTGTTTCTTCACCGTGGCTCGAATAAAACACCATTCTAGCCGGAGCGCTTTCTTCATGACATGACCCAGCTAGCGAAGCCACTGGAGTTTGGAGAATGCTGCAGTGACTGCTCGAGCGTTGGTGCCAATGATGTCAATATCATCAGCGTATGCTAGCAGCATGACACTCTTGTAGAAGATAGTGTCAGAGATGGCGATGTTCGCAGCTCAAATTATTTTCTCCAGCATAAGGTTAAAGAAGTCGCACGATAGGGAGTCACATTGTTTGAAACCTCTTTTGGTATCAAATGTTGCGGAGAGGTCTGTCCCAACTTTCCCTCCTCTGTTGGTGTTGGTCAATATCATTTTGCAAAGACGCATGAACTTAGGGATACCAAAATCAGACATTACAGCGTACAAGTGATCCCTAATCGTGCTGTCAAAGGCGGCTTTATAATCGACGAGTAGATGGTGGGTGTCGATCGGTTTTTCTCGGGTCTTTTCCAGGATTTGGCAAGTGGTAATATCTGGTCGACGGTTTACCAGGCCTGAAGCCACACTGATAAGGTCCAATCAGTTTTTTTGGCGATAGGCTTCAGTCTTTCGCACAATATGCTCTATTGAACCTTAAATGCGATATTAAGAAAACTTATCGCACGGTAGTTAGCGCAGATCGGGGAAACACCTTTCTTATGGATAAGGTAGAATACGCTGAGGTTCCAATCACTTGGCATACTTTTGTCCGACCACATTCTGCATAGAAGCTCATGCATGCGTTTTGTGAGCTCTTCGCCTCCAGTGTTAAACAACTCAGCAGGCAGGCCATCTGCACCTGCAGCCTCATGGTTTTTCAGCCGAGCGATGGCTGTTAAGACTTCCTCATAGTCGAAAAGGCTATTCTCTGAATAACAAATCTTTGGTCATCATACTTTACCATCTAAATTTTGACAAGGTAAACAATAAAAATGGGGGGGCCTGGGGCGTAGGACACAAGGTAAAGTTCGTGACAGTCGCAGGTGCGTCCATGGTCGATCCTTGCGCTTCTACGTTTCAAGTCGACACACAGCCTCCTCGTGGCGTCCCCTGGATAGCGATCTGACAACCGTCAGTGAGTTAACTAATGTGTGCGGCGGGCTTCTCCATGGCCTTGAATGAATGGTTGTGCGTCGGGCTTGGAACCCACCACGTTAAAATACCCTCCAATGAAACCTCCAAACAAGCCTCGGATAATGAACCCCTCTAATATTGACGACTCCCGCAAACGCCCAAAGGACAACGATTTACGGATATGCACCTGGAATGTCCGAACCCTCTACAGGGAAGGTGCCTCTATCCAGCTGGTGGATGTCCTCCAAAAATATAGAGCTGACATCACCGCTGTACAGGAAATGCGATGGACGGGACAGGGTTGCTCCAAAAGAGCATCCTGTGATATCTACTACAGCTGTCATGCGTCGAGACACGAATTTGGTGTTGGATTTGTGGTTGGGAAGAGACTGCGTCATCTAGTCTCGAGGTTCACAGCGGTGAACGAGCGCCTAGCCACTATCCGCATCAAGGCAAAATTCTTCAACATCAGCCTAATTTGTGTCCATGCCCCGACGGATGAGAAGGATGAAACGACCAAAGATGACTTCTACGAGCTCCTCGACAAAGCTTATGAGCATTGCCCCCGCCACGATGTTAAAATCGTGTTAGGCGACTTTAATGCCAAGGTGGGCAAGGAGAGTCTCTTTGGTCCGACGATCGGAAAATTCAGTCTCCACGACGAAGCCACCGATAACGGTATGAGACTGATCGACTTCGCCGCGGCACGAAACATGACAGTTAGTAGCACCAGATTCCAACATAAGGATATCCATAAGGCCACTTGGCTGTCCCCTGATCAAAACACACGAAACCAAATTGATCACGTTGTGATCGACGGAAGGCACGCTTCCAATGTACTAGACGTACGCACAATACGTGGTGCAAACATCGACTCAGACCACTACTTGGTTGCAGCCAAGGTCTGCACACGTATATGTGTAGCAAATCGCGTACGGATAGGTACAAAGAGAAAGCTGGATGTCGAAAAGCTGCAATCACAACAGACAGCCAAAGTCTTTGCCAACCAACTTGCACTTCTCCTTTCGCAAAACACCCCTCAACTTGATGATATATGCGCACAGTGGACGCACATTTCCCGCTCTATGCGTACGGCTGCCGAAGAGGTGCTAGGCTACCACCGTCGACGGAGAAATATGTGGTACGACCAAGAGTGTCGCGATGCTACTGAAGCAAAAAACGCAGTCTATAGAGCCACCCTGCAGTCAGTTGCAACGCGAGCTGCTAAGGAGCGATACAGAAAGGGAGGAGAAACGTCTTTTCAGGCGCAAGAAAAGAGATGAAGAAAGACGCGAGTTCAATGATATCGAAATGTTGCGGGACAGGAACGAGGTCCGAAAATTCTTTGAAAGAATAAGACGCCTGACTCTTGGTTTGAAGACCGGGGCCTCTTCCTGCAAGGATGAAGATGGAAATCTGGTGACAGATATCCAGGGCATAATGAGATTATGGAGGGAGCACTTTTCGCAGCTGCTTAATGGCGAAGACGGCAATAATCCCGCCACTGCGGAACCCACTCCGGAAACCCCAATCACTGACGGCGTTGAAGTACCGCCGCCTGACTATGAGGAGGTCTTAACAGCCATTGGTCGGCTGAAAAACAATAAGGCTGCAGGTGCAGATGGCCTGCCTGCTGAGTTGTTTAAGACCGGAGGCGAAGAGCTCAAAAAACGCATGCATGAGCTTCTATGCAGAATATGGTCAGATGAAAGCATGCCAAGTGATTGGAATCTCAGCGTACTCTGCCCAATCCATAAGAAGGGTGATTCCACGATCTGCGCCAACTACCGTGGGATCAGCCTTCTTAATATTGCATATAAGGTTCTATCGAGCGTACTGTGCGAAAGACTGAAGCCCATCGTCAACAAACTGATTGGACCTTATCAGTGTGGCTTCAGGCCTGGTAAATCCACCATCGACCAGATATTCACACTACGCCAAATCCTGGAAAAGACCCGAGAAAAACAGATCGACACCCATCATCTATTTGTCGATTATAAAGCCGCCTTCGACAGCACGATTAGGGATCACTTGTACGCCGCAATGTCTGATTTTGGTATCCCTGCAAAGCTCATTCGTCTTTGCAAAATGACACTGACCAACACCACCAGCGCAGTGAAAATTGGGACAGACCTCTCCGCACCATTTGATACCAAAAGAGGTTTCAGACAAGGTGACTCCCTATCGTGCGACTTCTTTAACCTAATGCTGGAGAAAATAATTCGAGCTGCGAACATCGACATCTCTGGCACTATCTTCTACAAGAGTGTCATGCTGCTAGCATACGCTGATGATATTGACATCATTGGCAAAAACGCTCGAGCAGTCAGTGCAGCATTCTCCAACCTGGAAAGGGAGTCTCGACGTGTGGGTCTAGTGGTGAACGAGGACAAAACGAAATACCTTGTGTCAACAAACAAAGAGTCACGGCGTCTTGGACAAAATGTCACTGTTGACAACTACACTTTTGAAGTCGTCAAGGATTTCGTTTATTTAGGATCCAGCATAAACACCAACAATAATGTCAGCCTTGAGATCAAGCGGAGACTAACTCTTGCCAACAGGTGTTACTACGGGCTCAGTAGGCAATTGAGAAGTAGAGCCCTCTCTCGACCGACGAAAATAACGCTCTATAAGTCCCTCATCCTTCCCGTCCTAATGTATGGCGCAGAGACGTGGACATTGACAATCAATGATGAGAGACTGTTAGGAGCGTTCGAGAGGAAGATACTCCGTAAGATCTACGGTCCAGTATGCGTGGATGACGTGTTTCGAATAAGATGGAACAATGAGCTGTATGAGCTGTACGCCGACACTGACATAGTCAAGCGTATAAAACTCCAGCGGCTTCGCTGGCTGGGTCATGTTGAGCGAATGGAAGAAAGCGCTCCGGCTAGAAAGGTGTTTTATTCGAACCACGGTGGAGGATCACGCAGAAGGGGACGTCCTAATCTCCGTTGGAAAGACCAGGTGCAGGGCAACCTGACTGCACTTGGCCTTATCAACTGGCGCCAGCGCGCGCATAGCAGAAGTGACTGGCGAAGCTTTGTGGAGGCGGCCAAGACCGATCATCGGTTGTAGCGCCAGCTAAGTAAGTAAGTAAGTAAGTAAGTAAACAATAAAAATGTGTATGTAGTCAGTTCTGCTCGTAGACCTAGACTGTGACTTAACCTATGTAGTTTGGAAAGTTGGTCATCATATATGTGCCTGCCACTTCTCAGGAACATGTTTTTATCTTTTCTTTCTTCTCAGATCATAAATGGAGGATAACAAAAATGGTAACTCAGGAAATGAAAAGACGATCTTAAAATCTCACAAATATTTAGAATCGTGTGTTCGCAAAGCTTAAAATTATAAGTGGCTATGTTCGGATCCTTCCTCATATTATGCACAGAAAGATTTCGGCAACTGTCATGGTTTGGTGAGTGGTGTGAGTGGTGACCAATGAAGGACACGTCATGCCATCTCACTTCTTTCCTCAAGGACTGCGGGTGAATGCTATTGCCTAAATATCGGTTTTGAAAACAGTTGTGAAACCCTGGATAGACATGGTGCGTGGTGAGAGTCCAACAGAAGTCTGCTCCTTCTCACAAACCCATGACGATGCAAGATTGGATATCTGAGAATCTGAATGACCACTGCATGATGCACACCCCAATCATGTGGCCACCTAGCTCCCCTGATCTTAATCCTTTGGACTACCTACTACGTATGGGGCGTTGTTCAACGCGAGACCTGCAAACATACTCGTAACACGCTTGATTGCTAAAGAGCAGCTATTACCAGAATAATAACAGATATGGCTGAGGATCATTTGATTCGGGCATGCAAATGTTTGCGGCAGAGGATTGAAGCTGTTATTGCCGCTAGAGGCGATCTTATCAAATAATTGTACATATAGTCTGAATGTCTGTCAGTGTCATTTTGGTGTGAAAATTTCATTAAAATTTAGCACTTTTCGTATCAGTCTGAGATTAATCCGAGAACGAATTTACATAGAATGACATTCTATGGAATTTTAAGATTTGCATTAATTTGCATTTGCATTTTTACAAAGAAATGTCTATACAAGCTTTAGAAATTTATAATCGTTATTTTTCTCTTGATTTTTCCACTTTGCAGGGAACCGGTAAATGTTTTGGAGCAAAAAGGTCAACAAAAGTTGAAAACGCTTTTCTAAGGGAAATTTGTATTGCCATCAAGGAAATACTAGAAAAAAATAGCATGCTTTTCAATAATCCGATTACAGCAGCGAGCAATTGCAATGGCGTTTTCAGAACTTTAGTATCGACAACTAAGAATAAAATTGGCAGTACGGCAATCAATTGCTTGCTTTCCAACTCATAAAGCCAATAGAAGAACAAAGCAGCTGCCAAAGGAACAGCAGCAGCAGCAGCAAGGCAACAACAACAGCAACGATAACGATTACAAAATACGTACTAAGTTCAATAGCAATTCGATTTAAAACTGAAATTAGTCTTGAAATGGGCTACTGTCAACTGAAGGCGGCAATTACAACGGTACATTATAACGGCAGCAACAACAACAGCAACATAACAATACCTTTCCTGACGACGACTTATCCTGGAAATAGAAAAATTTTACAAAATACTGTGCAATCGTTTATGCAAAAATTAAACAACGAAGAAAACCAGAAACAGCAACAACAACAACAACAACAACAACAACGGCAGCCACAGCCGCTGCAGCGATTTCATCAAGAAAGAAGAAGAAATTGGCGAAAATCAACCAACAAAAGCCAATACCACCAGAAATACCACCATCAGATACGCTCTACGACCGCAAAAGCAGCGATTGTGAAAAACTCATAAGAACTTTTATAAGGATTCGACTGACTGCAGCAGTTGTGTGTGTGAGTGTGTGTGTGTGCGTGCGTGTGTGTGTGTGTGTGTGTGTGTGTGTGTGCATCTCAAATGCAATTTTGAAAATGTTAACGGAATATCACGACATGAGCAACACCATCATCGTGGACACCAACAACAGTGACACCAGCAGTGGCAGTAGCAACATCACCACTATCCCAACTACTTTTACAACAACAACAACGAACATCATGGCTACTGTAGCAAATACAATGGCATCCGCAGCATCGTCCGTTTCAATGGCAGCCATTGCATCAATTCCAACAAATTTAATGATTGCAGCAACAGGACACCACACCAACGTAACCACACCAACCAATCAATCGTCAACAGAAGAAATCGAATTAATTGAAATGGATTTGGTGAATCAGACATTAAGGTAAGCGAAAAATCACAAGACCTGATGTTTTTCTTAGCCAAACATCCCTAATTTCATAGTGTGAAAAGCAATTTCTATTTCCTCAAGTTGGCACAAAGAGCGGACGTAAATACATACATACATAAATAGTATGTAAATATGTATAGCCCAGCAGGTAAACATTTTCAGTCTATCTCGTAAATGAGGAAAATAAGAAGCCAGCCATTACGAGATGCTAAATGCAAAGATGTAAAAGCGAAGTTTAGAAGCTAATATGATGAACGTAACGAGATAAAATGGAGTTGGAACTGGGTGCTCAAAAAAAGCTCATATTTAGTTAATTTTTGAGATGGTTGTGGGAAACTTTAAAAATGTCAAATATGTTCGTAGAAATCTCGCTATTTAACTCGCAATGAGCTCATATTTATCTCACGTCAATTCATATGTTGGTAGTTGGTAGTGTGTGCCCGGGTTCAGATATCGGCACATGCAAAATCAAAAATTAAAAAAAAAACTGTTCGGATTCGGCATAAAACATTCACAACATAAGTGGATGCAAAAAACTCGGCCTAAACGCTACGTGGGCTGTGTTGTGCCTAAAAGAAAGCCAAGAAGTGCAGTGTTGTAGTTGATAGAGTGTTGTTCTCTCACCGGAAGATTGAAAGAGATCTATTCATCGTGAGGGTAAACGAATAAATTGTATATCTCCTAAAAATTAATTAAGAAAAAAAAAGTCGGATTCATGTAAACTCGGAAATGCCTCTTAAACCTTATTGACGCGTAAATAAACTGTTAAATTCCATACAAATTTCCACAAGTTTACACATTTGTAAATTTATGAGACATAATAAATTTACGAGTTTACATCAGTCCGCTGAATGTGTTGTTTTTTTTTTCTATTTAAAAATTTGTTTTTTATTTTCAAAAGTGATAAACTGAGTGTGGTTTAAAAAAAAGTTCACAACTTAACTTCTTATACCATGTTCTGGTAAATGCAAGGAATGAAACTGAATCATTCCTTGGTCTCGGTTTTGTCAAGTGTTTTGGTTTTGTACTTCAACATTCATTTGGGTTTCGCTTTCGGTTTCCTTCCGGTTACGGTTTTGTAGGAAGAAATCGGAATAAGTTTCACATTCACACATGAGATTAATTACTAAATAACGAAGTAATAATCTTCTATGTTTTACAAACTTACTTGATCTCTGGGCGCCATTTTGCTCTTCAATACTGTTTTTTTTTTATTGTACATAATTTGTTTTTGTTTTTGTTCGAGTATAATGCTCTATGCGCATTTCCACCGTCTTGGATTGTCTCTTAATATCGGCATGTTGTGTCCCAGATTAACAACAAACAATAGGCCTGAAATTTTACCTTTATCACGATAAAAATTAGAAAGTAAAGGAAGTATTTTTTACTTTGCACGTTAGAAAATTATCAAATAATTATACACAATCAGCGTTGCCAGTCGTTCTGGATAAAACATCACCGATGAGCGGCACTGAAATCGGCTACAATCGCTGCCATGCATACTGGCATCAGTTTCAAAATGAATAAACTTTGAAATATAGGAAACACAGATACCTGTTTGATTTTGCTTAAAAATTAATAAAACCCTAGAAAGGGCACGCCCTTTTCGCCATAGACTTGAAGTCAGTGCCAGAGTTTTGAATGTAGGACTTGTGAAGCCAGAAATGAGAGAGCGAGGTTCTGTCTTTTTTTAAGTTGAAACAAACTCTGCTTTATTCAAAAATTCATCTTCGTATTTATAGTAAATTTATATTATTATTTCCTAAATAGTATTTCCAATAAATAAATGTTTAAACAGGGTGATACCACTACAATAATAATAATGATGGAGAAACTTTTGCTCGAAACCGATTTGAACCGGTTTCAGTGTTTGAATCGGTTTCGGTTTCGTTCTTTTTCAGATGAAAATAACGGTTTCGGCTTCGATTTCAGTGTCGAAAATTTCAACGATTTTAAACAGTTACTAACAGCTGACTGTAACCCCATTTACATCTCAGACTTGTGTGTTTGACCGAATGAATTTTGGCGGTCGCCTAGCTCATATTTAACTCATTTTGAGTTGCAATGGCTGCTGGGATATGCACATATCCCACCTAGTGTATTTATGTATGGTACATAAGTACCTACATATGTATGAGAGTTCTTATTTGTTTCAATGTTCAATTGTGCTCTTTGTGATGCGTGAAAATAATTAAGTCTTATAGAAACACTCAAGATTGAAAGCATTCAAAAAATAAATCCAGCTTTATTATTATGCCTTCAGCAGCAGAGCGCAGACAAATTATCGAAAAAAGAAAATAATACCTTTTAACAAAAACAATTATGAAAGTTTGTTGAACAAAGTAGACGAGTAGGAAAAGTAATTCAAGTGTGTTTAGTACAAACATAGCAACTTTTTTTTTTATTGATAGTCTTAAAAATAATTAAGTACCTAGTATACATATGTAGTTTCGTTTTAATTAGAAGGTACTCGATTGGGTCTTTCTTTCTTATTTTCTTTTAATGGCACATTAGCCCATGGAGGGCCTAGGTAGAGCTTTTCGCATCCACTCGTGTTGTACGTGTTATATTTGTACATGAGACGAGGGACCTAAAGATTTATGCCGAATCCGAACGGGAAAGTTAAAAACTTTTCATAGGTGGTGCCTTGCTTAGGTAGGCAAGTCGTTTTTTTTTACTTTTTGATTTTACCTGTGCCACTCGCCGATTGGGTTATCCAAGTACAAATTTACCTTCGCAGATTTTTATAAAATATTTTCGGTCTTTCCATTCAATGTTGACTTCCAAAGCAGAAATCGTGTTTGGTTTGCCCCTATAGAACACAGACTTAACATAGCCCCACAAAAAATAGTCTAGCGGGGTCAAATCACACGATCTTGGTGGTCAATTGACGTGGCACCAAAACGTGAGATTAACTGTTCACCAAATTCGCCTCTCAATTGATACATGGTTTCGCGTGCAGTGTAGCATGTGGGATGTGGCACCGTCCTGTTGGAACCACATATCGGTCGAGTCGATAAACCGCACCAGATGGTACATTTTTCGGGATGCGTTGGTTGTTGCTGAATTGCCTCTGGCTGCTCTTCACTCCAAACACGGCAATTCTGCTTAGTCACGAAACCATTGAGCCAAAAATGAGCCTCGTCGCTGAAGACAATTTTGCTTGCGAAACACATTTTTCACAGAGTACGAATTTTGATAATAAAATTAATAATAACTTGCAAACGTTGTTCAGGCGTGAGTCTATTCATGATGAAATGGCAAACTAAACTGAGCTGTTTTTAATTTGACACATGTCAAGAATCACACGTGAATTGTCAGATATATAAAAAATCACCCTTTATTTAAGCTTCCAGATTCTAATATTTTCTATAATGTGCCATATTTGGTAAATAAGTAAAACAAAAACTGGGGACGAAAAATATACAGCAACAAAACTCAACTGAGAAATAATTCTTTGTCATTGCCTTAACAAGAATCCGAGTACACAGAATCCGGCTAGAGAGATAAACAAAAGTACTTAAGCTCTTTTACGGCTTACAAAACTACAGTAATAATATGTACAAGAATCTCTACTTAACTGATATGCATATGAAGTAGATACTTTGGACCGACGATACATTTGCAGGGAGAGAGACTTAAGTCTTTATGTTAATACTATTATGACAATGAACCCAATGTTATGATTTTAATACTCCTATACATATTTTTGTCATTTTTTTATGACATATTAAGTGACTATATATAATGGGTTTATCAATAGAGACATAACAATTTGTAATTAGTAAGTATAGAATTCGATAACGCTCATATGACCCATTTAGAGCCATTTTTCCACCACTCTTCCACATATATCAGCCAGGAAGTTGGCAAATTCGCGTTCGGTATTGTTTATGAGATACTATCTATATAACCTTGTTGGCATAAACCAACGCGGTTACGTTAAACCTCATAAAAATAAATCCAACGACAATAAATCGCATGAGTGAGGTAGGTGGCTATTAGACTAGACTATTTCTCGAGATTACACGATTATCGAACCTACCCCTTCAATAGATCAATTGTTTGACCAGCTCTGTGACATGTGGCAATATCTTGTTGGAGCCATATAGGATTGATGTCAAGTCCCAATGGTGGGGAAAAAATAGTTTTCCAACATGGCACTTTAGCGAACGCCATTGATCACAACATGGCGATTATTTTTATCGACGAAAAAATACAGCTCAAGCACACCTCTCTCATGAAATCAACACCACACGGTAACTTTTTATGGAAGCAATGGAGTCTCTTGAAGCACATGTTGGTTTTTTCCAATAATGCATATTTTGCTCATTGACAAAGTTAATATTAATCCAAAAATTAGCTTCATCACTTCGGTAGTAACTTTTAATAATTACCAAACGTTCTTCATTCGTGAACGTCAATACGATAAAAATGTAAACCTTGCACGACCAGTTTTGCCAAATCAAGAAAAAAAGCGCAGTGGTGTGTTTACATTTAAATACAAAATTGTTATGTTTCTATTGAAAACCCCTTTACTATACATTTGTACACATTCGCATACTAGAAACGAGCATGTACCCGCATGTTTATAACTTGTCTTTTCAGCGCATATCCAGCACTTAAGCATTACCATGGTAATTATGATGTCTCGTACATAGCCAAGATAAATCCGTTTTGGTTGCAATTTGATCCACCAAATGCCCGCACCTACTTCATTATGGCAGTTGTTTATATAATCATATCAAGCGTCGGTTGCTTGGGCAATGCACTCGTTATCTTTATGTTTATACGGTAAGTAAAAATGGGCAGGAAGTATGGAGGGGAGATCATAGTATCTCCCCTCCATACTTTGAATGTATATGAGCTCAAATCAGTTTTTACGTTTACAGTTACAGTTACAGTTTAAAGTATAAAATAATCCTTGTAAGTAACACGTACTTATAGTATATAATTTTAAGCCTCTTTAACACAGGTTATCCCAACCTACTGGCTGCATAAATAAATACACACACACGCACACCATTTGAGGGGCTATAGGTTGTCCGACACAAAGAAAAACCTATGTGTATGTAACTTTTGAAAATATGTATGTACATATGTACCTATACATCGTCATTTTCTAATTTCTAAAAAATTTCTTACAAACTAAATTTCATATAAGGATTCTGATGGTCTTAGCAACAACAAGCAGCTGAATTTTTTATGTACATAAATACTAAAAGTTTTTGAAAGAACAATTTGGAAGTGCATTGCATATTAGAGATATTACATGTCATACATACTTACTACTTGTAGGTACACGGTGGGGCAAAAGTAAGGTCATAATGTGAATTGTCTGCCATTTTGTTAGAAATTAAAAAAAATTAGCTCTGTTTAAGCAGAAAGCTTATCTGAAGGTGTAAAATTTATAACATTAAGTTGAAAAATTTGTGATGGGTCAAATGATCACCTCCTGAGTTAATGCACATTTGTGCTCGTTTTCCGACATTATGATTTCAAATTGGTTCAATGACATTTGACGCCATATTCAAAAATTTTGTGAGATTCATATTGTGACATTACTTTTGCCCCACCCTGTATAGTCCGTTATTTGTGAAAGACCAATTAATTTATGACTCTATTGCGAATCTCGATTGACTGTCGGCAATCGTTGGCCATCGAATCTCGACCGGTCACCGACTTTCGATGGTTGTCAACAATCAATTTTCGACTGATTTTAAATTGCTTTATAATGTGTATGTCGATTAGAATCGTTCAACAGTGTACTGCCTGTCACTCGAAATAATCCGATCGATCCGCTTGTTTTTGTTATGAATACATAGATGGTAAATTGTAAGAATTTAGAAAACTTAATAATTACAACCGTCGAATATCTCAGTCGATTAACTCAGCGTTTACACCTGCCAATGCTGGCATGCCAACCGTAATAAACTCACAATTTGTCAATGGCCAAGTGGCTGGCATGCCAGCGATTTGACATAAGAGCACAATGTTTGACGTTTCTTCCAAATGTGGTGAGGTAGAGACAAAGAGAAAGAGCATGATAATTGGCAGGACGCCTACGTCACACAGACCAGTTTTCACTTTTTTCATAACTAAAATACGTATTTTTCTTTGGCATGCCAGCATTGGCAGGTGTAGAACGCTCAATACCGAAATGTGAGTAAATTTTGTCGATCTGACTACAGTCGAGTCGACAGTTAATCAAAATACGCAATAGAGTCATTATTCCTTACTAAACATGTAGTTGTTTTAATAGAGCAAATAGTGTCATAAGTTTTTACCAACTCCTGATATTTTTAATCGATTTATTTCCCACACTTGAGTCAGGCAAAATGCAAATGAAATTTTATTGAATCAATTGGGAGTTCTACATATTAAGCAGTCATGAAACTAACTAAAGTATTTAGTTATTTGTGTGGAACTGGCATGATAATTGGCAGGACAATGCAAAATTCCAAATGCATGCAGCCCCTTCCCCCTTCTTATCTATGCCTGTGATGTCTTCATCACAGAACTAACTCCAGTTCTGTATTTCAATTGTCTACGAAATTTTAGCAATTCAGTATTCCAGATTTATGCAGCTCCTTCCTTTTGCCTGCATTGGCTTCGCATACGATCTTTCTTTAGGTTAGGAAATTATGTTACCTTTATACTTACATAATTCACTTTTCTACTTACAGTTGCAAATCTTTACGTACACCTGCAAATACATTGGTTATAAATTTGGCCATAAGCGATTTCATGATGTTAGTCAAATGCCCGATAGCAATTTACAATAACTTCAAACAGGGACCTGCACTAGGCGATATTGGTAAGTTTGTTTTTGAAGATCAGCAATAAGTTAAGGAATTTACTTGTAATACAGCAATCGCAGTGTGCGTTACTGTAAGAGAATAGATATTGTGATGAACATTTTTATTTAAAATAGATAACACCAGTTAGTTGTCACCTTCATTACAAGATAGAGGAGCCATGTCAACGTAATCAATGTGCCAGTGTAGACATGAAATTCCAAACAAATTCTTAGGTCGATATTTTTATTCATTGTAAAAATCGCAAAACACACTTGAGATTAACTGACAAAATCGAGCACTAAACAAACTAAATGATAGATCACGCTCATGATGAAGGACTGTGGTGTCAATTTAGCGACAAAGCTAATTTTTATCCTATCTTTAAGCGGGCGTTTTAAATAATCATTTCCCGGTACTATTTTCACAGAATACACATGGTAGGGTGCGCCAGTTTCTATGTCGTTATGTAAACATTGAATAATTATAACATTTACCAACCGATTGACTTGAGTAAGCATGTTCTTGAAACGTCAATTGATGAATCGCTTCACACCACGTTGCTTGGATTACGGCCAAACAGTTGCTCGAATGGTTGACACTGAACCTGATTTTTGGATGGAAATTTTTATGACAGACGAGGCAGTTAGCAAGTAATATTGCCACATTTGGGGAACGGAGAATCCACACGAGATCGATGAAACATCACTGCATGACCAAAAAGCGATTGCTTGTGCTGCCGTTTGCGTCAAAACCATCATTGGACCATTTTTCTTCAGAGAAGGGGAAGCAGTCGATGTTAATCGATATCGGTGGATGTTGTCTCATTATGTCTGCCGACAAATGTGTGAAAAATGTTTGGACGGTTATTGGTTTCAAAAAGATGGTGGGCCATGTCAAACTGCGAATCAAACAATGCAGTTTATGCAATGAAAATTTCCTGGACGTGTGGGAATCTACAGATTTGACCCCCTCCGGACTTCATTTTGTGGGGATATTTGAAAAGCAAAGTGTACGCCAGAAAGCCTCAGACCGCTATACCGCCCGAGATGCTCGAAAAAGTGATGTAAAACGTAGCAAAAAGGGCACATTTTGCTTTTTGGTCAATAACGGCGGCCACTTGATTGATGCTGTATTCAAAATCTAGTCCAAATAAATTGTATAGGAAAAATTAAATACAATTACCTCATATATGGAAATCGGTTTTTTTTTTTTTAAGTTATTCAATATTCACATACCGACATAAAGGGGCGCACCCTGTGTATAAACTCCAAATACAAAGCAATACCAATATTTTTTTTCCTTATCCCCATTCTTGGAGTGTTTAGTAAGTTTTATGCCAATTTGGAGATTTGTTTTACCATAATACATTTACGATAGGCCAAGAAAAATGGGGAAAAGAGAGTAGTTGGAGACTGATGTGACAATAACAAATGTTTACGTTGTTCTTTTGTTGAATCGGAAAATGTAAACTAATTTCGAAATCAAGCAGGCGACTGTTTGGATTTTCCTAAGGCACCACTGATCTCAGATATCAATCCACCCCCAGCTTTTGAAGTTTACTCCTACGATTACGGTGGCACTTATTTCTTACCTCTGCCCTTGGAATGCATGCATAGAAAACATACATCATGAAAAATGTTCAACATTGTAATATTCACTTTCAGTATTACGCATTAGTTAAACTACGTGTAATCAAGTCAAGAGCCCTGCCTCCACAGTCAGTAAATATATATTTAACATTTTTTGTATTGTGCATGTTTCTTTTTGCTCAGGCTGTCGCATCTATGGCTTTGTAGGTGGACTCAGCGGTACCGCATCTATTGGGACGCTAACCGCCATTGCGCTCGATCGCTACAATGTCGTCGTATACCCGTTGGATCCATTACGTAAAACATCGAAATTGCGCTCGTATTTCATGATTATACTTATCTGGATTTATAGCTTCTGTTTCTCGGTGGTGCCAGCACTCGATATTGGCCTATCGGTTTATGTGCCTGAAGGTTTTCTCACCACCTGCAGTTTTGATTATCTCAATAAGGAGACGGATGCGCAGATTTTTATGTTCTCATTCTTTGTGGCCGCATGGTGTATCCCACTGGGCATTATCTGCTTTTCATATTTCTATATTTTGAAAGTCGTTGTGGCCGCGAATCGCATTCAGTCGAGCAAGAACAAAAATAAGACCGAACAGAAGCTAGCAATGATTGTGGTTGGCATTATTGGATTGTGGTTTCTGGCGTGGACTCCGTACTCGGTCGTGGCTATGATGGGCGTATTCGGTAAGGAGAAGTACTTAACGCCGTTGGGCTCAATGATACCGGCGCTATTCTGTAAGACTGCCGCCTGCATTGATCCGTATATTTATGCAGCGACACATCCACGTTTTCGTATGGAATTTCGACGTTACTTCGGCGGTGGCGGCCACTTTAGACGTACGTCTACAACCAGATCTTCATATCTAACGAGATCGTCGACACGGCGTTTACGTGTCATCAGCGACGTGGACATGAGACATCGTTCACCGAATAATAATAAAAACTTACAAGCCGTGCAGGAGGTGACCGAAGAAAAAGAGGATTTCGATTCTGTGGTGGAAGAATTGCGTGAACTCAGCAATAATATTGAACAGAGTCGATTTTAGATTAAGGTTAAACAGATGTGGCAGTATGAAGACCCTACACAGGTACCCAATTATCGGAATGAACAACTCATACTCACTACATAATTGATAAGGAGAATTTACTTTTCTAAATTCTCGTAGTTATTAAAAGAAATTTACTTGGTATATATTTTTAGACAGATCCTAGCAGAGAACCGAAATGATTCTAAAGAAGGCAAGACGTTGAAAGATCTATTTATAAGATTAAAGAAATTGTATATATGGAATACTTTTCAGAAAAAATTAAATATATCGAGCTTATATTCTATGAATTCAAAGTTATTAACGCATTCAGAATCAGTTCTATATCGAGTAACTATGTAACTAGTTTAAAAATTGGATTTATCAAGACCATACCAATTTTTGTTGTCTCTTTCACTAGGTCGTGCTCTTTCAATTTGAAAACACAACTTATTCCATCAGCTGAACCAATTATACTCATTATTCATTTCGCCACGCGGAAGCAGATCATAGTACAGAACACCATTGCAATCCAACCCAATACTAAGCAAAACCTTCCTTGACGTCAGTTCCAGCTTTGGACAGGCTCGTTTTGACCATAATCTTTTTCACACATTATTATCAATTATAATACATTTTCCATATTTCTTCTGTGCAAAATGATTCGAGATCATTATGTTTGAAAAGACATTTACATACTGAAATGCGGTCAGTAAGATTTTTCTCAATCGCCATCCAATGTGGCTCCCAAATTTCCAGTTTTTTGGAATAGCCAGCGTTTTTTAAATGGTTCAAAACCGTTTGGTGAGCAATACCAAGATCCGTAGCGATGTCGTGACTGCCTATGTATCGGACCACCTTTTCAAGAATCTCGTCCACTTTTTCGGGACATGGTCGACCAGATTTAGGTGCGTCTTTTACACCAAAATTTCCAGAGCGAAATCGATCATCGACCACTTTCCAACTGTCCTTCCGCGGCCGCACCTTGCTTTTCGAAGACATAAAGTAAAATGTAACGAATTTTTCCGATTCCGCTCTCATTGTAGTGACGTTAAAACAGTTGAATAAGGAAACAATTTCAAACTTTCTTTTCAGCTTACCTATATTATAATTATTTATTATTAAATATGTATTCTTGAGATGTTTCTTCCCAATATTGTGAATATTGTTGCACTGGAAATGCTATGCAGTTGACATCAATCAGTTTTGCTAGATTGATATCCAGAGTTGCTTTTCAAAGTACGTAAAATATTGTAGTATTCTCGTTTTTAAAGCAAATGCTTCAGACAGAAGTTTAAAGAATTAACAAGTACAAAAAAAATATAAAATAAATAAATAAAATCTATCTAGTTATGTTAATATTTATAATACATGAAAAAATTCATATCAAATAATATTTATTAAAAGAAAAAAATTTAATTGCTTACATAAAGAAAACTATTCATGTAAAAGTACTACGCGTTAAAGGTTCGCACAACGACTAGTCCTTACGCAGAAAGCTTTTTGCGGAATTGAATTTCAAAATATTCCTTCTAAAACAAAAAATAGGAAATGCATTGTTTAAAATAAATAATTGCAAAGGTAGCAAATTGTGAATGCCAAACATTGCCCGGGGAATTTTAAAACATAATAAGTTTCGTCAGACTGGCCGATGCATTCAATGGCACAGGAGTGGCTACCACTTGCAATTTTTGGAACTTACTTACTTACTTGATTGATTAGTTGGCTTTACAACCGATGATCAGTCCAGTCTTGACCGCCTAGATAAAACTTCGCCAGTCGTCTCCGCTATAAGTGCGCTGGCGCCAGTAGGTAAGGTCAGGTGCAGACTGGTCCTATACCTTTACTTGGTCTTTCCTCAGTTGATTAAGACTTCCTCTCCTGTGTGTTCCATCCTTCGAGCCAGAGCGTCTTCTTCCATTCGTATGCTTGACTATGTCAGTATCGGCGTACAGCTCATACAGCTCATCGGTCCATCTTATTTGATAAACGTCGTTCATGCACATTGGACCATAGATCTTACGGAGTATCTTCCTCTCTAACGCTCCTGACAGCCTCTCATCATTGGTGGTCATTTTCCAAGTCTCAGCGCCATACATTAGGCCGGAAACGTTGAGGACTTATAGAGCATTATTTTCGTCGGTCGAGAGAGGGCTCTGCATCTCAATTGCCCAATGAGCCCGTAGTAATACCTTTTAGCAAGAGTTTATCTCCGCTTGATCTCAAGGCTGACATTATTATTAGTGTTGTTGCTGGATCTTAGGTAAAAAAATCTTTGACGACTTCAAAAGTATAGTTGTCAAAAGTGACATTTTGTCCAAGATGCCGTGATTCTTTGTTTGTTGACACAAGGTATTTCCTTTTGTCCTCGTTTTGTAGACCCACTCGACGAGACTCCATTTCCACGTTGGAGAATGCTGCACTGACTGCTCGCATGTTGGTGCCAATTTAGCCAATATCATCAGCGTATACTAGCAGCATGACCCTCTTGCAGTGCAGAATATAGTATCGAAGATATCGATGTTCGCCGCACGAATTATTGTCTCCAGAATAAGGTGTCGCACGATAGGGAGTAACCTTGTCTGAAACCTCTTTTGGTATCAAATGGCACAGAGGGGTCTGTCCCAATTTTCACTACGCTGCTAGTGTCGGCTAGTGTTATTTTACAAAGACGCTTGAGCTTTGTAGGGATACCAAAATCAGACATTGTGGTGACCAAATAATTCCTAATAGTGCTATCGAAGGTGGCTTTATAATTGATGAATATATGGTGGGTGTCGATTTGTATCTCTGAGATCTTTTCCAGGATTTGGCGTAGTAAGAATATCTGTATTTACCAGGCCTGAAGCCACACTGATAAGGTGCAATCAGTTTGTTGACGATGGGCTTCAGTCTTTCGCACAGTACTCTCGATAAAACCTTATATGCAATATTAAGAAGGCTTATCGTACGGTAGTTGGCGCCGATTGTAGAATTACCATCCTTATGGATTGGGCAGAGAAGGCTGAGGCTCCAATCACTTGGCATGCTTTCATCCGATCATATTCTGCATAGAAGCTCATGCATACGTTTTGTGAGCTCTTCGCCTCCAGTCATAAAAAACTCAGCAGGCCAGCCATCTGCACCTGAAGTCTTATTGTTTTTCAGCCGATAAGAGCATAATTTGGGAGTGGCACTTGCATAGTTACAATAATATATCTTAGCACTTGCGAGGACTACGGGATATCTGGATTTTTGGACGACTTTCTTCACTAAATTATGAGTTGACACAAGTAAAAATCCACGGGCAACGTCTATTCACAAGCTACATAGTATAAATGTATATGTATTATAAATAATATGTATAGATATATATTTGCAAGTATATATGTACACAAATACATACATATATGTACAGTGTGTGACAAAACTATGTATACCCTTACAATGTAAAAATCAAAATGATTATATCTCTTAAGAAATAAGATTTATTGATTTCATTTTTTTTTTCAATTTACTTGTGGCTATATTACTTTTAAAAAAATTAATTAAATGAGACCATTTTTGTACTTTTAATTATAAAATAAGATAATTAAGATTTCAGGAACGACAAAAGTATGCAACTCGACTGGTGTGTTTGGGCTCGTTGTCTTGCTGGTATCGGAAGTAAACCCTTAAGCCCATTTTATGCGTCGTAGGCTCTAAATTAGTATTCAGCATTTGGACGTACGACTCTCCCGTCATTTTACCTTCAATTATTACCAAATCTGACAGACCTTTGTAGCTGAAGCGACCCCACACTAAAACATTTCCGCCTCCGAATTTTGTAGTGCTTTGGATGCAATTACTTTGTAGCTTCTCATGATTCTTCCGCCAAACTTTTTGTCTACCTTTCGTACTTATTTTTAAACTCAAATTTGCTCTCATCGTTCCAAATTACCTTCTCCCAAAAACGTATTTCGTAGTACTTTTTTGCAAATTCTAGTTGGGCCTTTAAGTTCTTCTTGCTGATGAAAGGCTTTTTGATCTTATAATGACTGGAATACCAATTTTCGCGAATTCTCTGATGAATTGTTCGCTCAAAAACGTTGATTGATAGACTCTGCTTAATAAATCGGGCTGAAACTGTCGGTTCTTTTTTAACCTCCCTCACAATTTTGGTCTCATCGCGAGCTGTAGTTAATCTTGGTCGACATGTTGTCAGAGCACTCTCTAATTTTGTAATTATATATTACTTTTTGGATTGTGACTTTGCTCCTATATTTTTTCGAAATTTCGCCATATCACAGTCCTGAACAATCAATTTTCGCAAATCAATCCTTACTTCTGCTCTGATTTTGGCATTTCATTTAGCCTTTTGACTAAAAGAGTTTTATTATGAAAAAGTATAAAATATTTCCTTACTCAAATTGGCTTTCAAATATTTAAGAAAATAATTAGCACACAAAAACACTGCGAACAAATATCGCCACGGTATACATACTTTTGTCGCACGCAAAGCTCAAGTGATCATCAACAAGTTCTGGTTATGCAAGCGAAACAAAAGCTAACGGTAAATATTATACCGTTATTATTTGTTAGCTTACAGGCAAAAAAAAATTGTATTTGGTTTTTTTCAATTGCTAGCCATTTGGAAAAAAAATTCCAAGAATAATATAAAATTTGGTAGGGTATACATAGTTTTGTCGGACACTGTATAGTATATATGTAGGTATATAGAATGCACGTACAAACGATTTTCTAAATGCTCTGCGAGAAGCGGCCTTTGTTAATGAGAACAATTCATTGTATACTTATTTTTCTTGTTTTTGTTTTTCTTTAATCTTAATAATGACCATTATGCATTTTGTTGTAGTTGTATTTATATACTAGGTATGTACCATATGTACATACTAATATACGAATACTTATGGTATGGTATATGTATATAATAGATGCAAAGGATTTGCGCATACTTGGTTGGCTCTGGCTAATTTTGGCTTCCCGCACACATTTTACATCTTTTACAATAGATTAATTTGTCATGAATACAAACAAACAACAAGCAAGCAAATGCATACTACAAATACTAAAAACAAGAGCAATTCAAATACTATTTAATTATAGTAATTGTATATAAAAAAAAAAAATTTATAAATTCTAATTTAAGAATAATAGAAAAGAAACATCAGGGAATATTTATAAGGGAATTTTTTTTTGAGATATGGAATTTACTAGAATGAGAATCAGGGGCGAAAAGAAACCATACCAAAATATGTATGGTAAATATGTAGGTACAAATTGTTACCTTAATTCAGAAAAACTCTAACTAAGATTGTTTATCATTTACTTTATTTTTGGCAAATTCGAATGGAAGATACACAATCGAATCAGAACCTGTCGAAAAGCTTACCATATTTCGAAAGAAAATGTTAGTTAGGACCTTTCTGAAGTAAGTTAACGATATGTAATTATAGTTTTTGTAACATTTACTTATCTATACAGTGTTAGGTACTATTTATAAGTAGAATTAAAATGTAAAAAGTATGATACATTATGAAATAGCAAGAGAATCACGTAATTTTTTATTATTTTTTCATTAAATTCGTTTGTTAATTTCCATAAATTAAATGAGAAAATGAAATTAGACTTATAGTTTTTACGTTATCAGAAACTTGCACTAGAGAATATAAACAAAATTTTATATTATAATCTTTAAAACAAAACCAAAAAAAAAAAAAAAAATAAAAAAAAATGTTTTTATTAATAGTTTGGAAAACAAATTTAGTTCTCAATAGAACAAATCAATTTTCCGACACTGCTTTCAAACAAACAAGCATTAAGCGAAATTCGCTTGCTTACCACTTCTGTTTCCCACTTTGTGGTCAGCAGGCTGTTTGAAATCATATCTCTGGCATATACTTACCAGGTGTACAAGTATGAAACCGGTATGACATCTCTCTGTAACTAGGTACCATAAAACTATACGCTCTGTCAATTCAGTTCTGTCGTATTTAGTTCTGTCAACAATATTCAGTTCATAAACAATCAAGTTTCATACAACAACATACTTTTTTTCGCTCGTAAAAATGTCGATTTTTTCCCCCATAAACTACGAAACGCCGACATCATTGATTTTCTGTTTCCAATTGAAGAAATCTGCTTTGGAATCTCATCGAATGCTTGTGGAAGTTTACGCTGAGCACGCTCTAGGCAAAACACAGTGCAACGAGTGTTTCAATGAGTTTAAAAGGGACGATTTTGATGTGAGAAACGAAGAACGTGGAAGACCACCGAAAAAGTTAGAAGATGCCGAATTGCAAGCTTTACTCGATGAGGATGATGTCAAAACGCAAGAAAAACTTGCAGAACAATTCAATGTGAGCCAACAATGCATTTCGCAACGTTTAAAAGCCATGGGATTGATTTTGAAGGTCGGAAGATTGGAGCCGCATGAATTGACTGAAAGACAGCCAGAAAATCGAAAAACCACCTGTGAAATGTTGCTCGCCAGGTACAAAAGAAAGTCATATCTTCATCGAATTGTTACTGACGATGAAAAATGGATTTATTTCGAGAACGTAAATGATCATATGTTAAGCCCGGTACACCGGCCAAATCGGCAGCAAAGCCAAATCGCTTCGGAAAGAAGACAATGTCCTGTGTTTTCGGGGATATGCGAGGTATTATCTGGTTTGAGCTTCTGAAACCAGGTGAAACAGTTACTGGTCAACGCTACCAACAACAATTAGCCGATTTGACCCGTGCTTTGCGCCACAAACGTCCAAAATATCAAGCTACGTAACACAAAATGATTTTTCTTGATGACAATGCACCATCACATCGAACAAAACAGACTCGGGAATTAGTAGAATTGTACAGCTGGGAAGCCCTCCCCCATGCGGCTTATTCACCAGACTTGGTTCCATCTGACTACCACTTATTTTCATCAATGGGGTACGCACTTGCTAAGCAGCGAAAAAGTGGAGAAATGGCTCGATGACTGGTTTAACTCAAAAAACGAACAGTTAGTCATTAGTCCATACAGAGCAAAAATATATGACCGACCTCTAATAATTTTCAATGGCCAAAAATTTTACCTCCATCTCCAAATATAAAAATGAAATGTTAATTTTCACTCTCCAATATTTATTCCATTTACACTGCCTCCACCCCATTCCCAACCTAATGGGGTGCTCCCATCAAAATTCACTTTTCAATAAAAATGGTCAAATTTAAGACTTACCTCCTTACTCCTCATCTCTAACTCTTACTCTTCATTTTATGAAATAGGCTTGCCCCCGCTCCCTAGTTGATGTTAGAGGAGTTAAATGTAAGCCGACCCCCATTATTTTCTCACCTCCAACATTTGCCTCGATCATATTAATCCCTATCTTCAACCCTTAAGGGGTTGAAACATACAAAGTAGCGGGTCATATAAAAAGTGTCCGCGATTTTTCGGTACAAGATGATGTTGGTAAATATCCGAGGCTTCGTTTGAGGATTCATTGGTGAAATATTTTGACGTGGTGGGTTCCAAGCCCGACGCACAACCATTCAATCAAGGCCATGGAGAAGTCCGCCGCACACATTAGTATCAACAAACAAAGAGTCACGGCGTCTTGGACAAAATGTCACTGTTGACAACTATACTTTTGAAGTCGTCAAGGATTTCGTATATCTAGGATCCAGCATAAACACCAACAATAATGTCAGCCTTGAGATCAAGCGGAGACTAACTCTTGCCAACAGGTGTTACTACGGGCTCAGTAGGCAATTGAGAAGTAGAGCCCTCTCTCGTCCGACGAAAATAACGCTCTGTAAGTCCCTCATCCTTCCGTCCTAATGTATGGCGCAGAGACGTGGACATTGACCATCAATGATGAGAGGCTGTTAGGAGCGTTCGAGAGGAAGATACTCCGTAAGATATACGATCCAGTATGCGTGGACGACGTGTATAGAATAAGATAAAACGATGAGCTGTATGAGCTGTACGCCGACACTGACATAGTCAAGCGTATAAAACTCCAGCGGCTTCGCTGGCTGGGTCATGCTGAGCGAATGGAAGAAAGGTTGTTTTATTCGAACCACGGTGGAGGTAAACGCAGAAGGAGACGTCCTAATCTCCGTTGGAAAGACCAGGTGCAGGGCAACCTGATGGCCTTATCAACTGGCGCCAGCGCGCGCATAGAAGAGGCGACTGGCGAAGCTTTGTAGAGGCGGCCAAGACCGATCATCGGTTCTAGTGCCAGTTAAGTAAGTAAGTAAGATGATGTTGATAGCCACAAATCTGGCAAAACTAGTCCGATTATGTCAAAAGAACACATGTAAAGCTTTCAAGCTTTCACTACCAGTGGCAAAATTTCTTCGGCTTTTTTAGCGACTGGCCGACCAGAGCGAGGTTTTAAGTAATATCGAAATTTGCTGAACATAAGTGAGCAACCACCCTTGGATCCGGCGCTCACAGCATTGTGGGTTCCAACGTTATCTTGTAACGAAAAACCGCAGATACCCAATGGAATGAGATTAGTTTTCAAGTGGTTAAACCTAGCAGTTCAAATGGTTAAACCTAACGAGTTTTTTGGGATGTTTTAAAGATATATTATTAGTATTTTCCAGGTCCTAGAAAAATATCATTTATTGTTTCCTTAAAAAAGCAACCGTTTACTCCTCCTTTGTGGAGCATCTGGGATTCTTATTGAGTAGAATGCGTAAAGAGTCCATTGCAAAAAAATTTAACGAAGCGAACAGCTGAGTAAAATTTCATATAATAGTTGGGCATTTCATAACGCTCGAGCATAATGACTTTAAGTACTTAATACTATATACAATAAATGGAGCGTAGTGGTAGTGCGTTGGATTTTTACGCAGCGTGTCCGAGGTTCGAATCTCGTCACAAGCAAAACCAAAAAGTAGGAAAAACAATTTTTCTACACGGCACCACCTCTTGGCAAACCTACAAGAGTAAAAATTGCCTATGAAAAGCTTTTCACTTCGCCGTTCGGATTCGGCATTAAACTGTAGGTCCTTCCAATCATGTACAAATATAACACGCACAACATGAGTGGATTCGAAAAGCTCGGCCTAGGCCCTCCATGGGCTGTTGTGCCATTAAAAGAAAAGAAAGAATATACAATAAATTGAAGAAGAAATGGTCGTTACGCTTATTGCCCATCACTGCAATAAATCAAAAAGCAGAAAAGGATCGAAATATCCCCCGATTATTCGCATGTAACTGAAACATTACTGTAGGGTTTATGTAACAAAGTACCTGAAGTATTATCATTTAAAAAAAAATTTCTGAAACATGTACATAGGAGTATTTTCGGGATGTAACTAAGTACATAACATGCCGATCGGAAAATGAATGGATTTTCGATAAAACTCATATCTGAACGAATAAATAACAAGTATATTTTTAATGATTCGTGATTAAATTTTTCTCACACTGTAAAAAATGAATAATACATATAATAAGTATGTATAATATTATATTTTAATAATGATATAAAATATAAAATACATACTCAAAAGCATCAATATAAAAGAGGAAATGTATGTCTCTTAAATATAATAGTTAAGTTTTATTTAAAAAACTTAAATGAAATATGTAAATAAGAACAATGTATTATTATTAAGTCAGTCTAGAACTTATTTAAGGTTTTTCATTCATATGATCTATAATCTGATGAGATAGAGTACAAAATATGAAATAAATCAAAATTTATAACCAAAACTATACATCGAATACATACTTATGTACAATATGTTTGAACTGTATATAATTAAATTGCAAACTTTGAACATTTCGGGTATACTCGTAAAACTATGAAAGTTCAGCTGGAATGTAATTGTTCGGGCCCATCCATTACAAATATTAAATTTAATATTATATTAATATTCAATAAATTATGGTGTAATTAACATTTGATTGTGTAGAAGTGTTTAAAACTTTAAAATTTATTTTACATAAGTACCTACATATTGTTACGATTATTGAAGTTTACTTCTTTAGACTATGGTACATAGTTTTTATATTTGCGAGGGGGTAAAAGTTGATCGTGGCTAAACGGAAATTGTTACGGAAATGAAGGTCAGCGCCCTCTATCAATCAAATATGAATAAAATGAGGATGCATATGTATATATATACACATAAATGATGGACAGCACATATGTATGTATCCACGAGTATGAATTAAACTCGATTGATAGACGGCGCTGATTCGCGTATGATACAAACTTGATTGATAGAGGACGCTGAGTATGAAACATACTCATTGATGGAGGGCGATGCCCATCAGTTTCTAGTAAAATTTGATATTTTAAACAAAAATTTTACATCTTTAAAAAAAATCATTAGAAATTTCTAGAGCCGAAAGAATAAGCGAGTATAAATTGAAAGAAAACCAAAACAAAACAAACGCGAGGCACAAACAAATGGCGATTGTGTTATGATAAAATCTTCAGAAAAACAGCGGCTGAGAGACTTCGTCGAGAAATGGAGGCCCATCAAAATTCGGATTCTGCTATCGCACAAAAAAACCCAAAAACTAGCGAGAGATCGCGAGAGTGTAGACTTCGCCAGCTACTTGAGGCACGACAGAACTCGATTTTCATTGAAAAACAACTCGTAAGGACTAATGCGGAGAGACAGCTTGAATAACAAATGAGTTCATTAGAGCCAATAATTGCATCAACACTCATCTCATTGAGTCCCAACGAAGATCCTCAGATTATACAGCACCAAGCAGTAGTTGACGTGGCGGAATTCCTAGCTGCTAAACGAAAGAGAAAGGCTTATAAACGAAATAGTTGGCCGTTCCACTGTCGCACACAACTTTTTGTTTAGTTTCTATTATTTAATCACTGGATCGTGTTAAAAGCAATTTATAGCAAATTTTTGTAATTCATCACTTAACCACCAAGCTCAAAAAATTACTTAACAATTATAATATACACTCTGTGTTTACATTAACACTATCGAACTGTGACTCACTCGTATTCCGCCGCTGCAGTTGTATTTAAAGCGCAGAGTCATCGCTGTCACGAACATTCCAGAGATATTTGAAGTTTCCAGATGATGCGATGTTTTATGACATAGCCACGAACAGTACGCATCGCAATGAACGCCGAAAGCTTTTTCGTAGTTTCTATTTTACTACGTTCCGAAGTCGCTAGATGGTGTAAATGCTTTGCTCTGGGAAAATCGTCACAATATGTACTACTTATGTATTCAATTCTGTTATATTACGATTAATTGAAACGAGCTTCTATTCAGATTTTTCTACATACTAAAAATTTCTATAAATTTTGGATTTTATATGTATAAATGTTAACTATATATTGTATATTGGCAAATCAAATTGTATTAGCGCAAATTTTTTCTGTAGCTACCTAATACATAATAAAAACCAAATAACATTTTCGTCTACTTACTACATGCATTTTAATGTTCTACTACACTCTGCGATAAATATTCGTTAAAATTAAATTCTCATTATTTTATAAATTTCAATTAAATGTCATTAACAGTTTTTAGACAAACTTACAACTATGGTAACTGTACAAATGTATTTTCGCTAGTATATATTATATGTATATATTCATTGTACCTGTGTACTTATGTGTAAAAATATATTTACATAATTAGCACACAAAATTTTACAACAGGTAAGTTTGACTTTTCATTTTAACGACAAAATCATTATCGAAAATATGAATTGTTCTAGAATTAGAAAGTAAGGATTAAAAATTGTAACCATTCCTGATTTTCATATAAATGTACATATGTGTGTGTGTTGTACAATGTATTTATATGCATATGATTATGTTAAATAAAATAAGTTAAAAAAAAAACGTGAGTTTTGTTGGATATAAAAAATATAAAATAAAATAGTATGTATGTATCAGAAATATTTTGACTATTTTTATTTAATAAAAATGTACGTTTTTCGTATAAATTTTTGACGAAAATGAAATTTGAATCAAAAGTGAAATGAACAACACAATTGATAGGTTAGATAAGGTTGCGAAGGCGCGTGGGGAAATATAAATATGCGCTCTTCCACTCGGAAACAACTGGGCCCATTGTGATTGCCTTTAAAGGCAATACTTCTCTATCCATGGTGTCCATTTTATGTCACTGATGACAGCAATGAGATCCGACAGTAGCACTTTCCTTAATTCTGTTCGGCTTGTGAAGAAACGTTAACCCAGGCAATGGAGCTGTTTCATCTGTAGCCCTGGACATCGACAGGGGAAACGGAGAATCAATTCTATATCTTCATCATTGTGACAACTTCTGCGCAGTCCGCTCGTCGGAATACGCCATCGTCGGAGCTTTGCTGCGACAGCATAATATCCGGTTACGACCCCAGTAAGCAGATAGAGACCTTGTGCTCAATGTCCACAAGTGAAGACCGACATTTCATTAACATCTCCGATTTAACCAACTTGGATTCTAACGCTTTCAGTGATGCCTGGCTGGCTATCAACATAACATAAATAGTGATATTCGAAGCTCGAATTATTTTTTGGCTTTTGTAGTAGATAAGCTGCTTTCTCAATTGCATAGATCACCGCTCGGAAAAGCGTTGCATGTAGTCGATACCACTGCCATACCTGCAAGTTATCCATGTAGACACCCACCCTCCATCCTTGAGTTGTCAGGGTAGATGGTAATACAACTGGTAAGTAATCCTAGTACATTGTTTTATAAATTAATCTGAATGTAGAATGTCCTAGCCTTTAAAAGAAAAGAAGAAAATAATTTTAAATTCGAGTACTATTGTACCAACCTTTAGAAAGCATAACATACTCTGGCGCCCTGATCATCCATCCAGATTTGTTAAAGTTAAATATACATATCCTTGCAAAGCCCTAACATAACATTTTCCAAAATTGGGATTTTGGTAAATTATGAGTGATTTTGTCATCAAACACCGTGTCTTCTTTTTCATTTTAAATTACAATATGTACAATACAAAAAGTTTTTAGCTTCTACTGAAAAATAGTCTTTTTGCAAATTAAGGCAGCGATATACGAGTATAATCTTAAAATAGCAACAATATATACCTCACTTCTTACCGTTAAAATTTTCTATATAGTCATTTATTTATTTATTATTATTTATTTATTTTCAATAAATAAAAATTGTGTATAAAAGCAAACTATTGCGACTTTATTTATTTCGCCACTTAACAAAACACCTAAAAATTACTTCGCAATTATATTACGCACTCTGTGTGTACACTACGACTTCATGAACATTCCAGAGCTCTTCGAAGTTTCCAGATGATGCTAATGTTTTATGCCATTAGTTAACTTTAGCAAGGACACGAACCACGAAGCTTTTTCGGAGATTCAATTCTATAACATTCCGAGGTCGCTAGATGGCATAGATGTGTAATAACTACATATGTAAATATGTGTGGGGTATACATACCATTGCTGATCACTACACATATACTTACATAAATATGTGCTCTTGTCTTTATGCATACATACATGCATGCATGGTTATGCTGCTGTTCTGGGAAAATCGTCACAGAATGCATTTTCTCAATCCTCAATAAAACTACTTCTAGCCATGGTGAAATTATGTACATAGAAAGGAATAGCAGCAGTACAACAACTTCAAAACGGCAATAATAACATATCTTGTATCAGTACAGTAAGTACAAAACCCAATAACAACACATCTGTTTTGTTGAGCCCATAATGGCAGCACTCACCTTGTATAAATTCACTTTGCTTCAATCTATTATGCATGTAAAATAATATGTATATAAATATGAATAAATATTGTGGCTAATTTTTTGTTTGTTTATGTTTACTTCATTAGAATCGTTTTTATATTTACGGGAGGGTGCTGCATGATGATCTTTAAGGTTCGGTGTTCTTTGGAAGCGATTTTGGGGTATCTTGTTTTGTAATATACATAACACATAACTGCTTCTGTAACATGTTCTTACGAAAGCGAAATTGTAAGGCCCTCTCCATCCTAAAGAAGCACTCCAAGCATTTCTTTTTACTCCTTGCATTTTCTATTGGGTGCTGGTAGAGTTCCTAATAATCACACACTGATTCCAATGCCATTAATTCATATACTCGCATATAAATATGTGAGGGTTGTGAGATACGTAGGTACAATTCTCACCCTTTAAAATTTGAACTATTGAAAAGTGAAAATGGATACATTGACATAAAAACGAAAAGCGATGTAAATATTCACTCAAAGTTTTTGTGGTGGGAGCAATAGTAAAGCAAATATGTATGCCATCATGGAAAATTAGACGTGTAAAAAGAAGAAATATTAAAACTACGGATATAGCCGAGTATAGTAAAGGCAGTAAAGTTCAAATGCGTTCCAACTGCTAGAGTGTAAAAGGAAGAGTTCGCTTTGGGGCATCATAGTAAGATTTCGTAATGTTATGTTTGCTATTTTTCTCAAACGTTTCTTCTGTAGTGTATGTAGCCCTAAATAAATAATTAATGGGGCCAGAGGTGCAAGTAAATGTATGTGTGCTTCGTAACGAATCATTTTCTTGCAGACATCAAACATCTAATATTTAAAATTAATATTATTTAAACATGATTTTACTTTCACTGATATACACGAGAACATACATACATATATATATCCAACTTTAATTAACTGAACACTTTTCAAATCCTCACCTACACATACTCGTATTTGATGAAATGCATAACATTTTTACATACATACATATTAACTTTAATAGCTTCTCGAAGCTATCAAGTAAAGTAAATTCGCCATTGATAGCAACAACAGGTGTAAATCAAATTTTAAATAGCATTTTCTACATTGAATTTCTACCACAAAAACAAATTAAAGTTTTGGTTTATCACGTTGTTGTTGTTATTATCACAACATAAATTCAACTGTTACTGACAAAGAGAAGAAATTAAGATTAAATAACATAGAATTGTATTTCTTGTATATTGAAACCAACCATTTTGAAATTTCCCACTATTTATTTTCTCTCACTCATTCTCAGTGTTTGCTAATGTGAGAGCATGTGATAAGACATTTGCAATATAACAGCCAGAGCGAACATAAACAAAGCATTGAAAAGAGAAAACAGCGAAAGTACCAACAGTGGCATGCATAGGTAAATACTACTGGCGTTGATGTCTCCGCCATAACCTACAGATACTACTGGGAAATATTTCCATTAAATCCAATTTTATTTTGCATTCTAAAATTTACAAAAAAATATAGTTTTACATAAATACTTAATTATAAAAAAAGTTTTTAAAATATGTTGGAATATATAGCTCTATATGATATTAAAATCAATGTCCTAGTTTTTTCAAATAACAACGGCAATGATGTCTTGGAAAATGAAATTGAATATACGATTTTTATTTTTTATTTTTTTTGTATATATTAATTTTTGAATAAAGAGACATTGCTGGATCGATTAGTAGATCACATTAGTAGATTCATATTTGATATTGAAACAATTTTCGTTTCCCAATTTGAAATTATTACTTGTTTTTAATTTCAAAAATCGAAACGTTGTGATTCCTAAATATTTAAACTAAACGGTCTGATTCTTCTAGCTTCATTTCAGCTTCAAACTTTAAACTCTCACACATGTCGGTAAGGCCTCTTTAGCACAGCAATGCGCATGATAAAACCAACATTAACTGTATCAATTTTACTGCTTACCGGCATAAACAGAACATAAAGTAAAGCAAAAAATAAATTCCCCAATTCCCACCCACACATTACCAGAACATCTTCAAATGTGTAATTTTGCTCTGCTAATTTCCTAGTATTTTTCATGTGAATCGCTGATACGAACGAACATCCGTGAAAAACGCACACGAGTGCACGCACCTCAGTCGCTTTTTCTTCACAGCAGCGTCTTCTGCTTCTTGAGATTTTTGTTGTTTATTATAGGAATAAATTTTGTGCAAACAAAAAGACAATTATTATTAAAAATTCAAAATCAATTAAAAATCTTCGCCTTGTTTTTGGATGCATATTAAAAAAGTATTTAATTTAGTAGTTTAATGTGTGCAACAAAGAAGTGAAAGTGGGTGTGAGTTCGTGTGTGTATGTGTGTGTGTGTGTGTGTTAACAGATTTTTTCTCAACACATTGTCTTTCTTAACACATAAAGTTCACATTCCATTTGAAATAAATTTCAATAAAATTAATTGCAAATTATACATGCACGCGTGAATACTCAAATGCAAATCTAAAAAAAAAAGGAAAGTTTAATGGAATTTTGAATAATTTCGAAACTGTGCATTAATTTATATACACAATAAATATTTCACTATAGGTATATAATTATAAAATAACATTTAACAAATTATTAAAACTACAATATTTTGTTTTGTAAATATATACAGAAAACAAGGTATATATAAGGAAAACAAAAAAAAGATAAAAAGGCAGTGAAAAAAAGGAATGTAAAATTTAAAAAGCAGAAGAAAAAAAAATTGTGTGTATCTTTTCCTTGCAACATCTGTGTATTTTGTGTATCGCACATTTTGTTTTTGTTCAATTGCTTTTGCTCTCTATGAAAACAAAAAGAATAAATAACATACGACACGACGAGGAGTAGATACGTGCACAGTTTTTAGTGTTTTAGTGCTACAGTGGCTACGTTTACGGGTTGCAATCGTCACTGCTGTTCTTGTTCTTCTTGTTGTTGTATGTCAGCCGGTAGCTTCATATACGAGTACATATGTATGCACAGATTATGTTTATTATTCCATTCGCGCATCGCAAGTGATTCTGAAAAATATTTTTATTTGCCATTCAATTGTGAACAGAGTTTCCTTTACATATTTTACATATGTGTGTATCATGAAAATATTGACTAAACAATTATTTATTACCATGAACAGTCTTTGTTGTTGCTGTGCCAACATTGGATTTATTGAAATTCAGTTTTATTTGTTTATCATAAACTGAAATATCAACAAAAGTTTCGTTTATTTACTTTCCATAGAAGGCGTCAGAATGCAGTAATTGTAGTAACTACGTTTGTTGGTTTGTATGTGTTTACATTATTTGCGTTCAGACACGCGTGACCGAATAATTCATTAGATATTTCCAAAATATACAGGGTGTTTTTAGCGATGTTTGATTAGTGCAAACCTATGCTCCTCCAACTAAGAAGTTGATAGTCAAAATTGTGTCAGTAAAATGAAAAAAAAAAATTCATCATTTTATAATCGTAGGCGTATGAGTGATAAGTATTTCTTGTGAATATTTAATATTTAGTTAATATTTTTATTATTACTATTATTTGCATCATACAACGATATATATGTAGGTGAAGGGGTAATTGATTGTTTTCTAAACGTAGTTTCACCCTCACATGGGAATGCTTGGACAGTGAATTCGCACTAAGCTGTATTGTAAAATATCACACATACGGCTTCACAGTGAAAATTTAGTTTAAAAAATCTTGTTGCGAGCTTGTCTGCATTAGCTTGATGTAGAAATGTACTTAGAAGAAGTAGAGGTATAATTTCAGCAAGAGTAATTTCGCTGATATACTGGAATACTTTTTTGCTAAACGTTCTTTTACAAACTTGTTTATCTCGTAATAAAGATTTATTTTGAAAGCTTTAAATGATGTGATATGATATGAATTGAAGTAACTATTGTAACAAAAAGAAAAGTTACAACATAAGTGGATTTTCTAACCTTTTAGACTACAACCACAAAGACAAAAGTTTGAAGCTTATTTGACATAAATATTTCTAGGGAGAAACATTTGTTTATATGATTGATTAATAGAATTTTTTTTTTAAAGGAATATTTATATATATAATATTTAAAATGTTTAATCATCACTGAGTTCTTCCGCATATTATTGCATGAATCTATTACTATGACTTATTAGGCATTTTCAAATAAATTGGTACAAGAATCTGGACTATTGGTAGGAGCCCAGTAATTTAATTAATAAAATAGCTAAATTTTGTTGCCGAAAAAGAAAAACTTTGGTGTAATTTGTAATTTTTTTTTGGTCCTGGTAATTCTTATTGTCCTTGTGACATCTGTTGATTTTATCATCTGAGCAGGTTATTAACCCCGCTGCAATTGGTCTTGAGTTGATTAAATTGGCATTTTCTTCAACATTGCCCATGATTATCACCATAAACTGCGCCTACATGTTTGGCCAAGGTTGACATTCAGATGGATTTATAGTTGAGCAAGTGAATGTGGGCGATTTTATTGTTTTGTGGCACTGCTCCCTTGGTGTCACTGTTTCCTGGTATATATTCACCAAGCTGGATGTCATTTATGCTGTCGTCTTCTTTGGTCTGTCGATTGATAATACGCAGAAAGGCCTAGGCCCTCCATCGACCGTTGTGCCATTAAAATAGAAAAATAAGAAGAATAACTTTTTAAGCTATTAGTAATATTAGACCATTAGAACATGTTATCGAGGTGAATCGAACCAAAAGCCTCTGAAATTATAGTCTAACGCACTGCAACTAAACCTCCGAGATGGGGAGCATTGATTAATTTGTATTTTATGGTATGTTTATTTATATTTTATACCGACAATTTTTGGATATATAATAATAATAATATATGCACCGAAAAGCCTTGATTTTAATTTCTAAAACAAAACATGATCTTTCATAGTTCAAATAAATAAATTTTTTCTTAAGAATTTATAAGCTCTTATGTATGCCAGTTGAAGAAATAAGCATTCACATACGAGTACAGTGAAAAATCTAATCAAATAAAGGTAGGGGAATGTCGTCAGGGTTGAGCCTGACGTGTGCCCATAACTTCCCTGCGAGGTTAAATTTTGTAAATCAATGATATCATTGGTAAGGTCTTGGAAAAACAATATTTATTATTTTTTAAATTAACTTTATTTGCGTTTTTTAACCAACCTGGCTCAACCCTTACCAGGCCGCTTGCGGAACGCTATCAACGCCAAAGGAGACTTCAATTTCTATTAAGTTTTGCCTTAATTTTTGTAAGATTTTCTTATCAGCCCTTTTTCTATCATTGAAAAGAAAGCAGATGTTTGTCACAATGTTTCTTCCGCGACCATTGTATGTTTCCTAGAAACACACACAGGCAAACAAACGAAAGTCACTCATACGCAACGTTGCACCGCAGGCGATCTGACAAAGTAAAAAAAGTTAGGCATTCGTAGTTTTTTCGTACAATTTTTCATTTTAAATAAATTCACGAATCCCGGTGCAATTTCTTTATCGAAACCAACCAAAACAACTGCACAGAAAACTAAGATGAAGGGGGGAGGGGGGGAAGCATAAATACATACAAACGCATGTAAGGCAGAAAAGAGAAAAATATACTACGGCTGCAACGGCTGCTGCTGTTGCTGATTTTGACGAATGTAGCAGCAGCCCCAAGGGTACAAATTTTGCAATTAATTTTAAAGATCTTGATAGTTTTGTATGTACTTTCGCGGAAATGTAACAACGCATACCATACTACTACATAGTATGTATTCGTGTGTATATATTTAAATTTTTTCACATACATATGTATATTGTAGTTATTACACACATACTACATTTAAGTGTTGGAGCATAAAAATCCTACATATTTTCAAATGAAGGCAAAAATACATCCACTGATTTTTTCTTCATCTTTGCATTTTACACGCAGCTGTTGTTTATCCATTTTATTTTCAGTTTTGCGTTATTACATGGAAAAAACAAAAACAAAATACCACTAGAGTATTGACGTGCGTTAAAGTGCATGGTAAAGTGCATGGGGCACGAAGGCATGATAAAGTATGTATAAAAATGAATATGAATGTGGCAAATGTGAAGAGTAAAAGGAATTTGCTCTACTAGTCGTAATTTAATTTTTCTTTTTTCTTTGTTTTTTTTTAAGTTATTTCTGCAAATTTTCCATTTTTCAATACAACTTCCGCTTTTCCATAGCAGGATATTGCCAGTAACGATCAAATGTGCACTATGTGTGTATTTGTGAGTATACGAGGAGGAATAAGTTCGAGACTGCAGGGCGCGTTTCATAGTAATTCGATGCGTTAGGCATACTTTAATAGTAATAAAAATTCTATGGGAGAAAATTGCTTTGCGGGCTTACATCTAGCATTTTTCATTCTCTAGTTTTCCGCGAATTGAAGGAACCTTTATTGCCCACTTCTGCATCCAAGCGAGTAAAAACCAAATTCTCGTGGCAATTTAACTTATGAAAATTATATTTTTGACTTGTTTTGTTTGATTAAACCAGACACAATCCCAACAGTTAATTGTACTTATCGTTAGGCAAGAAAATAATTCAGATTTCTTTTTCAATGCGAAACTAAGTAGATTCCATATCTCTAGGAGTTATTTGTGTATAAAATAACTTTGAAAAAAATTCAGATACCAGCATAAGTTTTAAAAAGCAAGTTATGAAACCAGATCCAAGCCTTAGCAAAACATCAGGCAATTGAAGAATGGAAGCAATTAATGACCAGGCATAAGTAAGTTCTTGTAATTGCATAAGGAACTCCATGGGCGGCTTAGGAACTCCATGGGCGGTGGTGCCATTAAAATATAGACGAAATAATTACTTCTTAGAGCATGTACTTAGTACAAATGAAACCAAACATGTTAAAATAAATAAATTTTTCAGGAGCTGAGAAAAACTTAACACATGAGACAGCCCATGGAGGGCCTAGGCCGAGCTTTTCATCCACTCATGTTGTGCGTGTTAGATTTTAACATGAATGGAAGGGACCTACAGTTTAATGCCGAATCCGAACGGCGAAGTGAAAAGCTTTTCATAGTTATTTTTACTCTTGTAGGTTTGCCATTGCCTGCCAAGAGGTAGTGCCGTGTAGAAAAATTATTTATTCTACTTTTTTCTTTTTATTTTGCCTGTGCCGAGATTCGAACCCCGGACACTCTGCGTAGTCCAACGCACTACCACTACACCACAGCGACCACATTATATACATATATATATATATAATTTTACTTGAAATGTTCACCAACATTGAATTTATTCACACTTACCTTTTGTATCAACCCTGAATTCAATTCAGTAAAATATTTCATTTCCACGTGTAGAGCAAAATGATTCTCTCTCTATCATCGTGACCGTTCTTTTGTTATTAAATTTACATTAAATAAAGTAATTTAAGTTTAAATACAAAATTAAAAAGTAGTTTCTCACCTTGCCCCTGGGACGTGAAGAACAATAAATATAGTATATGTATCGATATAAAGCGTGACAAAAGTTGAACAACGGTTGCAAATTATTGAAAATTATTATCAAAATTCGTGCTCTGTGAAAAATGTGTTTTATCGCAAAATTGTCTTCAGCGACGAGGCTCAATTTTGGCTCAATCAATACGTGAATAAGCGGAATTGCCGTATTTGAAGTGAACACCAACCAGAGGCAATTCAGCAGCTACCAAATCATCCTGAAAAATGCACTGTTTGGTGCGGTATATGGACAGGCGGCATCATGGGCCGTACTTCTTCAAAGTCGATAATGGCAGCAATGTTCGACGACAACAGACTTTTTTTTTACCAAAAATGCAGGAATTGCGCTAGTCTATGGTTCGTACAGGATGGTGCCACACCATCTGGATAAAACATCGCCGATGAGCGCCGCTGACATCGCTGTCATACATGCTGGCGTCAAATTCAAATTGAATAAAACAGATACCATATAACAATGATCGATAAATTATTGCTCAAAACTGATTTGAACCGGTACCAGGGTTAGAATCAGTTTTGGTTTCGCTCTTTTTTAGATAAAAATAACGACTTCGGCTTCGAAAAATAAAACGGTTTTAAGCGCTTACGGTTTCATTTTTTGAAAGATCGGGTTTAGAGAACGAAAACTAATGTGTCTGAACTACAAAAGCTATTATACTCGCACGAGTATTTGCAATCCAATTTTTGCCATTCCCTTTTCCCACTTTGGTTTCAATGAATACTTTTTTCAATTTTTTGTGTAGGTATTTAAATGCTACTGTTGCTGTTGCAGTTAGTAATCTCTCTATGTTCCCTTTTTACAATGTTGATGTGCACGTAAAAAATATTTTTCCCGAATAAAGTTTTTGCTTGTTTTTCTGTTTGTAGTGTGAGCATTATGGATGTGTTTCAGTAATATTCCACTATGAAAATGCCAAATTTTTTTTAGTTTTTGTATCAATCTCTACCATCGTCACCCTTAGTATCAGCTCCGCAATCATTATCATCAACCGCTTCAACGTCAACAACAACATCAATGACTTTGCTTTTTTTTTACCTATGTAAATATTTCTTGTAATACATATTTTCCCCTTTTTTATGATAGTAGTTTCATTATTCGCTGTTCTAATTTTGTAGGTTATTTTTGTTGTTGTTTGTTTTTGCATAACTGCATAACTTTATTATTTGAAATTTTCACAGTTTTTTTTTTAATTTCATAAGCATAACAATTTTCTATTTAATTATTTGCGATTTTGTATTTATGTTGATTTATTTATTTTATGTTAACATTTTACTTAAATAAATTAATTATATAAGGGTAATTTATTGAATTAAAGTATCTTGTGTTTAGTTAGTTCTATATTTACTCAATTTAAAAATTTTTTAAATAATTTCCTTTCTAACATCGTCAACAACTTTATGAAAGTGTGATTTTTCATGTGTATCTATTTTAGTTTTCGAATGTTTTCGCATATATGAAATTGTCTGTTGTATCAATAAATCACTTGTTATTGGCTACGTTGAGCTAAGTGGGTATATATCAGAACACCCTTAGATAATATGTAAACAATTCCTTTTAAAAACACTTTGTTATATATTTTAGTCTCTCTCTATATATTTAAGATCCAAGTCACACAGATCCGTTAACATTATAGTCTTCAAATTTTGTTTATAGCTACCTAACACTGTTGAAGAGCACAGATAATGAGAAGGAAATCCCTCCTTCTGCACATTTTTGAGTTCCCAAGTGGAAAATATACCTTTAACTGCTACTCGGCTTCTAGCTACAAATATTTATTGAAGAATACATTGAATAATTTTAGTATTTATTTGAGTTGAGTAAACTTGTTTTTAAAACGTCAATTCAGTACAATTTTTACCACGGCTCGCTTCACACATGAAAAAACGCGCCGAAATAGTGACGAAATAGGCATACAACTTGTAAAGGGTAAGGAATTTCTACTTGCTGTTGTAGCATAGTTGTAGCTACTATCCTTACGCAGGACATAGTAATATGTAAGATATCGAAGAAATGTCTATAGAAGGTGTTTTTGTTTCTCGAGTCGAATTAAGTGCGACTTTTCTCGGGTTTTGGCCTATAACTTGCAAAGGGTAAGGAATTTCTACTTACTGTCTTTAGCATAGTTGTAGCAAATATATTTGCGCACAAATATAATGAATACAAGAAGGTAGTTTCTTACCATTTATTCGTTAAAGGCCAAAAACCGAAAAAAGTCGAACTTAATTCGATTCCAGAAACAAAAACACACTCTGGAAACGATTGCTTGATATCTTACTATATATATTATCAAGTAGTGCGTAAAGATATTAGCTAAAACTATGCTAAAGACAGCAAGTAGAAATTCCTTACCCTTTGCAAGTTATAGGCCAAAAACCGAGAAAATTCGCACTTAATTCGACTCCATAAACAAAAACACCTTCTAGAGACATTTCCTCGTTATCTTATATATTACTAAGTCGTTCGTAAAGATATTAGCTACAACTATGCTAAAGACAGCAAGTAGAAATTCCTTACCCTTAAATTTCCTTAACACCGATAAACTTACTTACTTACTTAGCTGGCGCTACAACCGATGATCGGTCTTGGCCGCCTCCACAAAGCTTCGCCAGTCACTTCTGCTATGCGCGCGCTGGCGCCAGTTGATAAGGCCAAGTGCAGTCAGGTTGCCCTGCACCTGGTCTTTCCAACGGAGATTAGGACGTCCCCTTCTGCGTGATCCTCCACCGTGGTTCGAATAAAACACCTTTACACCGATAAAAGTCGCACTTAATTCGTGGAAGGGCTAGGCCTAGATTTTCGCATCCACTCATCTTGTGCGTGTTAAATTTGTATATGAATGGAAGGGACCTACAGTTTTATGCCAAATCCGTACGGCGAAGTGAGTAGCTCTTTATAGGTAGGTTTGCCAAGGTCTGCCAAGAGAAAAATTGTTTTTTCTACTTTCTGCTCTGCCTGGGCCGAGATTTGAACTCCTGACACTGTGCGTAGCAGACCAACACACTACCAACTACACCACGGCCACCACTTATGAGTACATATTTAGCTACAATTTATATTTAGTATGAGTAAAGCAACAATGACGTCAATGAGCGAAAACTAAAAACTAGAAATTTTACTAACAAGTGCCGAGTATATGCACTACTATTTATAATACAATTAATTTAAACAAACAAATTATTGCTACATACCACGTGCCCCCATATTATCCCTTAATATCGCTCCCCGTTCCTTTCACTCTATTAGCTTCTAACTGAAATTACTACAAATGGTATTGTTACCTTAATGTAGAAAGGCAATAAATAAAATTTGTTTCAATGTCGGTTTTTTCGCAGATTCTAAAGAAATTGACTTACATCATGTTCCCATTGAGCCCAAATTACGCAGTTTCTCCAAACAAATTTCGACTAAAATTACAACCATTCCCATTGGCAACTTGGTTTAGTTTATAGTTTCGAAGAGAATCAGTATAATAGGCGAAATATTTAGCAACGAGATAAAATATAACGATATAAATATATAAAATAAAAACTTGAATTAGAAAAGTTAAAAACTTATTGCATATTTTTCATTATAAATACCAAAATGTTGAGAGTTCTTGAAAAATGTTTCCAATTTCGCAATCTTCATAGTTTTTTATTAATTAAACTAAAATAACTTTTTATTCAAGTAAGTTGACTTTTATATTTAAATACGAGATGTTTAAATATAAAAGTCAACTTAGAAATTGGTAATTACTTGAATAAAAAGTTATTTTAGTTTAATTAATAAAAAAAACTATGAGGATTGCGAAATTGGAAAAATTTTTCAAGAACTTACAAATAAAGACACGCAAAGCGATTACTTCCAAATTCCTTTACAAAAGCTGCAAAGGATTTCGAAACATCGCTTAGCACCATGAAGAGGAAAGTTGCTCGATATAACCAAGGTTTAGCTACCGGATAGGTAATTGGATCGGTTAGAAATAAGTAATAATCAAATATAAATTAAATTTTATTTAAAAGAAAACACAGTAGAAATTTCGGATAAAATTCTTATTCTTCTTTAATATGGGGCTGAACACCGTCGCAGTGGGGCCTATTTTTAAGGTTTATTTATAGAATTGATTAATTTTGTAAATAAATAAATAATAATAATAAAAATAATTCTATAATATGGTACTCATAGTTAAACATCAAGAAAAATTAATTTCCATATTTATTTCAGTGAATCAAATCAGGGTCGCATTCGATTTTTAACTGTATTTCGACGTGGTTTCAACGAAACTACATTATTTGAGTGGTTTCATTTGACATATGTCAATGCATATGCATATGCATTGAAATTGCGCATCTCAACGTCGTTTCAGCCAAAACCATTAAAATTACCGAAACTACGCAGTTAGGGCTCAGTGGGAACATGGTATTGGGATTTGCAAATAATTTTATTTGAAAAAAAATGAAATGTTACTTAGGAACTTTTTAAATTAAGGTAGCAATATATACAAATATTATATATCTTACAATAGTAGCTGCTCGCTATATTCGGCAATAGAAAAATGCTTGCAATACGCACACTGCATTGTAGACACTCAACTCACAGATCAGAATTATTTAGTCTACAGACTGCAGCAATACTTGAATTTTTATAAATAGACAGATTTAATTAGATTGTGCATTCGTAAGATACACAAAAACAAAATGCGAAATAAAGTGAGAAATAGAATTTGAAATCAAATTGCAAAAATGCCACAAGCACAATTACGAACATATGCGAACTGTGCTGAGGACAATTGTGAAATGATGTGAACTTTTGAATTCCGCGAGATCCATGAGATATGTATGTACAATATTTTGCCGAAAGATGCGTGCACAAATGAAAAAGTTTTGTCAATTCATTAAATTTATTCGGTTTTTTTGTGAGATATCTTCAGCGGCATGTTAAATGAGCATTAAGAAAATATACAATATATGGTACAAATGTATGTATTATTATCAGTGATAAGTGCACATGAAAAATTTACACCGGCATGTGAATTAAATTGGTTTTAAATTCTTATATTGTATGTAGTATTGTGCGTACCATACTTTGAGTGATAAGTAACGCATAAAACAAGTACTTAACAAGTGTTTAAGTATTCAAAATAAAAAGGAATTTATATTTTGAAAGCTGTATATAAGTACATATAAAATAAATCTTAAATTTGCAGTACAATGTGAGCATTTTATCAATTTGTTTAACACCAAAAAGCAATTTAGGAACTATGTCATCCATCTTGTGCATTCTAATTTAATTATCAGCACAATGAAAATATAATATGACAGAACCAGAATGAGACAATGGAGCATAAATATTAAACGTGAGTGTGTGATTGATGCTCTTCAACATTAGGCGGTGTATTTTCTCTGAAGCGACAAAAATGTTGTACCTTGCTTAATTACTTACAACGACATACTTATGGTAGCTTATCTCGGTTTTATAAAATACATGACTTGATTGCAAATTAATTAACTCTTATACTAAGTACTACATACTGAATCCTTAATCAAACCATTTATGAAATATTTTTCGTAACTATGCAATAAAGCAAGTTAAGTTTGTAAGGCGAGAGAAAAAAGACTAGAGGGACGGAGTGCAGACTTGCTCGTACCGGCAAGTTTTCTTTGGTGCTGTTTGTTCTTTGACATGTCAGACAAAGTAAAAGCAAAATTGATCAAGAAATCTTGCTTAAAAGAGAATTGGAAACTAACTTTCAAGAAAACTTGCCATGTAGGAAAGAGGACATACTTCATTTAATGAACAGTCCCCGAATTTCGTGTACATTATTGATAATATTGCTGGTGTACCACTCCATCGCTCTTCTTCCATAATGACATGATGCCAGATCAGGCCAAAAGAAATTGAATACTTTATGCTGCATTACAAATGATATTAACCTCTTTTGCAAACATTCAGCAATATAAATATCCGTGTTGACTTACCCAGAAGTTACAGACGGCTGACTTCTTTTAACAGCTGCATATGTCCTGAGTTCTGTACTTTCCCCCTGCTTTTTGCCGCTGATCGGCTACATAAAAGTCGTTCGAATAATAATACGCTTGTGGTAGTTACCTACCAACCGTATTATTATTGGAAACTAACTTCCAAGAAAACTTGCCATGTAGGAAAGAGGTAGTATTATTATTACTGTACCATTTCATAGTAATTTTAGCATAATGACCGGTTGCTAAGTCGGGCTAGAACATTATGAAACCTTGATAATGGTTATTAAAAGGTAATAAATGTTTTACTTAGCTATTTATTTTTCACGTAAACATCCGATCTCATTCTTATAGTGCTTTGAATAATGCATTCTTTGGTTTAGAGACTGCATATGGCTTGTTCTACAACCGATGATCGGTATTGGCCACCTTGATAAAACTTCGCCAGTCACCTCTGCTATGCGCGGTTAGGTAAACTTTTTACAAACACCGTCCTTTTTGTAAGCAATATCAAATTTTCAAATTTTCTTGCGTCATTTTTCCATACAACATAAATCTAAATGTATAATTGCTACTTTTGACATTGCCATGCTGCAACAGCATCGTTCATGTATTGTTAGTACCATAAATACCTACTACATATATTGATTCGCTTTTCCTCTTTTATGGACACATATGGGAGAGACTGCATAGGAATCATTTCATTTTCAGTTATGATATTTTCTACTTTAAATTTCCTCATTAAATACTCGAAAAGAAAACCGAAGTTCATAGTCGTTTAAATCAGTATTAATATTTTTGTTTTCGATTCTTGTTTGTTTGTTTCGTTAATATTAAAGCTGATTTTAATGAGAAAAGTTTGTTTCCAGAAACGGAAGCACACGAAAATTATGAATTTATAGAAAAATATTATCGAAACTTTGGAAATTGTTCAAAAGCGCATATTAATACTGGGCAAAAAGATATGAGCGATAAACTCCGTGATGAGAATTTAAATTCCTTAAAATTTCAGACGCGATAATTATGAAACAAAAAGATCCCAAAAAAGCTAAAGTGCTAGTACTTAAATAAAGTATCATTTTCAATTTTTTTTTTTGTTAATTATATAAATAAGATACGTAAACTTTTTGTTGTTGTTGTTAACTTTAACTTTTGACCTCATTTCTTTCGTTTTCAAGTGAAAAATTACAAACGTTTTCAGCACAAGAAAAAAGATTTAACTAAAAATTTGTGAAGCTGTAAATTTATGAAGATTTTTTTTTCAGTTTCAAGAACAACATAAAACTTTTCTATGTGCATCTACTTCTTCATTAATGGCACAACAGCCCATGGAGGGATTAGGCAGAGCTTTTTCGCATCCATTCTTGTTGTGCGAGTTATATTTGTACATCATGAATGGCAAAGACCTACGTTATTATGCCGAATCCGAAATGCGAAGTGGACACTAGACTATCGAGATGGTCATTACCCCTTACTCCTTATCATATTAAAAATATTCTGCATTCGTATTCCTGAAATAATTTCTAATAAAGATGATGGGATTTCTTCAACCTTCCTTCCGTGTCACTATAACACACTGTTAGAAAGTTGTTAAGGCCGAGTGCAGTACAGTTCCTTATTATATCGTCTTTCCAACGATGATTAGATGGTCTTCTGTGGCGGAGTCTATAACCTAGGCTCTAATAAACCACTTTCCTAGCTTGAGCTTTTTCTTTAACTTACTTTACTTACTTTTACTTTTAATGTCACAACAGCCCATGGAGGGCCTAGGCCGTGCTTTTCGAATCCACTCATGTTGTGCGTGTTATATTTGTACATGATTGGAAGGGACCTACAGTTTAATGCCGAATCCGAATGGCGAAGTGAAAAGCTTTTCATAGCAATTTTTATTCTTGTAGGTTTACCATTGCCTGCCAAGAGGTGGTGCCGTGTAGAAAAATTATTTTTTCTACTTTGTTTACCACCGCGCTTTTTATTTTTTTATTTATACATTCAAACACACAGGGTGCACTCTTATGAATGCAGAGCATTGTGTTTAATGGAAGGAAGATTGATATGTGGGAGAAAGAATGAGGGAGAAATGAGAGAGAGGGAGTGCAATGACACAGGACATACATATTTGTTTTATTGTAATATTTGCTACTGTACTCCTCTTGAATTTTCTTATTATTTGCATTTTCTTATAAATTGATTAAGTAAAAAATTTAAATCCAGTTTTTCACATTTCTCAATAGAAACACACTTTGTGACTAGCGTCTTCTAGCATCTTCTATGCTCGAACATTTGCTTCATTTTTGCCTTACTACAAATTTATCCATAGCTAATCGATGTTATTTCACCTCTCTTCACAGATTTTATACCACCACACCGGGTTCAATTGTAAATTGTCTTATGTTCGCCCCTACTGCGAGGCTGAGATTCAAATTATCGTTATTTTTATGACACTACTGAGTCTCTTTTTCTGTAATGATAATTATCAGTATTCTTCTTCTAGCTGCTAATTTCTGCTGCAAAACTAAAGAAACAGACACATAATTAAAGTCAGCTAACTGGGTGAAGTTGGCTGCGGCTCAAACCAAAATACTTACATGGAGTTGCCTAATTTTAGCGAAAATCATTTTTAGGTTGGTGAAAATGCTCAAAATATAATTGGTCACTGAAATGAAGATCAACGGCTAAGTCTCTTTTTCCACACGGCAAGTTTTCTTGAAAGTACTTTTCCAATTCTTTTTCGGTCTTGCCACTTGCTTTTCCACAGAGATTTTAGGGTTTAAGTCTTTTTTTACATTTTTATTATAAAAAAAAAAAAAAATTTATTTTGTGAAATATTACTGTTGGTTAAAATAAAAGTAATCTTCAATTAAATAACATTGAAATGATGAATGAATAATGATTTTTTGTATTTTTTTTTTATTTGATTAAATTATTCACTCTTAAAATCAATTTTCATTACACAAATTTTTATTTTTTTCCAATAAGGCGCTGAAATTAATGCACAGCCAACTTAAAATGACAAATGGGAATAAAGCAAATGTCAATAAATAAACAACTCAAACAAAAACCTGCCCTCTCGACTTTCCTCTCTCGCCCACAAACTCAGCTTTCTCTCTTGGTGAAAGAGACCCTTAAAAGTTTTGCAACAAAGATGATAAATTTATATTATATTGAGAGAATTTGCCGTGTGGGTAATTACCCACCATACATCATTTGCCGGGCCTGTTCATATATATTCCGATATATCTCCCTCGTGAATCCTCCTAAAGGCCATCCAAAAAGCCTATTGCAAAAACATATACGTATGCTAAACACATTTACTTAGCGCCAATAAATATGATTAATACATGTAGAGTTTTTCACAGGTACTCGTAACGTAAGAAGAAATTAATTAAAATGTTCCACCAGCAACTGCATATGGTACTCGTGAATAGAATATTAATAAACGCTTAAAGATGCAAAGTCAGAACGCCACAAATACAATGCAATCATATGCCAATCAACATTTTTAAACATACCACCAATATTACATAAAAACAGCATAATCGCCAACGGCACTACCACAAAAGTGCCAACATATTGTTCGAGAGAATATACTATAAGTAAAACACAATCTGAAGCAGCCAAGGTACTGCAGCATCCAGGCAGCAGTTAACTAAACAAAAAAAAGGTAATAAGTAGGAACAGAGAAAAGCAGCAGTGGTAAAACACTACCGCATACACATGTACATAATGTTCGATACAAAATGGCTGCCAGCCGCATGTGGCTCCCTTATACCGGCTCTCATACCGCCTGCACATATCGCAGTTCTATGGTATTTCTGGGAGAACTATGCACGCTATGTGGATCGGCATTTTTGTTCATGCTCCTGCTGGGACACCGTTTTCAAGGGGCCCTACGAATCTGGCGTTGCCTCGTATAAGCATTTGTACTTCAATGCCACTCAAAATTCATTTAAAATGTGGCTGCTCACAGTTTTCGCAGTTATAGCGCTATACGAATGCATTAAGCAACTGATTGCGTTAATTTTGCAGCAGCGTTGCAGATTCTCAATGTTGCTGCTCTTCTGCCTATCGATATTCTCACATTATTATGCGTGGTGGGCGTACATAAATTACTATAATGATGACTACTACCATCAGTGGAATCATCAATTATTCTTTACGGTAAGTACTGATAATAATGCGGGTTTTGTATGGTATTTTAATTTTTCGGTTGAAAGTGTTGATGTGCCCACATGTGGGACATCTTATTGTTGCAGGTATATTTTATTATAATTATTAACATTCTTAACCGTTTCAACTTTCCATGCAACAGCAGATTTAATTACCATATAAGCATTGTATTTACATGTATGTAAGTACATACGTCTGGTATCAACACACTCAAAGTAAAGTGACTGTAGTAGAGTTTGGCATATGACAATGCTTGTGTTTCCCTTTTTCTGTTACCTAAACTTAAATTTTTTCAATATAAACTTAGTACTAAGAAATAAAAATGTTTAAGATTTTAATAGACACTCCTTCGTTTGCTGCAAGATAAAGTTTTCTATTTATCTATCACCTGCATACAATTAATACCGACGAATACTTCTTCTCACGAGAAGAGTTCATAAGATATTACAGTCATGACTTTTTTACACAATATAAAGCACTAAATAACAGTTATTTCTGGAAAGTCAACACAATTTTTTCTTTTTTTATGACAGTTTGCAGAAAACGAGGGTTGTATTATTATGTATGGTATATTATATTTGTTTTGAGTGTATCGAAACTAACGGTATTTTTATGCTAGTGTTGTTATTGAAATGTTGTAATATTTTTGACCCCCATCAATAATACTTTTTTCTTCTTTATGCCATAGATTACCAGAAAACTAAGTACCTTTTTATGCTAAATATTGTAAAAATACATTCTTTTTACATTTAGTACTGGAAATCTGGCGAACTACAATAGCAATTAATTTTAGATAATAAAAATTATTTGATATTGACATAAATATTTCCAAATTTAAATATAATCCAATGAGATATTTTCATAGCATATGACAGCGAAATGTAGCCTATTATGGTAAATTACCCACCATCTGCCGAAAAAATTTAAACATACAGGGTGCCCCACCTCTTATGTCGGTATGTGAATATTGAATAACTTAAAAAAAACAACCAATTTCCGTATATGAGGTATTTTATTTATTTTTAATTTGATCATTTACAATTTATTTGGACTATTCTTTGAATACAGCATCAATCAAGTCGCCGCCGTTATTGACCAGAAAGCAAAATGTGCCCTTTTTGTTACGTTTTCCATCACTTTTTCGAGCATCTCGGGCGGTATTGCGATGATTTCGGCACGAATTTTTATCTTGAGCTCGTAAATAGGCTGCGGCTTGCTGGTGTACACTTTGCTTTTCAAATTACCAAACAAAAAGAAGTCCGGAGAGGTCAAATCTGGAGATCTAGCTGGCCAGTCAATGTCGCCATTTTTTGATGCCACACGTCCCTATCTAATTCTCCCTCCTTCTTCCTCCCACCTATCAATCTTCCCTCCAATCAACACAATGCTCTGCATTCATAGGGGTGCACCCTATGTGTTGACTAAATCAACAAAATAAATAAATTGAAAAATAAAAATAAAAAGTCTGGAGGGGTCAAACCAATGTCAATGACGCCATTATTTGACATTTTTTCTTGACCGTATTCCAAGCGACGTGGACGTTCTGTCGGCAATATTTTTTGAGTCAATTGAACTGTATACGGAAACAAATGCAAATCATCCTTCAAAATGCACCAAAAGGTGGTTCCACTGACTCCAATATGCTGAGCCTGATGACGATTGATGGATGGATGTGAAGAAGGCCGAGAACCTGACCTACGAGTGCAGCACAGTTCCTCAAGCACTCAGGCTATGTAGTCCATTGTACTTAAGGCCTAGGAAAAGAAGAAGGGGTGACAGCAAGTAAGGGGTTAGAGATACGACACATGTGGATTCTCGACAACACTCTCTCTTACCGCTTCAACCAGTTCATTGGAACGTCTTGGGCGATGATGAACAGCTTGTCGACGACCTCCATTGTCCCGAGCTCAACAAAATTCGACACCAAACGACGATTAGTGTTGTCAGACGATGCTTGTTGGCTACGATATTTTCGACGACATGGACTTTGTGTTAACCCAACTGAATAACTATTTTCAATGTACACCGTCACTATTTCGGTGTAAAAATTGTACTATTTCATGGTTAACATTGTACTGAATTACCGTTTCAAAAACATGTTTACTGAAGTCAATCGGTTGGTAAATGCTAAAATTATTCAATGTTTACAAACCGACATAAAAGTTGGCCCTGTTAACTCATATTTTTCTTCCAATTTAAGTTCTTGATGACGTTTTTGAAATTAATGAAAAATGCGAAATTTAATGTACTTAAATAGGTTGCTTACTATCGTCAACATAAAAAATGACAACTAGGATACCGATCCTCAGTATGTACCACGCCCATTCCATATCAAGAAGTCAGTGCCCGAGAGATGAAGTTGAAATTTTTCGCATAGTGCAATAAGTACAATAAACAAATTAAAATTAGTGAAAAATAAATAAAGATAAAGAATCGGTCTGATTTCTTACTTACTTACTTACCATACAACCGATGATCAGTCTTGGCCGCCTCGATAAAACTTCTACAGTTGCCTCTGTGGCGTTGGCGCCAGTTGAAAAGCCCAGGTACAGTCAGGTCCCCCCGCACCTGGTCTTTCTATCGGAAAATAGGACACCCTCTTCTGTGCATTACACCACCGTGAATCGAATAAAGTACCCTTCTAGCCGAAGCAGCTTCTTGCATTCGCTCAACATGACCCAGCCAGCAAAGCCGCGGAATTTTTATACACTTGACTATGTCAATGTCGGCGTACGGCTCCGGAGTACTGCTCCATCTTATCCGATACATGCCGTCTTTCGAACGCTCCTAACAGCCTCTCATCATTGGTGGTCAATGTCCATGTCTCATACATACATTAGTGCGTTATTTTTGTCTGCCGAGAGAGGGCGCTGCTTCTAAAAAATGCCTACTGTGCCCGTAGCAACACCTATTCGCTAGAGTTAATCTCTCCTTGATCTCAGGGCTGAGATCGTTGTTGGTGTTAATGCTGGATCCTAGGTAAACGAAATCCTTGACGACTTCAAAAGTATAATAGTCATCAGCGAAACCTCTTTTGGTATCAAATGGCTTTGGTATAAGTGATTCCTAATCGTGCTGTCGAATGCGGCTTTGTAATCGAAGAATCATCTAGTCGATTTTTGTTCTTGTGTTTCTTCCTGGAACTGGCACTGCGTGGATGTCTGGTAGATGGTAAATCTACCAGGCCTGAAGCCACACTGATAAGGTCCAATCAGATTTTTGACGACTGGCTTTAGTCTTGACACAGTACCCTCGATAGAACCTTAATATTACGAAGTCTTATCCGTCCTTAGTTGGAACATATAGTGGAATCATCTTCCTGGTGAAGTCAGACTATTAAATGCAACATTAAATTTGCACGTTAAACTTATAACTTTAGTTTTCTAACGTTCTTTAATGTTTCAATACATATTTGGTGATGATTTGGTTTATGTAGGTATTATATATTTGAAACGCAGTTTTACAACTTTTAAAATACGAGTATGTACGTATTAAAGAAGTTTTAACAAGCTATGCTTGTGATTATGACGCAACCTGCATATTTCTTAAAGAGTTTCATACAATTATATAATTTTATCCTATAAAATAAAAAACTTAACTTAAAAACTTAAGCAAAAGCCAATACTTTTCTCCTGGAATGCTAAGTTTTTTCCTACGTTTCTTTCAGAATTTATCATTTTCTTAGAAAATATTAATAAGTTTATGGTGGATTTGGATTTTTGGCTCATATGGAAAAGTGTTGTCAACAATCTCGCTAATGAGCTTCGCATACTGTGATGCTAGGTACGAAACTTTAAATTTCTTCTTAATCGCAAAACTTTTTAAATCTTTATTTTTATTTTGTTAAGAAAAAATGATTTTTTCGACTTTAGAAATATGTGGCGCACGAACACAATTGTAACAGTAAAAAAAGTAAATTAAATTTTTTTCCCTGCAATTCATGTAATTTAATAATGTTGCGATAGTAAAATATTTTTTTCTTTTACCATTAAGATTTGTTTGTTTTTAATGCGCGACGCGTTACATAAATTTGAATTTGTTTTTTAAGTATTTATGGTTTTCAAAATCAATACTACTTTCAGATGAAAGTAATTAAAATTATGTTTGATTTGTTTTTAATTTGGAAATTAATTTTTGCGAACTTAAACAGTCTTAGACGATCCTTTCGGGACCAGCCATGGTTCCCCATCAGTGATCTTAGTGATGAATCTTTGTGTTAAGTTACTCATATTCGAAAAGGTAACAGAGAATTATGTTTATTTTTCAAAAATTGCTTAAAAAAGAAATGTTAGAGTTTAAGAACTCGCGGGTGAACTGAAACTTATCATGACCAACTTGTTTCACTTCTTTATATCAATCTGTTTTTTACATTTTCTGTTTCCTTACGTCTTAGTATTTTGATGTTCTTTCCAAATTAACTCAAATGAAAAATAGTAATAGTTTCAACACAGAATTCTCATACGAAATTCCTTTCCTTCCTTTTAAATATGAGAGAGTGTATCAAAAAAGTACATGAACAGACAATGAGAGCAAGCAGTACAAGCAGAGACTTCGGCTCTCTCAATGTCATTGCATGTGTTTCGATTAATTTTCATATTGGTGAATGATTAACTTCAGAGCGATTTATTGTTAGTCATGTTGTTTTTGCGAGAAATTGCTTAAGTGTAGTGTCGGGCAAACCAATACATAAACATGCATGCTTGTGTGTGTATCTGAGAGATCGACAGCGCTGCTTGTGTTATTAACACTTTAAATTAAATAAACGTTGTAATAAAAAATAAAAAAATAGTAAATTTCATACGCTCTAACGTGAAATAATAGACGTATTTTTTTGACGCTTATATATATATTAGCAATGCATGAGAAATAAAACACGCGTTGACAAAATTGCTCTCAAACTTCTCCCGAATTCCATTGATCGCCAATAGTTCGTACGGCTGTGGTTATATTCAGATTTTGCTCGGCGAACACCATGCAATTGTTGTTGCCCGAACACGAAGAGAGTGCTTTTACTCACTCTCACAGCGAACACGATATGCTGGGTGAAATGTATACCGAACACGCCGAGCATTCAGGGCGTCAAAGAGTTATTCTACAAAGAAGGAACAAAAATTTATATAAAATAGAAGGAAAACATGCAAACCTGTACATTACTATTTTCATATGCAGAAAAGCGAAGTTGCGAAAATTTTTAGGGAATGTAAAAGTGAATATTAAATATATTATTCATAAAACTATTGAAGAAAAATTATACTATTTTCATAATTCTTGTGAATTCTTGTGGTCGCTGTGGTGTAGTGGTAGTGCGTTGGACTGCTACGCAGAGTGTCCGGGGTTCAAATCTCGGCACAGGCAAAATAAAAAGTAGAAAAAATAATTTTTCTACACGGCACCACCTCTTGGCAGGCAATGGCAAACCTACAAGAGTAAAAATTGCTATGAAAAGCTTTTCACTTTGCCGTTCGGATTCGGCATTAAACTGTAGGTCCCTTCCATTCATGTACAAATCTAACACGCACAACATGAATGGATGCGAAAAGCTCGGCCTAGGCCCTCAATGGTCTGTTGTGCCATTAAAAGTAAGTAAGTAATTATTAATTACACTCACCATATTGATAAAATCGTTTAAAGTTTTTTGGTATACCATTTAGTGTTGCCGCTGCGAAATATATAGTATTACAATTATTTAAAAATTGAATTTCGACAAGAAGCAACTCTGTAAAGAACTCCAATGTAACCACTACACCGAGCACGATAGAAAAATATGATGTGTTCGTCGAACAGCGAACACCAGTATAACCAGCACCTAAGCTACATGAAGAAATTTATAGTGCACGTGTGACAGTATTGCGTCGGCAGAGAATGTGTGCCTATTCACATCAAAATAGCCCGTCACTGGTGTAAATACATGAATGAGAGATAGAGAGAGTGCTGTACGTGTTGTTCTTGCAGGACTGGATTTTGTTTACTCGCTCTTTTGTTTGTACCATTTCACTCCCCAGCTCTTTATGAAACATTTCGATTTTATTCCTCAATAAAGGAGTAGGAGAAATAAGTTTTATCGTATTTTTTCAATGTGTGCAAAGGATAAACAAAATAAAATAATTCGTTAAACAAAAGGTTGTCGATACATATGGTATTTCAGTACACTCTTCTAAGAAGTTTCACTCCAAAAAGATAAGTATTTTAACCAGCAAGTCCTTCGCTAGTAGATTAATATCTATCGAAAATTATTGTGTGCAACTTCCTAAAACAAGGGAGCGGAACGAAATGAACGACTTCTTAAGTATAATTGTCAGCAATGACAATGACATCTAAGACGCCGTGACTCTTTGTTCGTTGACAAAGGTATTTTGTTTTGTTTTCATGGACCACTAGATCCACGCTACGAGACTCCCTTTCCAAGTAAGAGAATACTGCACTGACTGTTCGCGCGTTGGGGCTAATGATGTCAATATTATCAGCGTATGCTACTAGCATTACATAAGGTTAAAGAAGTCACACGATAGGGAGTTAACTTGTCTGAAACATTTTTTGGTATATAAATGGAGAGGAGAAGTCTGTCCCAATTTTCACTGCGCTGGTTTAGTCGGTCAGTGTCATTTTGCAAAGACGCATGAGCTTTGCAGGGATACCAAAATCAGATATTGCGGCGAACAAATAATCCCTAATCGTGCTGTCGAAGGCGGCTGAATAATCGACGAATAGATGGTGGGTGTCGATTTGTTTCTCTCGGGTTTTTTCCATGATTTGGCGTAGTGTGCAAATCTGGTCGATGGTGGATTTGCCAGGCCTGAAGCCACACTGATAAGGTTTAATCAGTTTTTTGACGATGGGCTTCAGTCTTTCACACAGTACCTTCGATACATGCGATATTAAGAAGGCTTATCCCAAGGTAGTTAACGCAGATCGAGCTTCTGCGTAGAAGCTCGTGCACGCGTTTTGTGAGCTCATCGCTTCCAGTCCTAAACAACTCAGCACAAGTCTCCGTATCGCTCCTTAGTACCTCGCGTTGCTATTGCATTTTTCGCTTCAGTAGCATCGCGACACTCTTGGTCATACCACATATTTCTCCGTCGACGATATATAATTATAATTCAACTCTGAATTAAAATTATTTACTCTGACTAGAACAATTATGTTTTTCGTTTCATTCCACAAATCTTCCTATTATTCCCAAATTCCAAGTTTTGTAACTATTTAAAAAACCAGAATAGTCTTCCTCTTCTTTTTCTAATCTCTTATCTCCAAAGAGCAGTTAAGACCACTTCTTTGAGAGGAATGATTCCGACGGGACCATTAAGTTTTGTTTAGTTTCAGAACTTTGGTAAGTTCCTTGACTTCCATAACATAGCTCTAAAATTAATATTCACTGGCAGTGTAGGGTTTATAAAATAATGTAATGTAACCTATTTAATAGTATTAATAATACGAGCACATACTATTTTATATTCTTCCTTTCTTTTTTTTTTTTAGATAACCGAATTAATATCATCCGTGCTGGTAATGCACTTGGCCAATACCACGAATGCAGTAACATCGAAAAAGATATTCTGCATTGTTGGAATTGCCATACTTCACATAACTGCCAGCAGTTTCGATCAATTCTTTTTGAATGTTCTACGTGGCGAAGGATACGCCCATCAGATTGTACGTGATATTGGCTTTATGGTGCCGGATATATTACAACTCATTATACCGTTATGGCTGTTTCGGCAAGCACGCAAAGAATCCTACACGACGCGCCCCTTCTATCGGGATCGCAATTTGCACAAGGATATTGTGGCGATGTTGTTTTTCGTGCTTACCCTCTTTGTGGTATGTACCATTTTGTGAGATAGATTTTTTCATTTTTTACAACAAAAACAACAAACTGAAACTGAAGACGACAATGCACCGTCACGTACAAGTGGGCATAAATTGTTTGTAAAATTCTTTCTGAAAAACGGTGGTTAAAATATGAACAACAACAAAATATTGATAACTAAATTGGTAAAAAAAATTTTTTTTTAAATTGGAAAAACAGACACATTATGCGACGAATGCTGCTCTTAATTTTGTGATGGACGAGTCATCATGTTCATTGTACTCGTACGCCGATCAACGAAATATCATACCATATTTTTGAACAGCGAAATTCAAACTGAACAGACGATAACAGACAAATATACATAAGTATTATGTATATATAGTACCTATATATACGAGTACAACTACACACATGCAAAAACTTTAATACATACATGCGTAAGTTTAGTACGGGCATGTAGGCGTTAGATTTTACTACTTACCACATTTAGTTTTTCTTAATTTATCTTTAAATGTGATATACTTTTCCTAATTATTCTACGAGTTATTTTTTAGAATATCACACATAATAAAAATGTTAAAATTACATACGCATTTATTACAAAAAAATTAGAGATTAGAAAGAAAGCAAAAGCAAACACAAACAGAACACCTTATATTAACGTGTTTCATATTTTCATTATGTTAATATATAATATTTATTATAAGTAGATACATATTACATAATATACATACATAAAAGTATGTACATACACACATCCGTACAACATTTGTATATCTCCATACATATTTTACCCAAGGATATTTTAACCTGTTTATCTGTAGCGTAAAAACCTCACGGAGCCAATAACACAGTACAACAAAATTTCAACTTTTAATTTAGGCCTTGCCCAACGGTTTTATTTTCATTTGGGGCACTGATCACGAATCTAAAGTTAGTTTTACTCCATTGCGTCTAGTTCTTACATTACATATTTACCATATACAGTACAACAACAAACGGTAACATTTTCCACTGAGTATTGTAAGTTGCTAGAGGAAATGTGTGCCTCGGAGGTTGTTTTGATGTTTCAGCACCCAGCATAATTTTTAACTAGGAAGATTTTCTCCAAACACAATATGACGGTTTTTAAAGTGAAGTTTTTCAATCGGCAACCTTTTGTGTGACGTTTATATTAAGTATATGCACACAAAAAGAAATCACAACAAACTCATTTCTCTCACTCTCTTTATCTTCTCAAGCAACGTTGTTTTTATTATAGTTGCTATTATTATTAGTAGTATGCATGGTTGCCACTCTCCAAAATTTTACCCTAACAAAATTTCTGTGTTCATTTTTTTTTTGTTTAAAAAAAAAATTAAATCAAAACTAAAAGAAATAACATTATATTTTCAGTAAATATTTTAAAAAACTTAAAAATAAATAGGATGGGCTTGTGCGGATCACTCTCTATGGGAAATATCTCACCACCTTTTTTGAAAGATAACCTCGAGAGTATTTCAAGGCAAAAAAAATGTTGCAATGTTGTGGGTAGTGGGTTGTGGGTGGTTGAAATACGTACTTTTTTTTTATTTTGTCATAATTTGAGTACATATACTACTATATCGTTGGAAAGTTCTCTACGTGTACGACCTTTTGTTTTCGGGTGTTATTGACCTCCGACGTCACCTTCTACTAGTTATTCCATTTTTAGGAGATGTAAAGGAACATACACATGTTCATAAAATAATATTATTACCCTAAAAAATCATTTTCATTTATTCCAAAACTCACTTGGTTTCTTATAACTTTTCGAGGATGATGCTACGGTAGAAAACGTTAAAAATCATGGAGTTATTTTTAGAGAAACCACGCCTGTATAAACAAATGGTCAGAGGTAAAAACTATGTTGCAGACAAATGTTCCTTACAATGAATGTTATGTTATGTACAACAAAATAATCATGATATAATATTTCCCTTAAACTCATGTTTCACTATCAGAAGTTACCAAAAATTACCAAATTGGAAAAGAAATTGTCAAGCAAAGAAAAAGTTACCAATTTTGGTAGAATTCTAGCAAAAACCAGAATCGTGGAAGTATTTAAGTAGTAGTATATAGTTAAGAATTAGAGAAAGAGAGAGTATAAAAGGGCCTGTTGCTGCGGACGAAAGAGAGTGGTCGCAAGTGATTGAGAGTTATGAGTTGTAGATTGGAGTGTGAAGTATGTATGTGAGAGTGAGAGAGCGAAGGAAGGCCTTTTAAAATATGTTCATACATACGTTAAATACTTATGTACAATTATTAGCAAAGTGAATTAAAAATTAAGGCAAATAGTAGCAAAAAGTACATTATCGTACACATTCACATAGATGACTACTTAAATCATTTTAACGAAGTTAAGTACTTCTGAATCAACTTTAGTAAGAGCGTCGAGATGAGCTGATTTGAAAATAGTAATATTAACATCAAAAACTTACGCACACATGCAAAATTCACACAAACGCTAGCGAAATATACAGTCTCTTTTGTTCTAGGCGCGTCAGTTAATGTCTCATATTGATCAGATTTAATCGCAATGATGGGCTAATTAAAAAATGTTTTTATTTTTTCTTGATTAAAATTCTTAGCTTGTTTTCTCATACTGCCAGGATTGTTTTTGGTTGTGAAAAATATAGCAATTATGATTTTGAATATGTTAAATACAATGTATATTTTTAAAACGTGATTAATAAGTTTTTTCAACTACAGCCATAAAGATTCACTTCTATCGCGTGTCTTCACGACAACCTCTGTTTTTTGAACTTTTCTCCAATTTTTTTTATTTTTTTTTAAAGTGACGGTGTAAATCTTAATTTTTGAGGGAAGTGTCCAACCATAGAGAGAAGGTGTCATTACAAAAAATTTGTATCGCATTGTTCTATATAATTTTTTTTTATTAAGTCCTCGAAGACCCCCATTCTTCCGACTTCAGTAATAACCAGATTGTGTGAGAACTAGACGTGATGACGGAGAAAAACTAACTTCATTAGCGAAACTTGAAAAACACGGATCACGACAGTTCGAGCACTAAGAACTGAAAATATCCATTAAAGTTTGCATATGAAAGGAGTTTATTATTTCACCAAGCACAAATACATTTAAGATTAAAGATTAAAGTTTAGTTTCCATGAAATATGGAATACTTAAAATATAAACAAAAATACATACATACATATGCTCCCTGTTTAAAATATTATCTTTTTAAGTCCAATTAAATAACTTTATAATATTAATAAAAATTAGAGCAAAATTTGCAAAAATATTCAGAATACATACTAAATAAACACCTTTTTTTTTGTTTTATTAGTTGCACTATTTTTCAAATTAGTTACGAATTTAGTAAAGTGTATAGCAAAATAGAGATTTCCGATTAATAGCATATGGTAGATGTCTACCTTACAACATATGTGTAATATTTGATTAGATTTTCATTAAAAAATTAATGCATAAATAGTTTCTTAAAACTCTTGTGTTTTATATTTATAAGGACTCGATATAGATAAAGTGACATTATCGGGATACAAAAAGCAAATGGACAATGTTTTCTTTCTATGAGTTATTTCAATTTAAATTCAACTTTTAATTATTTAATAGAAAACTTGATAGTTATACCTTCAAAATACATATGCATGCATACATATGCACATATACATATGTATATATTCAATCATGAAATATTAATAATAGACTCGTAAATATGTAGTAACAATTAAACAATAAAATCATATCAAATTGAGATAATTCATTATAGAACTGTTTATAAACATATCCAAAAAATATTAAATAAATATGGAACACGCTTAAATTCTGAATTATGTAAATACCAAAAATATATAATTAAATATTTACCACCAGTTGAATCTTCCAATGTGTACTAAGTCTGTATTACAATATTAATTAAAAGTATTAAATTAAAAATGCTCATGAGAAACATACTCCTTCGAAGGTAGTATGTAAGTTGAAAGGTGTAAAAGTGGAGCCACATTTATGTTGTTTCTTACCGTTAAATGTGGATATACCTTATATGTTCCAGTTAAGTGTAAATCAATCATAATAATAAACCCATTTAAGTAAAAAAAAAAAATTAAGTATTTCACAAAACAATTTATGTTCGGCACTCAACTACTTAAATTTACATACGAGTATATATATATGTCAGCCATATACATAAATATCCGAATAATATTCAGTTTGGGTCGAATAAGCAAAATATTTTGAAATATTTGTAATTCTCACAAACTTCCCAATTCAATTCAGAAAACGTATTAAATTTTGTTCCATTCTCCTCGACAGAATGTAAGAGGCTCATTGTTTAATTTACATAGACCACTTTCACATTAAAGACTATGTATAATAGATATTAAACTTTTATTACTTATATTTGTGTATATTGTATGAATGAATATTTAATTAAAGTCTAGAAGAACATATTTTAAAAAAACACTAACATTAAACGATTTACTCTAACGATATATTTAAAAATTATAGTTTTTCTTAATTTTCTACTCTCATTATTATACATAGAGATATTTAATATTATATAATTATCACCTAGTTCATATCGATTTACTTGTACAATACATACAAGTTCATACGATATATAGTTCATAGAATCAAAATTAGTGTTATGGTAAATGTTAGAAGATATAAAAACTATATGACAAATATCATAATAACTTATTATTGTTATTAGCAATTTAAACAATAAATTGATATAATAATTATTAAAAATAAAAATAAAAACATAAAATTATTAAGTATGTACATAATTTAATATTTAGATGAAAGTTGCTAGAGGAAAGTAGATTCTTATTTCAGAAAAGTTCTATCGATTGATTTTCTAAACAAAGCTCAGGTAAGTGGATCCCATAAAAAGTTAACAAACTCTTAATTTCTTTCCACTATCAGAAATTACGAGTAAGTAACCCTGTAAATATATGCATAGAACTAAGAAAAATAAACAGTACTTTTCCTCTCTCTCTCTCTCTCTCTCCATGTTATATGGTTTTTTAATCCATTTGACTTATCCACTCTGCAATGGTCATATGTGAAAGAGATATAAGCTAGACAAAAATAAAACAACAACAAAATAAAGGATAAACCCATGCATGTTGATATTGCGGCAAGTTTAGCATTGGTGGTGTTTATATAAACGAGAATAATTCTGATGGCATTAAAAATACCATATTGCAAAATACGAGCACATATGTACATAGTGCATATAGTACATATTCTTAAGTAAAAGTCTTAGGTGAAATTTTTTAAGTTATTGATATGATTATTCTGTACTAGATAACTTTCAAACCTTTCATTTTTAATTATGGTAACTAATTACTTTATATTAAAAGGCTAATAAAAGTTAACTTTAAGAATTTTTCCTCATTTTTCTAATTTGTTCAGCTGATCGCTACAAATATTTGCAGTCAGATTGTAAGGAATGGATTTTTTAATGTAATTTCTACCATTTTAAATTCGTTTCAAATACCTTTTGCATAGAGATAAATAAAAAATTACACTATTTTGGTAAACTGCCACATCTGGCAACAGCGCCTCCATTGGTTTTATATACTTAATTTTTGTTGTTATTTTCTCTCAAAAACTTTTTAAAGCACTCGCTCTCAGAGTATTATTGAGCCAAACAACAACACTGTCTCATCAGCTCTTGCTCTTTATATAAATATGACGAACAAATTTAAAAAATAATGATGAAATTTTAGGGGGGAAAAAATTAACTCGAAACAGTTTTCCGGTTTCCATTTGAAAATTCCATACCTGGTGGTGATGTAGAGAAATGTGTTATATAGAAATTAGTTAAAGAAATTGTGAAGAGAAATGTTGAGAGCGAAGCGAAAGATGCGGAAGTGAGCTTCATAATACCATAAAGCTTTTCCGCTCTCAAGTGTGACGACCTGCGACACTTTGCATAATCCGGCTAATGGCCTTTTTTAAATTGTGATTACGTCGTCCTCTTCCGCACATCGTTTTTCGTGTTTGGATTAGAAAACTTCATAACAGAAACATTTTCTTTCATGATTATGAGTACCTGTCCAACCAACAGAAGAGCCAGCCAATTTTAGATATGTTCAGAAAAATTCCAAAATATGTTACCTCCTACACAAGACAAATAAAATAAAATATGCAGGCATTTTTGTGTGTATTAATTAAAATTTATTATTTAAAAAAATTATATTTCATTGAAATTTTTCGCTTTTTTGTTACAGTTTGCATTTCAGCATTTTGCATGTAATTTGATAATTAAATTACCAAATGTAAATTTTAAACTCAAATATGATTAATATTATTTATTTCAATTTTACTTTAACAACTAATTTCTACAAGAAAATAGAAAATAAAGGAAGAAAAGGGAAATTAACTTATATCATTGTATTATGAAGTAATGGAATGTAGTTATACACGAAGTGAAATGCATACTCGAATGCATTTCCAAATTATTTTATAGTCGAATTGTTGAAATTTCATTTTGTTTCGCATTTAAAGGTCGAAATTTCTTTTTAAAAAAATGTATTTACATAAAAAAGCACAGCAGCAAAATTTAAAATGTTGCAATGTAATTGAAAATGTTTAGCTGTTTTCTTTTTTTTGCCTTTGCAAATGACAATTGTTACTTAAAAATAATAAATTGGTAAAATTGACAATAAGTAAAAAAACAAATAAGAACAAATTAAATTAAAAAAAACTTAGAGTACAAAAAAAAATGGACGGTATAAGTTTAAATTTCTGAGATTGATTTTATGACTATTGAAAAAAGTATATATTTTTTTTTAAATTATAAACTAAACTTAAGGGTATAATAACGCGAAATAAAAAAATAAAAAAAATAAATGGCAAATAAAAATGTCACTGCTGCGCCAAAGCAAATCCATAATGACATACATTTTCGTTTGTTTTCGTATAAAAAATTAAACATTTGCGCAAAATAATTGGCAGTGCAATGAATTACATATTTATAGATAAACAAAAATAGTAGTAGTACGAGTAGTTTCCAAGATGTACAATATTCATAACGTTTCACAATTGATTTCTTTTGATTTGTATTCCTAAAGCTTTTTTTTGCCATAATTTCGTTTTATTCGCGCTCATTGTCATTCTTAATTTATATTATAATAATAGATAAATGTAAGTTTTATGTTTTGTTTTTGCTGTGTGTTTGTGTTTAGTGTTTTCATTTTAGGGTTTCAACTTTTGTAACAATTTCTTCTCTTTTTCAATCGCTTTGTTTTGCATCAGTAAGCAGGCATTGGCTTTATACCTTGTGTTCTATTGTGTAGTCCAATTGTCTGCTTGCTGCATATCGAACTATATGAACCACTCTTTTCGTTTTGTCACTTGGTGACCAGTGGTTGAGTGAACAACTGCCTCGTCTGGGTCATCGGCACCATCGGCTCCGTTGTCTTCATGTGTAAGATAATCACCTTTATGTCGGTGCAAGTATCTGCTGATCAGGAAAATCATAAGCAAAAGTAGTAGGAATAAAATGACGAGAAGGCCTGTAATCGAAAGTATAAAGAAGAGTTAATTAAGTTGCCGCAATTATGTTTCAGAATTTTTATAATTTTCACACAATTTCTATTAATTCATTGAAAACTTACACCCGAGCAATACTGAATCCACTTCATTGTAAGCTTTCCTCAATTTTTCCTCATCGATTAGTGGTGGTGGACGTGTCTCAATTTCGATGGGAGGATGTGTAACAGGTTCAACACCACAAAAGTCTTCAGTAAGTTGTGCTGAAAAAAAAATTGGTAAAAATGTTAAATAAACAAAATAATATGGAATTTATGTTGTTAAAATAACTTACTTCCCAACGACTTAATGTTGGCCGGCGGATTCTGTTGGAACATCAATTTCAATGGATAAATATCATCGAATTGCACACGTGATACACAGCCAACGAAACCGTCGCTCATAGATTCATTTTTACCAATGTACATATACTGAATATTATTGAACTGTGCATCTGCTGATGCTTTGATATCAAAATGATACTCCACAGGCTCATAGTTGTCCACTTGCAGCACTACAGTGGAACCGGTGTTCTTACGCATAAAGTGCATATCGTGATATTGTCCCAAGCCGAAATGTTTTTTAGGGAAAATAATCTCTTGACGTTCGAAACCAAAATCAAAAACGCAACGTAAGTGACCTACAAAAAAGTAAATAAAATAATTTAAATTTTTTTATTATCTATTAATCATTATAATGTAATGAGAGTTAATAGTTAATTACCAGAGTTTGAAATTTGTATAGTCAAATATTCTCCTGTTAAATTAGAGGAGAAACCAAGCAGAAAACCTTTGGGTATGGTTGTGGTGAATCCAACGCGTATATTTTCAGCGATCGATGAACGGAATGAACCTTCAAATTCATAACGTATCATTGAGCTAGTCCGCAAATTGACACCAATTTCTAACCGACCACACAACAGAAACGAAATTAATTTATAAAAATCGTGCAATTATTTTTTAAATGCATTATTTAAGACTTCTTACCATCTGCACATATCGGACCCTTGAATGCACTCCACCGACAATCGCATGTGTAGCCGTCGTAACGTTCGATGCATGTGCCGTTGTTTAGACAAGGGTTCGATTCACAACGTCCCACACAATCGCTACTAACACCATAGATGCCACGTTTAGCATGTTCCTTCAAATCAACCATTTTTCCATTCAGCAGCAGTGCACGTATGCAGCCTACATAACCATCACGATAGTCGGTGGTGGCACCAATCACCAAGTCCGATGTCAAATGCAATGCACGCACTGGACCTGGTGGCTCTCGTACCTCAGCCTTAATGGAGCCATCGACAACTAAGCGTGCCTCTTTTCTATTTGCAAGAAACAATTTAAAACATTAATTCGTCTTTCATCGCTTTCATCAACTCCGTTTAATTTCCATTTAACTAACCTATTTCGCTCCACACTCACAGTATGCCAATTATTGTTATTCAAATGATAACTTGTGGCCACATTTACACCTAGCGGCCCGCTGCCAGCTTGATATTGGAACTGCAATTTATTGCCACCATTTATGCTCAACTTAATGTAATCGGTTGGGCCCGTTGCATGGAATAGCACAGCATTCTCAATTGTTGTCTTGAATTCTAAATAAATATCACCGGAATGTCCCATGTCGAATGGTGGCAAATTTATAGTAGCATCTGCTATGCGGAATGTTACCACATTGCTGAATAGGTCATCACCTTCACAGCGTAATGGCCCGAGCGTGTAGCGTCCTTGTTTCTCATCAAGCGGGGTGCCCGTGTCACCGAATTTCACAGCACGTACTGGCAAATATTCTTTCTCACGTATATCGCCACCATCTTCAGTCCACTCCAGACTATTCGAATCGCAATTACACCATTTCGTTGGATCTTGGCATTTACCCAAAATGCCGCATTCACATTTACGCGAGCCAGGCAATGCGCCCGCCCAATAGTCCATCGGTTGATTGTGGCGTGACACCCACCAGGAGAATGGCCGGAAATTGCCAGGTTCAGCTGAAAGTATGCGAAATTAGTCAATGGTATTTGCTGGTACTAAGTTTTTCAACACTATGCCCTTACATGGTGAGTTGTAAAGTCTCGATGAGCGGCAGGAGTAACTCAAACGCTGCCAACATGTGTGCGACCTGTTAAGCATTGCTTCGATTTGGCGCAAATCAGCATCGTACATTATATTCTGCTCGAAAGAGCCAGGCTCTTGGAAGCCATCAACAGTGGTTGTGTGCTCTTGGCTATGACTCAATGTGGTTATGACGCGACCGTCAGCTGTAATACGCAAAGAAGGCTTTAATGCATTGCTAAGAAGAGATGCACTTTCATACTTACTATAGAATTCACATACAACTGGGAAAGGCTCCAAAGGTCCACTACCATCTACATCAATCTTGACATTAACACGCTGCTGTACATTTTGTACATTTTTGTATGCCTGGCATGAGAGTGGATTATTTGCTGCAAGAGATATTTAATATTATTACAAATATACACGCGCCTAGCACACGTTAACTTACATGTATGACAAACAGCGCCCGCATATCCGGTATGTGCACAATCGCAGAAGAACTCCATAGAATTCTGATGGCATACACCGCTGTGCTGACATGGATTCGGATTGCAACGATCAATCATTTGACAAGCATCCACCACAACTTCATCGCCGCAGCACACCTCCTCGCCCTGCACCCAATCTTTGGGTAATTTATAATTGCCGTCCACCAAAATAAGACGCATACAACCAACAAAGCCATGCTTCTCAATGCCACCGGCAATGTAATACACGCGCCCCGTCGATATTTGGATAGTCTTGGTGGTGGTCATCGGGCGCTGATCAATATCGAGCACTAACTTATTCCGATTGATGGCAAGCACAAACGAATGCCATTTACCATCGTTGAATTGCTCATCGTAATTGTCCAGAATAATTCGCGGCTTGTCACCCAATTTCAAATCGATCTTAACTTTGCCAAACTCAAGAAACACCTTTACATAGCCACCCGAAGCGAAATCATGATGTAGCATCATACCCTTATCCTCATATGTACGGAAATAGAATGAGACATTCATGCTCTTCTGTGACTCGTAGCCTTTGATGCGTACATAGGAGCCACGTGTGGTGAAAGTAACCGGGTAAATGGGTGGCGACGGGCAAGCGTAGACCGTATTCACTTTTGTATAACGATATGCATCGCCATACTCATAATGCTCTTTCATTTCACGCACAAAATTGGTCGAATTCACAAATAGGTTCTCAATGCAACCAGTGAAATTTTGTGTGACCATTATACCCTCCTGCACATTGGGCACACCGCCCAAATAAAGCTATGTAACAAGCAAAGAAAAATAAAAATATGTAATTATACAATAATTCATCGAAAAATAGTACCTCACGATTCAAATTCAAACGACTGAATTCACCCTTGATTCGACCACGGACAATAACACGATCCACCGAGAATATGATGTCACGACGATTGCGCGAAATTACAACATCATGCCAGACATTATCGTCCAACAAACTGCCAACGGACAGTGAAGTCATTATACCACCGCCCAAATCCAAATTCAAAATCATTTTATTATCCTTCAGCTGCAATGCAAAGAAATCTCCTTGAGTGCCACGTGAGTACATCAATATGCCATTGGCATGCGCAGTCTTGAAACGAAAACGAATCGATTCACGAGTAGACGCAACGGGATCATATTGCAGATCATAACGTACGAGTCCAGTGCCATTAAAGTACAAATTGTCAGCAACTAAAAATTGCACAAAACATTATCAGTATAATCTCTCCAATTTGTGTATGTAGATCAAGACTCACTATAATCGCAGCCATATAATTCAACACGCATAGAAATTCTGTCGTGCCAACGTGTCGGATTAATTCGTACCCATTGTGCAATTATAGGCACTTCGAAGACATTGTAGTGTATGGAATTACCATCGGAATTGCCCTTGAACATCTGTGGAACAAGAACAAAATGTGTGATCATTTTTCGGTATTAATAAAATCTTAGAGATTAGATTGATTCTTTAATTAAAACATAAAATAAAATCATGCAAATTAAAATTTTGGAAAATATTAATATCCAATTACCAATATTTGTTATTTTATTATTTATTTTATTATACACATGGAACATTTTTGAAAAAAAAAATTATTTTAGCTCCATTTCCTAAATTATGGCCAACCCAAAATATTATAGTTTGGGCTGGAAAGACTTTCGCTACATTAGAGATTCAGATTTTTCTTTCCTAGTGCCAAATTGTTATTGGCCACTGCGTACTTTTATTTAATGTATCTTAAAGGAAAGTTTCATCAGCAATGTTCGCCAATTTCTAATTTTTCCAACTCCCAATGACTTTTTCTGTACTATGTAAAATGTACAATATGTTCGTAAAATTTTCCGTTTCTGGACCCTTTTTTGCTGGAGTGGAAATTTTTCTAAAACTGTTAATTAGTTGAGGGAATTAATTTAGAATAATAATAACATACTTTACTTATCATAAAAATCGAAAAATCTAACCTCTGACCGACCTAACTGAACATTTTTGAAGACTCTTATCAAAAACCCTCCGAAAGTGTAAGTTGATGCAACGTGATTTCACTATGTTCCACAGGTGGCAGCACTGTGCCACCGACACAAAACATCAAGAAAATAATCGCCGTTAACTTTAATAAAGTTATTTGACGGAAAAACGAGACGCATCATATTCGTTCGGACGCATGATATTTCTAGCAAGTGAAAAATTAAAAGTGAATGTTTATGTTTTATTTGGTCGTGGAAATTGGAGAAATTTTTGAAAAAGCGAATGTATTTCTTCGTTTTAAACTAAATTTTAAGAATTTAATGGTGGTTGGGCAAACATCAATAATCGATTCAATACAACTTTTTCGACATCACAAGAAATGGCTGAGGTGCCATTTAAGGTAAGGTGCCGCACCATTTTCTTTCCCCACTTTTTGTGTTTATTCGCGCCAATTGTTGTTTCAAAATCGATATTTTATCTACTCTTAGTCATTTGAATCGTACTTGGACGAAAATTATTACGATTTTGAATGACTTTCTCAATTTTTTCTTGGCCATTTTTGATCGTTTATCGTGTCTAGAATGACTGCCCGCAAACCACAAAAAACTGATTACGGTGTAAAAGATTATGAGAAATTGTTGGAAGCAATTGAAGAAGTGGAAGTGGAAACGAATTCGGTTCGTTAAACGGCCACCGAATTCCGAATGGATGATTGGAGTTTGGGCCGATACATCAAGAAATTCGATATGGAAATTCCTCGCCACTTGCAGTGAAAAAGCAAACACATTCTATTTTTGCCCAAATTACGATTCCGATGATGAGAGCAGACCGATTAATGAATTTTCCATTTGAATTTGTTTCTTTTTAAATACATATTTTTTTTAAGCAAATAAATGTGAAATGCCTGCCCCTTATATTCAATAAAAAGGCAAAAATTCAACGAATTTGACGTTTTTCATTGAGATTTTCTACTATTTCAATGCTCTTTCATGGTGCGGCAACTTACAAGCCAAAATTCGAAAATGACCATTTTGGGACATTTCTACTTGGTATCTTCAGCAAAATTGTAGCTGCAACTTTCCTCTTTCCAAGGGTATACCTCTTAATTTAACATGTTTTCCTATTCTACTCCGGGTTATCGGCCTTAGAAAAAACCTCTACTGAAATAAATAAAATTAAGAGATCTAGATGATAACTTTTCGAAAAAACAAAAAAACAAAAAATAACACGTAACTTTATTATGTAAAACAAATGAAACTCAACACACATTTATTTTTTATTACATTTTACCTGAGGTTCACTTGAGGGATTCACATACGATCTCCAGTATTCGCCATCATCCGAATACTGGACAATGTACTCGGTGACGAATTCATTTGTATGCTGACGACCCATTGTAGCGATTTTTCGTGTTGTGCGTTTATCGCCCAAGTCGAGTGTTAAAAAGTGATTGTAAGTGTTTTCGACTGGCGTCCAAGCGGAGTTACCTTCACGGTTTTTAAAATGTTAGATAGTATGTGGTGTTAGATTACAACAGTTAGTAATGTTGGTATATTTTGTATAAGTATAATATGGTACATATGAATAGTGATTATGTATTAGAAGATATTTAGAAGGATAACCAAGCGCTCCATTAAAATTAGAAAGAAAAAATCAAATAAAAACAAATAGCAAATTAAATCTACATAGAAAATCAACGAATTTACTTCAAAGCAAAACAAAAATCGAAATGTAAATAAAATATAAGCGCATTAGCATAAGAGAACAAAAAACTGTTGTGTTTTTTGTATTTTTCCAGAAAATATGCCGATTAAGTAAATATAAATAATGGAACAGTTGTGCACATAAATATCCTTTTTACTATTTCTCTTTATCTCCTGATCCTTGTAAGTAGCTATTAGCGTAATGTTTGCCGCATACCATAAAAAGTGGTGTCTTTATTTATTGGGTGCAATTTCCATTTGAATGCTTTGCTAATACGTTTTATTTGCACTTGTTTGTTTGTGCACACACTGAATCAATGCAATCACCACCATAAATCTTCAACGTTCTCTTTCCGCTTACCTTTATATTACCACCTGGCTCTTTATAATCAGCGAATTCTAAATCGGTAATGCCATAACTGATGGAATACTCAGTGATGTATTCCTCACTATGAGGACGTCCCTGCAAAGCAATGTGCGTTACATTTTTTACATTGCCCAAATCGACAATTAAACGCTGATCGAAATCGGAATGTTTAGCTGACCATGAAGTTCCAGCTAAATATTTTCAAATTGCATTTCAATTTTAAAAAATCGCAAGAAATGAAATAAATAAAATAAAGCAAAATTAAAATACAAAATCATCAAGTTACAAAACTAAAAAAAATACGATATTTAATTGAATAATGATACTTGGGATACTTGGGATCTTCCCGACTTAACTAATAATAAAAATATAAATGTATTAAATAATACATAAAAATAATACATTTTAATACACTGAAAAGTAAAAAATTTAACACGGTATTTTTTATATAGTGGACCTATCACACAGATCAATCATGAGGAACCGTGGAGGGTTCCGAAACGATCGTATGATCTATTATTCTGTTTGGACATATTTGTCATCCAACTTTGGGATACGGCAAGTACTCGTACCACAAACATTGAAATTCATCAGCGCTTTCTCTATAAAATTCCCAAATGTTCCATCTATTTTTACAAAATACAGAAATTCATACAGATTTTAACATTATAAAGTATGAAATAGTATAATTTTTTCTTATTTTATTTTTGGGCACAGCAGCCCATGAGGGCCTAGGGCGAGCTTTTCACATTCACTCAAGTTGTGCGTGTTATGTTTATGTATATTTTGTACATGAATGGAAGGAACCTACAATTTAGTGCCGAATCCGAACGGCAATTTTTACTCTTATGTAGGTTTGCCATTGCCTGCCATGAGATGGTGCCGTGTGGAAAAAATAATATAGCAACAGTTATATCGATGGCTAAGCTCACAGAATTTTTAACAAACATATTTGCCTTGCAATGCTGTGAAACTCTCATCTGTTGAATTTTGAAGCACTTTTACACCGATTTCAAATCGGCACCCTAATCTACTTTTATTGGCTAGTCACATGCGACAATTGTACGCTAGATTCAGAACATACGGAAGCCCTAAAAACCTCGTAACAAACTTTAAAAACAAATTCCACATAACTCACCTGTGATCATAGTAACAATTTAGCTTTAATGTTGGCCGGTAACCGTTTAAAATATTTGAAACAAAAACAGAATTTCTCATCTCGATTTGCTAAATTGTACTTAATGACAACTGGCAATACTGTAACTACTTTCATGTTTTAGCTACGTCATGTAACTTTTGTTTTCATTACATATGTAGCAATTTTCCAAAGTGTAAACAACATAGCCTTTTTGCACAATAAACATGTCAGCATACAGCAGCTGTCATAAATAAGGTGTACAAGTATAAAACCGACAATTTTGTTTAGAAACTACGCTTTTATTTAAGAAAAATGGTTATTCATTTAATCTTCCAAGTAATGGCCATTGCTATATTTTTATTAACTATATTTTTGTAATGGCCATTGCTAGCTACATCTCTCTGCCAATTTGTGAATGCCTCGCCAAAAAAAACTTTTTTGAGTCAAACCAGTTATTGAATCATATTTGTTTTTTCACATTTTCGTACGAATCGAAGTGTTGCTCAGCAAGTGCGTGCCCCATTCATGAATATAAGTGGTAGTCAGATGGAGCCAAGTCTGGTGAATAAGCCACATGGAGAAAGGCTTCCCAGCTGTACGAATCTACCAATTCTCGAGTCTGTTTTGTTCTTGTTCGATGTGATGGTGCATTGTCATCAAGAAAAATCACTTTGTGTTGCCTAGCTCGATCAAATCGGTCAATTGTTGTTGGTAGCGTTGGCCAGTAACTGTTTCACCTGGTTTCAGAAGGTAACACCTCGCTGATCCCAGAAAATACAGAGCCTTGTCTTCTTATCGATGCGACTTCGCTTTGCTGTCAATTTGGCCGGTGTACCGGGCATAACATATGATCGTTTACGTTTGGGATTCCCGAAATATATCCATTTTTCTTTGCCAGTAACAATTCGATGAAAATATGACTTTCTTTTGCACCTGGGAGCAACATTTCACAGGTGGTTTTTCGATTTTTTTTTACTGTCCTTCAGTTATTATCTTCCCACCTTCAAAATCAATCCTATGGCTTTTAAACGTTGAGAAATGCATTGTTGTGTCACATTTAATTGTTCTGCAAATTGTTCTTGCCTTTGACCATCATCCTCATCATGGTCTTCCTCGTTCTTCGTTTCTCACATCAAAATCGGAAAATCGCTTTTAGACTAATTGAACCACTCGTTGCACTGTATTTTACCTAGAGCGTGCTCACCGTTAGTTTCCACAAGCACTCGATCAGATTCCAAAGCAGATTTCTTTAATTGGAAACAGAAAATCAATGATGTCAGCATATCGTAGTTTGTAGGCACAAAATTCGACTTTTACGACCGAAAAAAAAATAAAATGTTTTTGATTGTTTTTGAACTGAATATTGTTGACAGAACTAAATGCAAAAATGGCGCCAATGATATTGTTTGACACGAGCGTATAGTTTTACCTATTTTTTTATATATATAGTTTTATAGTTTTACATAGCGACACAGAGACAAACATATTGTTTGAATTCAAGTGCATATATGTAGTTCTAGTTTTATTTTCAGAAACAAAAAATCATCAATTATTTTTGAAAGCACAATCTTTCATTTATAAAAAAAAATTTAAAAATTTACAACTGACCACCACTACTTATATTTCATACGAATCATAGACTCATCGGTCCAGAGTATTCTGTGCCAAAATCTTTCAGGTTTTAAGACGTTATCTGCATAGAACAAATATAACACGCACAACATGAGTGGATGCGAAAAGCTCGGCCTAGGCCCTCCATGGGCTGTTGTGCCATTAAAAGTAAAGTAAAGTAAAGTAATCCTAATAGAACTTCATCCTCTTTTGCAGATTTATTTTGCCTATGTACGGAATTTTTCGTGCTTTCCATTTTCATGAAGCCTTCTGCGAATAGTGGATAAAAAAGACTTTGCTTCGTCTAACTATCACTTATTTCGATCAATGCCGAATGCCCTTACTGGAATACGCTTTACTTCAGTTGAAAGTATCAAAAATTTGATTGCGTCGTTCATAGCCTCATAAGATGTAAGGATTTTTTTGTTTGGCAGAAATCCAATAAATTGCGTGGAAGATGACAAAATATCATAGCTCCCGATGGACACTAATTGAAATAATGTTTTTTCTTTAAACATATTGAAATAAAACTATTTTTTTTGTAGAGCACAAACCCCTAATTTTCAAGTTATACACCCAATATAATATGTAAATAGTAGTTTTATTCGAGGCTAGCTATTCCTGCTACTTTTTAATAGAAAACAGTGACGCTTTAATGTTTCAGCTTTAAATACTTATACATAACAATATTTGGTATAATCACATTAGAGTTTCTGGTCCCGTAGGGCCTGAGCGTCTATTTGATTCAAGTTTATGGCTTCATCAGACCAAATGGCTGGCATTTCCAAGTATCACTGAAGATATCCGTATCTCTAATTCAATTTATTTGTTTTTAATCAACAAAATTAAATCATTTTAAATTTTAGCAACTGGTTATTTTTTCCTATTTTTTTTTTACAATACAAACTTTTGTTTTTTTTATTATTTTATTAATTTTCAAACTAATTGTTAGACTAGAAAATCAACCCCAGAAACGAATACAAAAAATAAAACACTGCAATATCAATTTGTTCGGCGTAAATAGACGCACGTGTAACTTATTTAAACAAAGTGCCGAAACTAAATGAATTGCAGCAAAAAGAATGAAAACAAAAACAAAGAAGAAATAATTAAAAGCAGGCAAATGAATGGGAGTCATTTAAAGTAATCGTCGTACCAGTTCCACACCCACAATATTAAAAACGTGCAATGTAAAGATAGCGAGACAAACTGAGGCATGCGGTAGTTATAGCTATAACTATATAACTATGGAACGACAGCAAATATGGTATATAGTTGGGTGCTACAAAATGATGACGACACTCAAAATAATATACGATTTAATTGTGAAAGTGTGACTGCTTAAGTAGTTAAAGAAAACTATTGAGTATTGACAACAACAACAAATCCAAAGGATTCCAAGTTTGCAACATTTGTAAGCAATTGACAATTTACAAGGATATTGTTTGAACTGGTGCAAACTGGTGAATGGTTGAATCCATGGCAATATAAATAGTATAATCAACCCCATTTGTTCACTCGCTGCTTTCCTACAAATAAATTTCAAAGTAGGGTAACTACATATATATGTATGTATGTACATTGCCGGAGGAGGAAATAACATTTGATAAACCCCTACATTAAAACAGTAGAGTCTCATTGAGTAAACAAACGAAAAGGGTATTTTGGAAATGGCAATGGCCTTGGGTATACAATTTCAACAGGAGTGTCAAAACTAAATGGTATCGTGGTTTCTGCACTTTATATCAATGAAAAATTTGGAACGTTCGAATGATTCCATTGAAAATCAATGTAAACTACAAAAAAAAAAAAAACTATATTAAAACTAGAATCAAAATCAAAAAGGGGTGCAAACTCGTGCAAAGAACTAATTACTTATGAACATTTATGAAGGGGGGAGGGAAGGAAGAATTAGAAGACGAGAGAACGAATTGTGAATAGGAAAAACAAATACACGTGTAGAATAGGTATGCTAAATATTTAACGTATTTTTTAATTGCGCAAAATTCATCAAATCCCAGTGAATAACTCGAATAATGTAAAAAACACAAAATGCTTTGTGGTTAGAAGAAACTATAAAAGTACTTCAAGCGGTTTTTTGTTTAAATTCGCAATAATGCAGCTGGTTAATGTTCACCGAACAAATAAAACAAAAGGGCTTCACGCCTCATTTAATTTCTGATTGTTATTATAACCTTTTGTTTTGATTAAGAATTTTGCGGAATTATTAAACCATGCACCTTTCTTTTTTCTTTATTTATTTGGCGCCAATTTCTCAACTCATTGTATTTATTATAGATAAGTCACTTAGCGTGGTTCCTTAAACTGAAGTAAAATAAATTACTGAATTTTTTAAACTTATGCGAATAAATATATCTCGGAAACGATGTTGTCCCTAAATCCACTTGAATCTAAAAACATTTAAACTTTAGCAATTTTTCAATTCAATGGAAGCTGCAGCATAAAGTTTTCAGCAATAATATTTCTTTGGCGACGATAAACTTGATATTTGATTTATTCTCAAGTTGAAAGTGGTACAAAATCGTCATTAGTCTTGCAATTTGAATGTTAAAAGTTTATAATTTAAACATTAAATAATTCAAGAGCTTTAGACAACTTGCTAAGGGCACTCACTCGCAAGAGAAAACTACATTTGAAGCGCTATCACCCAGAAAGTAGGGACATTACAGTCTTAATGCCACATCTCCTACTGCGACTCCTCAGCAAGTTTGGCTTATCTGACAGCGTGTAACGAAGGGGTTACCATAGATCTTTCAGTCGCATTACACGTTACTAAATCCATCAATCAACCATTTGTCGTAAATGCTACAAAATTATTTCTTACATCCGCTTTCAGTATTGATTAAACTTTCAAACTGTATAGGACAGAATCTATTATTTTTAAGGCAAACATATAAGCTTCAGCAACTGCTTCAATCCAAAAAAAAAAAGAAAAAAAAATATAGAAGAAAACTCCTTTCGTTGCATGTGTGCACATAAAATTTGACCCCATTCCACAAAACGAAAAATGTCTGCATGATGTCTGAATCATTTTCCAAATTTTCTCCCCTGCTTGCAACAGAATGTTTATTTCTGATTTATGTAATTTAGGTACGGCCTTACAGGTTGCTATTTATTATATTTCTAACTACGTAGTTGTGGGTATGCACATAGTACGTACGCTACCTAGTAGATATCAAATGATAGAATGAATTGTAAAATCTTTGATTTTATGCCTATTACGTATTGACAATAAGTATTAGTTAGGTACTTTATTTATTTTTCTTGTAAAACGTATAAAAATAAAACGTGATTATCATCATGAATGTAAAGTTAAATAATTAGTTACAATTTAATAAACAATTCCCTTAATTCTAGTTTAATACAGTTTTCTTTAACTATAATTTTCTTTGTTTTCTTAGTGCCACTCGGCAATATTCCAAGATATCATCATCTTCTGCCAATGCAGTTCTCACAAGTAAATCTTCTATTTGCAAGAATGTAAACGTATCTTCTTTTGGTTTACAATCCCGAAATGCAATCGCAGCACAATATTCCGGTTGTAATAGATGCTCCTCGAAATGCCAATTATACATAGGGAAATCATTTACATGCAGTGTGGTGCTCGTTAATGGATGTGAGTTAATTTCCAACTCTAACGTTGGATCGACACTGAAGCTAACTTTCTTCAAATCTATGGTAATACCAACTCCAAGCTCCTTCACGTAAGCCTCCTTTAGACACCAATGACGCATAAATGCTTTCAGCTTTTCCGAATCACTGTACTGAGGACATGCTATAAAATGCCATTCACTTTCAGAGAATTTATTATACATGATGCGGAAAAATTCTAGTAATGATTTGCCACCGCTATATTCGATTTTCATGACATCAACACCTACACCAAAATCATCATTCGCATCGCTTGAATCTTCAGGTTCTGCTGCCTGTACGCCTGCAAGCACCACCATATTCCCATGATGCGATACATTGAATGTGAGTGGTTTCGATACAACGGAGTCCAGCACCCAATATGGTTTCCCACGGACATCACGTGCAAATTTCACATCATGATAATAAATTCCACTCATGTGGCTTACGTATTTGCGCATGAGGAGCCGACCCACCAGTGAACTGAGAAAATCATCAATGAAATGGAACTTCAAGAGGCGTGTTCGTTCTTCAGGCTGCACTGATGCCACCGCTACTGCCAATTGGGGCAGTGTTGGCGTCCACGCTGATAAATCGAAAGCCCATCGTGTGCAAATGTGTTTACTCATTTCTCTAGTTTCCTTTTTTTTTTAAATAATATTCTATTTCACTAAATTAATATTCCGTGCGTTATTCAATTAATGCTGTCATTTTTGATACTATTTTCACTCTTTTCTTGGAACTGTCACTTTATATGATACAAAAAGAGCAAAACAAGAGAGAATATAGAGAAAGAGAGAGCAAGAAGAAAAACAAAAGATAAACAGTCATTGCAGCCAACACTTAAAAACGAAAATCAATAAAAACATACTGTAAACTAGTCTGTGTAGTCTGTGTAAATTACAAATATAAAAAATGTAATTGGAATTTTTGTGAAAAACGTTACTTTACTAGGTCAACTGTATTCTCAATAGAAAATGTTTTTATTTATAATCCTAGTCGCTATATACAAGCACAATCTGAAGTTATTGAAGTAATAGAACAAAACATGTAAAGGTAAGTAACTAAATTGTAATAAATCAATGAACTGGGAAAGTCAAAGTTTACTTTACTTTTCGTATTATTTAAAATAAAAAACTTTCCTAATAATCCAAAAGTATTTTTCGTGTTATATGTAATTTTCTACGCATTTCACGCGCCGAGTTGCAAATCATATTTTCGGTGCATTTTTCTTCTAATATTAGTTCTTTAATTTTCGCAGTTGAAATAAAATGCCAAATAAAATGATTCGAGAAATTTTTTTAACAAAATGAAAATCCCGCTTCACGTAACTTCCTCTACGTGAAGCGTGAAACTTCCCTCTTTGCTGGAGACGTTAAAATGAGTCACCAGTTTATGAGGGAATCACCTAAATAATTTTTCCAAAAAACGGTAAATACTAAGGACTTAAAATTTTGTAATGTTTCATTATTTAGGTTTTCGACATTTAGGATTTTTGTTTACAGGAAAAAAGAAAAAAAAAACTGTAGTTTTATGTATGTACAAAGGCAATAATATATTCAATTCTAAATAATAAAATTTTTTTTTTTTTAAAGTTTAGCTAAATCATAGTTTTTAATCTTTGAAAGTCAGAGGTGTATTTTTTGTACTAAATGGCAACATTTATTATATTGTGTGTTGAAGAAGATAAATAAGAAGAGTCACAGTAAAAAGGTAAGCAATAGTTTGTAGGAACATTTTTCTTATTTAAACATTTTATTTAACGAAAAACTTTATTTGGAAAGCTTGTACTTTAAATACAGGAAAACGAAGACATGTCTAAAAAAAAGTTACCTTTTTGAATTTTGACCTATTTTATGGGTCAAAATTGTATTTATTTTAGTTATAAATACATTAAATTTAAACGTGGTGCAAGTTTTGTTCCCAAAAAATAAGCATAGATACGCGTTTCTTTTGCACTTCGATAGTTATCTTATATTTATATGCGCCAAAAGAATCACAGCTAGGTACAGTGCGAACTCGGCTAACGCATCTTAATAGAATGCGAAGTAGTTGCAAAAACAGCTGCAGTTTCAAAACCAGAGTTAAAAATGTAATCTGGTCAATAGAGAGAGAATACATACTCATGCCTGCCACAAGCATACATAAGTAGTTCCAACAATATCTACATAGGTATGTATGCATATTTTGAGAAATAGGGATAAACACGAAATGGAATTTAAAAAATGGAGTCAAAATAAACATTTAAAATGATAGTTGCGGTAATTAAGGTTTTACGAAAATCGGTCTTAACTGGGCTAAAGTAAATAATAGAGATGTTGTAATAGAAGATAAGTTGCATGTATCTAGGGTTAAGGTTTCCTTAAACCGAGGTCGCACTGTATTGAGAATGATTGGAGCTTTGCGCATGATGGCACTATAAAACATAAATAATAAGTAACTGCAAACATGATAAAGGATATAATCTACTTGATAAAAAAACGCTAATATGCAAATTACATACAATAGGTGCATCATACGTACATAGTTCAAAGCACATTTATTAAAATTAATATATTATATAGAGTGGCGAGCATTATTGGATACATGCTGGTCATATTTGACTTTGAGTATCTGTAAAACCTATAAAAATACACGAATCGAATTGGAACTTTCGCCGTTAATTTCCTTATTTATATTTTAAAAAAGTAAAATTATAAACCATTTTCAAAATTATAAAGTTAATGTAACTTTTAGTGCTTGCAATGAAAAAAGCCAATGGATCCACTTTTGCACGTTTCGTTTTCCCTATAAGGCAACACTAATTTTTAAAACAAGAGCAAATGAAATTCGGGGATTCTCTACGAGTGAAGTTACCGTTTTCTAAAATATTGTTGAACTTGTCACAGAAAACATTTAGTTACTCGTTTTTACTGAAGAAAATATCTAAAAACTTGGAAAACAAAATTATGCATGTTAGAAAAAGACGCAATATAAGCCCATCTGAAACCAAAAAATCGCGACCACGATTGCTTGCCGATAGGGATGCTCGAAACATTGAGCGCTTCATGATGTCCAAGCAGAAGACAACACCGAACCGAAAGAAGCTGCAGCGGCCATAAAAAAAAACCCGTTAGTGAGTGGACAGCACATAGAGCGCCTCAAAGAATCTGACAACAGCGTCAATAAAACATAAAAAACCAGCACTATCAACGAAAAATATTGCGGCACGTCTAAAATTTTGCCAGGATCACAAGAATTGGAGCGTAGAAGATTGGAAGAGAGTAATTTGGTCAGACGAGACTAAAATTAATAGGTTTCACTCCGATGGAAAGGAATACTACTGGCACCGTGTCGATGGTATTGTGAAGAAGGACAACTATCTTCGCATTTTGGAATCGAATCTGTCAGACTTTGTGGACGAAAAGCGCTTACCTTGAAGATGAATTAATTTTTGAACAGGATAGAGACCTGAAGCACACGGCAAAAATTGTTAATAATTGGCTGAATAACCAAAAATTTCAAACAATGAAGTGGCTTGCCCAAAGCCCAGACCTAAATCCTATTGAAAATTTATGGGCTCCGCACTCAAAAATTTGAACGAGCTTTGGTCCCGAGTTCAGACTGAAAGGGGCGTATTCCACACCAAGTCACCGAAAAATTAGTTGAAAGTAAAGAGTGTTATTAAACTAAATATTGAAAATATTATTTCTTTTTTTCGGTTGTCTTTATTATTTTCTATATTTTCTAAACGTGCCAAAGTGGATCCATTGGCTTTTTTCATTTTTGAAATTTTGAAAATGGTTTATAATTTTCCTGTTTTAAATTAAAATAAAGAAATTAACGGCGAAAGTTCCAATTCGATTGGTGTGTCTTTATAGGTTTTACAGATACTCAAAGTCAAATATGACCAGAATGTATCCATTAATGCTCGCCACTGTCACTGTATTACCTACGCTGTACTAGTAATATTAGGCAAAAATTAAAATTTTAATAAAACGAATTTCTAAAATACCTAATTTAAATAATAGGTAGGTTCCTACGAGTATCTATGTAGTATGTGTATTACCATAATAAAAAACTATTTTTTTTTATTATAACAAACATTTTCAAAAATAAACAAAAGTAATGCCAAAATACTCTATACACTTTATATAAACTATAAATTGTTAATAGCAAATAAGAAAAATTTAATTAATTGAAAAACGGCAAGATTTCGTTCATACAGCAATAAAATGCGCTTCATTTCATTCATTCACACAATATAAACAATATTGATTTGACTATAAAGAATTTCATTGGAAATTTATAACTAGAATTTACAAGTACTCGTAAATCAACACTTACCATTTAGACGCGCCTTGTTAGGACCACGATCATTTAAAGAGGAAGTGGCTGTTAGTACAGCTCTTTCCATCAATGGCATGTTACAATCATAGTCGGAAAAGTAATCACTATAGGAATCTGAAACAAAACAATTGAAAAAATATTAAAATTATTTTCTTTTTTGAAGATGAAAAGTATATATTTCTTTGCACAAATGTTTAATTTCTTAAATTGGCTTTCATCCAGCGTGAAGCAGCAAAAAACTTAAATTTAATTAAACAAATTTTAATGTGAATGTGTTTAAAATGTTTCCTACAATGTGACACAATTTTGCGTTTTTAAAAGAAAAAACCATATGCTCTTTCCTGTAAGATAAAACTTTTAATATATGTGTACACTCTCGTTCACCAACACGTCCGCCCCAGGTTGCTTACCTCTATGGAGGTTTTCTAATAAAAAAAAAAAAGAAAGACTAATTTAAACTTAAGCATGACAAAAGTAGCTGTTGCTTTATGATTTGTTTTTAATTAAGATTGACGTTGTAAAATTGAAATGTTTTATTCTTATTTGATATTTTTGGAATATATCAAAGAATTTATGTAAAGGGTGATTTTTATAAATTTATTTTTTGAAAATGAAAAAAAAAAAAACAGAAATTATACAAAAGTGAATGAAATTTTTATTTGGATCGATAAATTAATTCCTGCCATTTACTTTTTGAAGATAATTTCACTTAAATGTTGCCCGCGGCTACGCTTCAAGTGGTCCATTCTGAAGGTCCAATTTTGGAACATTTTTCACACATTTCGGTCGGAATCTCACAAATGACGCAATGACGCGTTCAATGTTGGCTTCCACAGCAGTAATCGTGTGTGGCTGGTCCCTCTAGACAAGAGACTTAACATAGCTCCATAAAAAATAGTCTAACGGGGTCAAATCACACGATCTTGGAAGCCAATTGACTACACCAAAACGTGAGATTAGCTGCTCACCAAATTCGCCTCTCAATTTATGCATGGTTTCGCATGCAATGTGGCATGTGGCACCGTCCTGTTGGAACCACATGTTGGCCGAGTCCAATTCTAGCTTTTTCGGCCAAAAAAAAGTGTTATATTCGAACGATACCTTTCTCCATTGACCATCATCGTCTTTGAAGAAGTACGGCTCAATGATGCCGCCTGCCCATAAACCGCACCAAAAAGTACATTTTTCGGGATGCTGCTGAATCGCCTCTGGCTGGTCTTCACTCCAAATACGGCAATTCTGCTTATTCACGTATCCATTGAGCCAAAAATGAGCCTCGTCGCTAAATGGACGTAACTTGCGAAACACTTTTCACAGCGCATGAATTTTGATAATAAATTTCAATAATTTGCAAACATTGTTCAGGCGCAAGTCTGTTTGTTATGAAATGGCAAATCAAACTGAGCATTAATCAAGTGACAGCTGTCTAAAAAACAAACTCCGAAAAAAGTATTGCCAAATTGAAAACCACACTTCTAGAAAAACACCCTTTATTTCATTTAGAAGAATACTTAAGTTTAACGAAATTGAGTAGGTAGATGTGAACATATGGTATATACATATTTATTCAACATGCTGTTAGTGATTTATATTTATTGCAATAACTGATAATAAATTCTTTGCTGTAAGTCATCGAGATAATGCTATTGTTTAAGTTGTACAGAAATTTAGATTTACAAAATGTCTATGAGAGATCATTAGAGAAAATCAAGGATGCTGTGTGTCATCCTTGAGCAAAATAAAAAAAGGTATAAATCACACTCCCTCCTTTTATTTATTAAGTTTATGTATATCGTAAATAATTAAACTTTATATCGTAAATAAATAGTTTGTGCAAACTAACGACAAAAATAGGTCCCTTAATTAAAGCAATAATGGAAACAAAATAAACTAATAAATTTGAAGTGCATTGAATTTGCGTGCATGAAAGCAATTTAATACGGAGAGCTAACTATACTGGATTCTAAGTATAGCCAAAATATGTTCCATGTATGTATAACACTGTGTATCACTGTTTCGTTGCTGCCGTAAATGATTTGCTACACATTTCATAAGAATTTCCACTCATATTGAAAACATCAAAACTGAATTGTGAAAATCAAAATAATTAAATGCCAAAATTGCTCCAATTTATATATTTTGTTAGCAATGAATGGCTGTTCATGATTAGGCATTGATGATGATGCTGCCAATAATATTTTTAACATTCACTACATACTCGACAAACAAACAAATATACACTGCAAGCGACTGCTGGATTTAAATTCTTCAACATAAGCGCATTAAATAATCAGGTTTTTAATCTTCTCTTACCCCCCGGCACAAATTTTCTTCCAAGGAAGAATTAGGAATGAAGATTTCGAGATATACTCGTATGTACATATGTACATTCCGTAGAAAAATACAAGGAAATGATAATTTAAAAAGACCTCTTAAAAACTAATGTTTTCTTCTTTTTTGTCGCTAAGTTGGCACGACTTTTCTCTATGCTGACGTAAAGTTTGAGCGCGTTCTGTCATTTAGTTTGTTTACAGTACTCGATTTTTACAATGAATAATAATATCGAACAAAGAATTTATGTTAAATTTAGTATTGCAAATGGAATTTCGAATCGCTTAAAAAATTACATAAGGCTTACAGTGAATGGACTTTATCAAAAAGACGTACATATGAGTGGTAGAGACCTTTTAAAATGTGTTCGAAAATGTGGTGGAAGATTTGCCTAGCTCTGGTCGGATTATCGCGGTGTTGTGCACTCGGAATTCTTGTAATCTCAAACCTCAGTTCTGTTTTAATCCATTTTTTCTTTAACACAAAATGTTTCACCCCCTGGTACGTCAGGAGTTCTACAATCCCCCGGCATCTAAATGTGGAAAAGGTCACGGATATAATACAACAATACAGCAGCAAATATATCGACAAACTGAGCCAGCACTACAATCCACTGACCATAAATCTCTTAAACTACAGTCTAACTCGAAGACGACTAAAGCGGTTTCACTCACTGGATCTACCGCACAGAGATTGACCAAATACACAGCCGAAAACTAAGTAAATAATCAAATTACTAAGGTAACATTCTCACTTTTCTAGTTTCCAAATAAATGCACAAAATGTTTAGATTTAAACTGAAACTAATCTCCTCTGCAATTCTTTTGTCGAAAGAATTTATTTCTTGTGATATGTACATACCTACATACAAAGTAGGTGCATAGCATGTGGTATTATTGTAAAGCTTTTCCTTGAAACACATTTCTTACTCAGTTGTTTTAATAAACTTTGAATACAGTTAGTTTGTAACTAATCTGGTATTGATTTTTGTAATTCAAAAAAAAATTTCTTTGAAAAATAGAACAGGAAACTCACGAAAGCTCCCACTTCTAAAAAAACACTCCCATTTCTAAATTTTATGCAGAAAAGATTGAAAACAATGTTGGCTTTACATAAGACTTATAAAACTTATAAAACTTAATAAAGTTGAAAAAAATTGTATATAAGATTTGAGGGAGTATAATTATAAATGAAAATACAACATAAAAAGTAACAGCACTGACAACGAGGCCGCCTTCAGCTGGGCAAAAAATATTTAAATAAATATTTTAAATTATAAATTTTCACCTTTATTGGAAGGGAAATTTCGGAAAACCTTAACACCCACAATTTCTACTTATTTCTATCATTGGATAAATATTACATACGTTTGTTCTCAAGCACAACACAAGCGTCAAATGTTGCTTTTTATGTACATATTTCATGTGATGATGCACTTGAAAAAACAACATAAACACTGAAGCTTTTCGAAATAAATATAAGGGTTGTTCTATTTTTCTCCCCTTTAAGTGTTAAGCTACAATGCATAAACAAAGAGCGTAGAGACATTGAGGGTTGTCTCAACAGATTGTTATGTCTTTTATGTGGATGACTTCCGTTGAAATTCGCAATAATTCTAATATTATGGGGGAAGGCACATAGCCATTTTCTTAACATCTACATGCCTATTGCAAGCGTTTTATTTACAGCATATTGAGGCGACAATAGCTACAGGATGATCTTTTGCAACTCGGCTTGCTGCCTATGCCCGTTATTTAGTTTTTTAATAAAACATTAGTTGGTTGTTTAAGTCTGCCTTAGCTGATTTAATATTGTGAGAAGTTATGCAAAATTGGAAGAGAATTTTTAGGGCGAATCCAGAGGGGGCTGATGAAAGTTCGATTGCTTTTAAAAAGTGTAAAACGTGTTAGTTCTTTATTATATGTATACTCTTACAACTGATTAACTTAAATCTAAATATCATTAAGCCTGAATTTCGCTATGAGTTTTAGTCTGAATTGTGGGCTGATTATTAGATTTGGGGTTTGATATTCAATCAAGCGAAATTTAGACTATTTAATATCGAATCCGAATCATCCTGTTCTACATAAACATTTTACCTTCAATCCCTTTCCAATTCTAACCAGAAATTGTAGAATGATTTCAGATCGGATCGATTCTTAAGCCATTTACTCACCAGTTTTTTACGAAATTAAGATCAGAATCAAGTTGAAATAACCAAAATTTCTTCGGAAAATTTAAGCAAAAAACAAAAACATTTTGGTAAAGCCCATCTCAGAAAAAGTTTAAATAATACCATCATAACAATCATTTTACAATTTAAGTAGTTCCTTGCGGGAAAATTAATTCGATTAATTGAAGATGATACAGCATTATAGCAATTGATTGATTGATCAAGAGGTTGATGGGAACTGCGGTCTTATGGTTTTTTTTTCTGTACCTAACAAGGGTTCTTGGTCGCTGCTGCGTTCCATGCTATGTAGTCGGCCTCCTCATTTCCACAAATACCTGTGTGTTCAGGTATCCAAAATATGGTGACTTTATTTATCTTGCCTAATGCAGTCAAGAGCTCATTGCATTCCAATACTAATTCTGAGGATATCTCAACGCAAACAAGTGCTCTGACTGGACTGTCTGAGTAAATTATTATATTTGAAATTTTACAATAGCAATAGCGTTCGAGTTTAGGGGGAAACTCAAACGCTAGCTCTATCAAGTATAACACATTAAAAAATTACTCGAAGTTATATTTATTGTTCATATCATCTCTGGGAAGGGGGATAAGAGTAGGTCAGTGGAGATACTTTACTGCTCTCTATTGATAAGAACTTTCCCCCCTCCAGCTCCTTCCCTTACTATAATCATGTCCTTTAAGCGACCGTCTAAATGTAAAGGCGTAAGGTTTTAATGGCCGCCGTAGGACAGGTTCTCATAGCTCCTGCACTACAGATACAGTCAAGTCTTTGAACTTGGTTGAGGGTATTCCTCATTGTGACTAACTTAACTCTTTGCGACCAAGACATTACAGAAAAAGGAATTTTTATATACTAGAACTTTTTATTTTTTTTTTTTTGAAAACTTATTGTTTCCATATTGTAACATATGGAGGATATTGTTACACAGAATGCAATTCATTATACCTATGTGAATGTGTTTAAGTTTGTATGTATATGCAACAATCACGTGTTTCGCAAAGAAGATTCAAAGGATATATGCAAATGGACCATTATTTATCGCATGCGCATTAAATATTTTGAAACATTGATGATGCTGCAGTCAAAATGCCGGCTATCAATTTCAACTAGACTGTAAATTCATTTGAAAATTGCAGGCAAGAACAATTTGTTACATTAACTGAATATTGTAAATTAAACAAACATTGCAGTTTTAATGTATTAGTTACTGCATTTATATCATGTAAGCATCAGATATTATTATGAATCACCCAAGTGAATAAGTTAAAAGCACCGTATTCGACTTAAAAACAATGAGCATTACAAAAACTCGCTCTTAAACACTTGACAATTGAGAATTCCACAGATGACGATCAACATGTCAACATATAAAAAGAGAATATAGCTGTATAATAGCTCTGGTTCGTGTACTTAAGAAATAATTATTACTACTCCGTTTGCGTTCGCAAAGAATTAGTAAAAGAGAGGAAAACTTGAAATTAAATTGACCTCTCTCGTTACAGTTTTACCAAATTTTTACTGGTGAATTTTATAATTAATCAAGAGAAGGAAAAGATCAGCTGTTTAAATGTCAAACTGACAAATTTTTTATGTTTTGTTAAATATTTTCGAAAATTTTTTCAAAAATTTGATTATCAGTGAATTTTATTTTCATTTCGCATATTGGTATTTTTCATATTTTGTTTTTTATTATTTGTATTTCAAATCGATCCTTATAAAATTAACTTTTTAAATAATTGACAAATTTTTTTTTGTCAAACAGCGGCTTTTCAGTTAGCTTCTTCTTTTTGAGATTAATCTCTTCTTTAGAGAGCAATATTTTCTAGTAAAGTTTCGGTTACTAAACTGATCTAACGTATAAGCTTAGCTTGAGTTAGTTAACCTTAATAAAAGAGGTTGATGACGTCTTCAATGACGCCCCCTACCTCTCAAACGATCTTAGGCGTTGTTTCCATATTCTCTGTTTTGTCAATGCTATTCGTAACCATAGCTACATTAAAAAAAACCAACAGAGCAGCTCAATCCAGCCGAACGTCAGTGTATGAAATAAACAATGATCAAGAGAGCAAGTAAATGTAAGCTCGACTTATTCACACTTTCGAGTAACAAGTGTGAAGAGAGTAATCACAACAATGAGACATCGCCATCGCAAAGTGGAGTCACGCCCAAGACTTGGTTAAAAGTATGTACTATTTCTTAATGAGAACTCCAAATGAAAATCTTCTAATTTATTAAAAAATATTGAAATTTCATGAGAATATCAATGAATAAACTGAATGAAAATGTATCATTAATTCAGTCGTTTTATATTTACCTGCATTTACATTCCTTATGGATGAGCTTGATAGCATTCCAAAGCAGAGCAGCAGCGCTGCCCCCACCACAGAATTTTGCATATTTCTGCTAATTTTGCACTTATTTCAGCTACTATTTTTCTTAATATTCACAGATATTAACACATTTGTTTGCTTTTTAACAATTGTTATATTGTTGTAAGTACCAAACAATACCAATATGCAATCTTGTCCACCGGAGCAACTTGGTTGGAAATAACAAGCAACACTCTCGACGTCGCCTTGCTGACGCGTCAAAATTATCGGATTCTATTGAACTTTAGAAAACTTATATACAATATTTTTGTGAATGTTATTTAGAAATTATGAAAATTTATTAAATAATTGACTTTTTTGTTTCACAAGCACTGCACACACACCCAATTTAAATTCTCGTAGTAAATGAAAATTCGTCAGTCGCCGAAATGACTCGTTCGCCCCGCTTTCGAATTGCTTTTAAATTAAAGAGCACAAAAGCAGAAAAAGAACTACAAAAATCTCTCATATTTATCAAGTTGACATTTGAAAAAAAAAAAAAAGAAATACATTCAATATTGCAATGTTGGTAGGAAACAATGTCGCATTTGTCGTAGCCTATTACACAATTTTGATTAAGCATTTTATTTGCAACACTACAACAAAATATAATATAACAATTTCATTCCAATTCATTCCGCGACCCATCTTTGTCGGTTTCGGTTGTTTGTCTAGTGTTTGTCTATTTACCTTAATTTAAAATCAATTTATAGTACATATGGGGATACAACAATCTATTATTGTTAGACCTCAAAATTGAAAATATTTTTGATTATTACACAAGCAGACAGACGTGTATCATCGCAACAAGCAACGAAACCGAACGATAGCTCGCGGTACAACAAGAACGACAGTGTTTTAATTTTTGTTAATACAATTTTTAATTCTGTAATCAACGTTAATTTAAAATTGCTATAACACATATTTAAAAAGACAAACACACACACATCGACAATGGCTGCGACAGAGGAAGCTGAACTTGGTATAGTGGCTAATTACTTGGACAAAGGTATAATTTTAATTGTGGCTGATCTGTTAAGTTTAATAACCGTTTCCTCCTGCCTCGTAATCAAAGTACCACAAATCAATACCATACGTGAGAATAAATCATCCCAAGGTAGCCAAGAGCAAAATACTGCGTCTACTTATACACTCTTTTATTAACTGAATATATTATTTAGGTATTAGTATTCCTGGATTATGTTTGGAATTATTCAGTTACACCGTGATGATATCATATAACTACAGCAGCGGTTACGAATTTCTTTCGTACATGGAATATCCCATACTGTTGTTGCAGGAATATGCGCTCATATATTACGCTTTCAAATATCAAAACTTATTGGGCAAAAGAACGCAACTGATAGCAGTATGTTATGTGTTAATTGCATCATTAATCTATCTGAAACTATTCCCAATTGTAATACTCACACTGATAGTGGTAAGTTGGATATTTTTATATAGACAATTTCATAGTTACAATACAAAAAATAAATCAAAAACATTTCGCTTCTGTGTTGGTTCTTATCGCACGCTTCGCTATTACTCACCATCGATCAATCATATCTTTTTCCAATAGTTTTGGGTTATTCGAGATATACACACCTGGACAAAATAATAGGTGTAAACATATTTTTTTTTTGAAAAAATCTTAGCTTTCTTATATTTTTTATTATCCTTCAAAAAATAAATTAGTTATCAACATAAACATACTTCAGCGTCATAACAAAGCATAGAAGGTTTTAAAAACTCTAAAAAATAACTTAAATTTTGGTTAATTCATAAAATACACCGACTTTCGATTGGACAGAATAATAGGTGTGCACAAAAAACTTAGGAATAAATATTGAAATTTTGCTAGTTATGGTCCCGTATTTTACTGAATTAATAAGAACGCATTAATACCCACCAGTCACCATTATTCTTGATGGCTTTTTCGATTCTTCTGGGCATTGACGATATCAACTTCCGACAAGTTTCTGCAGGAATGTTGTACCAAATTTTTTGAATATTTTCCAATAATTGCTAGAATTGACTTGTCCACTCAATGACGTCTGCATTATGCTCTTGGAACCATGCTTTGACAACTCGCGATGAATATTTAGGATCATTGTCCTGCTGAAATCTCCGCAAAAGCGGCATATTATCCTCGGCATATGGTAACATTACCGTTTCCAACAAATCCTTATGCACGAATCTATCCATAACGCCATTAATTTGATGTATCGGACCAATACCTTTCCAAGAAAAACAGCCCATACCAGCTGCCACCTCCGTGCTTCACTGTTTTCTTTGTGTTTCGGGCGACGACCGTTTCTTTCCGCATCGTTACCAAACAAATTTATTTTTGGTTCTTCGCTCCAGAGAATATTGCGCCATTTTTTTCTCCCAGTGAACCGCGACACATTTTATGAACTAATGCAAATTTTTTCGTCTTATTCAAATATGCAGTTCTAAGCAGAGGAACTTTGCGAGCTATCCTACCGGGTAGATTTGCGTTTACTAATCGTCTTGCAACGGTTCGTGATGGTACAAAATTCCCAATTTCGCTTGCAATTGTTGTGGGCAACTTGAACGGGTAGCGTTTAGCTAATGTAACGATACGATTGTCGGTCCCTAATGATGTTTTTTTTAGGTGCTCCACGCGTTTCAATAGCTTTTTCTGTCTTGAGAGCATTTGTAACTAAATTCGATCTGGCAATGAATTTGTAGGTTTCTCCTTTGTCTCGGAGCTGACGAACAAGTCTTCTCTCCTCTGTACTGAAATGAACTCCACGACCCATCTAATATTATTAAAAATTATAAATAAACCTTTATTTAGTTCACTTTCATCGAAATCTTACCTTCTGGAACTAAATAACGCTTTAAATTTATTGACTTTTAATTTTTACCAAAATACACCTATTTTATTGTCCAGATCCATTTGAAGGTTGAACAAATAAACAAGCCGCAATATTTATCGAGAAGAACTTTTGTTGGGGGATTCCCCTATTTCATTCCAAAACAGTGCCACCAAACTTCCAAATTTTCCTTTTGATTGTAGGCCATGCCAATTAATTATTACCGTTCATTTTAAAAATTTTTGGGTTCACACCTATTATTTTGTACAGGTGTATACATAGCTACTACCTGCAAACCTAGAAGATAACGTTTTCGAATTGATAATTTCGAAAGAAGAAGATGTCGTGTCATAACAAGAAGTCAAATCAATTAAAATACATATACATTTGGCGTATAAAATTAATTAATTTTACTATTAAATTTCAACATAAACATCTCTTTTTGACGTCACAAACCAATTAATAATAATACAATTAAGAAACTCAGATTTTTCCGGAGGAACTTTTTAAAGTTTTTATATTTTTATAAGTACATGTATGTGGATAGGTACATATATTGTATGAACTCAACAGCGATATGCAACTGTTGCTGTCGCGAGTAGATCACCGAAATTGTTTACTATTTATTTTTGATTAACTACAAAATGTTAATATCAATACTTCCCGAACGAATTATGTACATATGTACCTGCTTCATTTCGAATTTCTATTATCACTAAGTTTTTTTAATTATAAAAAAATGTGATGTCTGTCGCTAAATATTCTACTCAAATTAGTTTATCTTGGTAATTTATAAAATAAACATATTTTTTTTTAAAAAAATGAGTAAAGGGGTTTTTTAATAGGGACATAACAATTTTGTATTTAAATGCAAACGCACCCTTAAATTTTATTTTTTTTGTGGCAATGTCATTCAAGTTTAACATATTTATCATGTTAACGAACGACCAACGTTTGGAAATTATTGAGTTTGAAGAAAATCGTGAATTTCATCGAAAAAAAATCTTCATCCATTAACCTCATTTTTGGCTTAAATGGTCAATAAGCAAAATATGCATTATTATACCAACAAACCCACATGAGCTTCACATTGCATCCACATTGCATGTAGTGTGGATTTCATGCCGAAGTTGTGATTGTACCGTATTTTTTCTCGTTGAAAATTATCGATCGATGGAGTTCGCTATCGTGCCATTTTGGAAGAATATTTTTTGGCCAGAATTGATCTATTGAAGGAGAATATCGGTAATCATGTAATTTCGAGAAATAGTCCGGTGGAATTACCACCTCTTTATTACTTTTAATGGCACAACAGCCCATGGAGGATCTAGGCCGAGCTTTTCGCATCCACTCATGTTGTGCGTGTTATATTTGTACATGAATGGAAGGGACCTACAGTTTAATGCCGAATCCGAACGGCGAAGTGAAAAGCTTTTCATAACAATTTTTACTCTTGTAGGTTTGCCATTGTCTGCCAAGAGGTGGTGCCGTGTAGAAAAATTTTTTTTTTGATTTTGCCTGTGTCGAGATTCGAACCCCGGACACTCTGCGTAGCAGTCCAACGTACTACCACTACACAACAGCAACCACAACCAACTCGCTCATGCGATTTAACGCGGTCGGAGATTTCTTTTCATGGAGTTACGTTAAGTGGTTGGTTTAGGCCAACAAGCCAAACGCGAAATTGCCAACGTTCCAGCCGATATGTATGGAAGAATGGTGGAAAATTGTATCCAAAGACTAGATCGGTGCAATCGTGCTCGCAGTGGTCATATGAGCGATATCGAATTCCATACTTAAATGATACATGTGTGCTATACCTGGAATAAATTTCTGCCCGATATCTGAATTATTCTGTATTTTATTTAAATATTGAAAACCTCTTTATTTATTGATACCAATTTGTTTTATTTATTTTTTAAATCAGTAAAAAAAAAGTTTGCTACCATTTTCCTGTAATGATCTCAATTTAATTTCAATTTCTCATGTGATATCACAATGTCCCGTCCTGGCCTAAGTGTTTCCCTGTTCTGTTATGACAATCCCAAGCAACACTAGAGTTTAATATTTATCAGGGTTAAAGCAGATCAAAAGTGGCCTAAATTTTCCTTGCTGAATAAGAACTAGTTTCGAAGTAGTGCGTTGGGATAGTTTTGTAATTTATTGAAATATTTTATGTAACTACAAGTACTTAAATACATACATATACATATATTTCTTCTTCTAATGAAGGCACTTTTGAGATTCGAGTGTATGGTGAACAGTTTTATTTAGGAGTTGAACAACATGCGCCCACATAGGCTCATTTATTAATTACTCTATTACACTTGAAGCTAGATTTTTTATTTATAACCCAGAAACTATTGCTGATGGGCTACTGATTTCAGATATTTTAGCTTTGAATAATTTTTGTCCACGCGATGTTATATTTGGCGTCACAGCATGCCAAAATTCCTCTTCCTTTGATCAGCGGTGAGGGGCTGTAGACTGGTTTCTTACTCAATATTAAAATTATAAATAAAAAAAATTTGATTACCTGGTTCAGTTCAAAACTACTCATCTTTTCTTAGAGTAATTAAGGATCCTTTAGATATTTTGAAATCAGTATATAATCAGAGTGGACTGAGAGGATTGCAGAGTCGTTTGCATATTTTGATATATTAGGTAGGTCCCTTCCTTTCGTACGAGAACATATGTCGGAATGGAAACAAATACGTTGAGTTAAATACTTTGAGGGCCAGAATATGAAGTGATCTGGATAATATATAGTATTTGTATTTTATAATTTTCTACTAATTATGTATTAGTTTTCAACTGTAAATGAAAGTTGTCGGGCACAGCCCGAGATTTATTTAGAGATGATTTAATCTCACTGCCGTGGTGTAGTTGGTAGTATGCAGAGTGTTCGCGGGGTTCATATCTCAGCACAAGCCAAATCAAAAAAAGTAGAAAAAAAAGTATTCTATACGGCAACATCTCTTGGCAGGCAATGGCAAACCTAAAAGAGTAAAAAATGCACATGAAATGCTTTTTACTTCCCTATAGATCCCCTTCAGTCATGTACAAATTAACACGAGTGGATGCGAAAAGCTCGGCCTAGACCCTTTATAGACCATTAAAAGAAGAAGAAGATGATTGATTTAATCTTATGATTATTGTTATTAGATTATTGTTATTACTTATTAATTTAAAATGTGTATGTAATATGTAGTTCTCTTCATAACTTTAGGATACTATATTTTAATAATATTTTATAGGGCACACAAAAGTGAAGCAGATCTTTTGTGATTATCTTTCAATACACACGAGAATTAAATACTAGAGTCTAAGTAAATACAATTTTTACTTTTTTATTTCTTTATTATTTTAGTTACTAATAATAGCTACAACAAAATTAAAATATCAACTTAAAACTAATCAAAGAATTCGATTTCTGGGCTACTTTTAGGGCGTTGTGTCTTAGGGAAGATAAACATTTATAAATAGAGAACACTAATTTTTGAAATTAATTGCTCCGAGTCAAGTTTATAATCTTATTTTTTAGTATGTCCTCATAAAGAGTTTTTCCTAAACTATTGACAACAAATGTTAACATCTAAATATAAAACAAATAAATTCCGTTAAAAAAAAAAATAAAAAACGTGCTAATATTTAAAAAGATAAGGAAATACACACAAACATGTTTACAAATTTTTTATTTAATTCATTTGACCACATATTGTTTCCCATATTACTATGCAATTATGATGTCAGTCACTAAACTACGAAATATTGAAATAAGTTTGAGTTTAGTTTTAGTGGTCGCTGTGGCGTAGTGGTAGTGCGTTGGACTGCTACGCAGAGTGTCCGGGGTTCGAATCTCGGCACAGGCAAAATCAAAAAAAAAAAAAGTAGAAAAAATAATTTTTCTACACGGCACCACCTCTTGTCAGGCAATGGCAAACCTACAAGAGTAAAAATTGCTATGAAAAGCTTTTCTTTCGCTGTTCGGATTCGGCTTTAAACTGTAGGTCCCTTCCATTCATGTACAAATATAACACGCACAACATGAATGGATGCGAAAAAGCTCGGCCTAGGCCCTCCATGGGCTGTTGTGCCATCAAAAGAAAGTAAAGTAAAGTAGTTTTTGAAAATGAAAAAAAAAAAAGATATTTTACAAAAGTGAATGAAATTTTTATTTGGATTGATAAATCAATTCCTGCCATTTACTTTTTAAAGATAATTTCACTTAAATGTTGCCCGTTGCTACACTTCAAGTGGTCCATTCTGAAGGTCCAATTTTGACATATTTTTCACACATTTCGGCCGGCATCTCACAAATGACACGTTCAATGTTGAATTCGTGTTTAGCTGGTCCCTGTAGACAAGAGACTTAGCATAGCCCCACGAAAAATAGTCTAACGGGGTCAAATCACACGATCTTGGTGGCCAATTGACTACACCAAAACGTGAGATTAACTGCTCACCAAATTCACCTCTCAATTGATGCATGGTTTCGCGTGCAGTGTGGCATGTGGCACCGTCCTGTTGGAACCACATGTCGTCATGTGGTGGAGTCAAATTCTAGCATTTTCGGCCAAAAAAGTGTTATATTCGAACGGTACCTTTCTCCATTGACCATAACGTTGCGGCCTTCATCGTCTTTAAAGAAGTACGGTCCAACGATGCCGCCTTTTCATAAACCGCACCAAACAGTGCATTTTTCGGGATACTACTGTGGGCAAAAGTTAGTAAGACTTTGTTCATAATTTCAAATTTTTTTATTCATTCTTACAAATCTATTTCGTCCCCTTCAAAGTAATCCCCCCCGGCCCCAATACACTTGTGCCAACGTTTTTTCCAATTCTCGAAACAGGTGTCAAAGTCAATTTCCGGAATAGCCTTCAATGCGCTTAGCGATTCATGTTTAATGTCTTCAATTGACTCAAAACGGTGTCCACGAAGCGGTTTTTTGAGTTTAGAAAATAGCCAAAAGTCACACGGTGCTAAGTCAGGCGAATGGGGTGGTTGCGGAACGATATCAGTCGAATTTTTGGCAAAATGGTCTCGTAAAACCAATGCAGTGTGAGTGTGATTTTGGAACCAATCGTGCATTCACTCTTCTTAGGCCCAAATTATGTTTTAAAATGGTTTCCTTCGGATATTCCAACGATGCCAGTAAGGTCTCTGACTGTTAATCGTTGATTCTCGAGCACAAATTCCTTGATTTTATTGACGTGTTGATCATCAGTTGATGTTGATGGCCGTCCTGGACGTGGTTCGTCGTCAACGCGTTCTCGACCATCTTTGAACAATTTGTACCAATCAAAACCACTTGCTCGCGACATACAATTATCACCGAAGGCCTTTTGCAACATTCTGAACGTTTCGGCACCAGAAATTTGATTACGCACACAAAATTTAATGGAACTTCTTTGTTGAATAATTTCACTCATTGTGAAAATCGCCGAATGCACTTTTTGTACTTCAGAAAGACAAGCGTATACTAAACACTAATGATTATTTTGATGTGACATTTGGCGCAGATGTCACCGACAGTCATACCAACCTTAAAAAAATAATATTTTGATGAATAGGTTTCCGCGCGAAATTTAAATTAAAAAGTCTTACTAACTTTTGCCCACAGTAGTACATTGGTAGCTGCTGAATGGCTCTAGCTGGTCTTCACTCCAAATACTTATTCACGAATCCATTGAGCCAAAAATGGACATCGTCGCAGAAGACAATTTTGCGATAACACACATTTTTCACAGAGCACGAATTTTGATAATAAATTTCAATAATTTGCAAACATTGTTCAGGCGTAAGTCTATTCATGATGAAACGGCAAACCAAACTGAGCATAAATCAAGTGACAGCTGTCAAAAAGACCAACTCCAAAAAATGTATTGCCAGATTGAAAACCACACTTCTAGAAAAAACACCCTTTACAACCCAGTTCAGATAACGAATATGAATAACAGCCTTAGTTTTGAAAGTAAAGGTACCTATAAAAGCGCCTACTGGGCACAGTAAAATAAAGAAGTATGCTAAGCTGAACTCTCCCTTAAATGAATGAAATTCTGAAAATTCAAACGATTTTAATGACAAATGGTTCTGAAAAAATTATTTTACTGTAACTACTGGTGATTACAAATTTGAATTAACTAGAAAAAATATTTATAAACAGGGTTTTGATAATGTCACTAACCTTTCTTACCGGTTTTATTACATATAGTGCATATAAGGAGGCAAATACATTCATATTTGTTTGGAATTGGTTTACACTTTCGCTAAGTATAAAGGCATTGACTTGAGTCCTTATCAAATAGGCATGTCTTAAAGAATGAATTATGTCGAAAATCTTTTCTCTTTCAACCTTTGGATTTGTAATAAAATCGTAAAAATCTGACGCCTATATGATTGAGGTCTAGGGTAAATTATGCGACTTGGTCATTTGTAATTTTAAATATTTCCTAATAAATGAAATTATGGTAAGCTTTTAAAGTAGCGAGATCCAGTCATAAACAAATGAGCAAACAAATAAATAAAGTTGTTTAAGTATATGTAGGATACGCATTTAATTACATATTGAATTATGTATATATTAATTAATTTTATAAAAAACTTTTTCAGCCATTCTGCACACCGATTGGAGCCACAAGTAAAGTATTGCAGCTTATTGCCATTTTGAGGTCAAAAGATGCCAGCGCAGTTAGCCGTACAACATGGGCGCTTTCAGCTTTTACCAACATGAGTATGCATCGAACCAACAGCATTAACAAATTAATTCCACTTGAATTTGAATTCCTAATCAATTTTTATATATTTACAATTTTAGCACGCATTTACACAGTTTATGTGCAATCGCACGATTGGATGCTGTTGTCGAATTTCTTAATTTCAACCTTCCTCAGTGCGTCTGTCTTTTCTGCCGCATGCGTTTACAAGAAGAAATCCAAGAAAGAATAAACAACAAGGGCACACTAAGAGGATTTAATATTAAGTATTTATGTATTTACGTGATTCGAAAAAATGTAATCCTATAAATGATTTTATTTTAACATGCTTACTAAATTTATAAGAATATCATGCACAATTCAAACTTAATGTAAGCCCAACAAATTGTATAAAAGTTTTAGAAACATTTAAATTTTAATTTCTAATTATAATTGTTAAAACGTTGTAGTGTTTACGAATATAGTTACGATATGTACTCGTCCGTACGTACTTACTTATATGTATAAAAAGTTAAAAAATTAAATGAAAATTACGTTTATTTCTCTTCGTAGAATGCAGCAGCAATGGCCATTAGAATTGCTACTGTTGTGCCAGCATATATGGAAATTAATTTCCAATTGATTTCCTCTTTAGTCTGTTCCATCATTACTTTACGTTCTTTGGGCTTTCGCTTACTGAATTTCTTTTCGAATTGTTCCACTTCCATGCGGTTTTTAGCCTCTTCTTCGAGCCGTAGCTTTTCTGCTTGTTGTTTTTGAATTAACTCGAGCTTAGCGCGAGACTCCACACAATGTTCATCACATGGCAAGGAAGTTAGACCAGCACGATGTTTATCGCATGCTACTTCGTATTTCAAACGTTTGCACTCACAGAATATGCGCACTTTTTTGCGACACAACTCTGGACTCGGACACTTGCCTGGATGGCATGCAGTGATACAGCGGTGCCCGCACGGAAACTAAAAACTAATTGAATTAGTAAGTGAAATAAGAACAAAACGAAATCTGACCTACATTTTTCAAACATCGATTTCCACAACTTTTTAAACGATCTTGCCGATCTAATTTCTGATCTTCGCTGCCCTCGATACTAAAGAATTCCGAGCATTTGTACATGACTTGCGTCAGTCCACAATGACATTTTGATTTAATAATCTTATCGCATGGATTGCATGGCGGCAGGTGGCAAGCACGTGTGCATGCGTGTACGCAACCAGGAGGACGAGCCAAATTGCAACCTTCTTGGCAACTGGCACAACCTTTTTGTTCCTGTCGAGCAAAGACATTGGTACAAGTTAAAACATGTTAAACAGTTTTAAGCATTTCTCACTCACCTTCATGTCGGAGAGATCGACAACAGAGTGACACAAAAGTGCACAATTATGATTGCCGCAACGTAAGGAACGATTGCATGGACGTTGGCAGGATGTGGGTTTTGAATTCCAGCATGGCCATTCGGCTACTTCATGGCCGCCTAGACAAGCGACAGATACTTTCTCTTCACACTGTGGATGTGGTAGATTTTTATATTCAACCTGAAAAAATGTTTCGCAAAAGTTATTATTATTTGCCAATATAATTAACTGATACCTTTCATACCTTTTTATTTAGTTCCCAAGCACCTTCAGCGGATTTCTTTGCCACCTTCACTGCTGCATGACATTTCACTATACAAATGTGCACGCAACCAGTAACATCATTGGGTAAACCACATTTTTGATTACAAGGTGGGCATTCATTCTTATGACAACGATGTTTGGACGGATGGTGGCATTTCGATGGAATCCTGTGAAGGATACAATCCGATATGGCTGGTTTTGGTGGTACAGTGCATATTGGCTGTTATACTCACCGACACGGTTCCAGACACATAATACGCGCAGTACGCTCACGCCCACAAGGAACATTTTTGGATGTTTTACCACAGCGGCAATTTATTTGTGACTGTCGTTCACATGGATAACATGGCCCCTCATGGCAGACCGATTGACATTTGTGCTTCTTACATGACAGCGATTTTCCGCAAATTTTATCGCATGGCGGGCAGCGTCCATCGCAGCACTAAACAATTTTTTTTTTAATTATATTGTATTCTAGACACTTATGCACATACATATAACAATTTGATACTGAAGTTATAAACATTTGCAAAAGAAGCTTGTATCCCTAAATATGTATTCATATCACAAATGTATTAGCTTAAAAAATATTTTAATGAAAAACCAGAAATGCACATACTTTTCTGTTGCAGGCATGTTTCCCACAATCGCGGATTTGTTTGCATTTGGTATCGCATGTGAAGTCTTTCGAGCAGGGCAACTCCTTTTCATGCATTCCACAGCGACACTTCTTTTTGATGATTATCAAACACTGAAATGATAATGAATATATGTTATTATTCGAAGTTCAGCGATTTCATTCAAAAGGAACCATACCAAATTGCAATCGCCACGATGACACCGTTGAGTGCAAGAATGAATTTCACAATGTAAAAGCTTTTGGCATGTATCACCGCAGGTGTCTATAACTTCCGAGCAGGGACCAATCTTTTCCTAAATTAATAATATGGAAAACTTGCACTTAGTAATTAAGAAAAACAAAAATATACAAGCACATACTGTTTTACCGCACGGACAGGAGCGCGGCATGCCAAGAGGACATTCTCCACATGGACCCGAATGACAGACTCTTTCACATGTATGTATGCCACACGGATACTTTGATCCACAAACCTGAGAAACGAAGAACAATGAGTGATTATATTAGTTAATTTGAAATGATGCCTGCTTGCCTTTTGACAGTGCCATTTTAAATCGGAACAACTACGTTTTTTTATTTCTCGACCGCATTCGCATGGTTGCATACTCGTACTACTGCATGGCGGGCATTCTCCTGGCTTGTGGCAGAGCTGATTGCACAGATGTTCCTTGCATGGTAAACGTTCCTTGCACTAAAATAAAATGAAATGTTCACAGATACCTTAAAGCTGCTTGATTTGTATTTTATACCTTTTGTGTGCAGCACCATTTTTTCTCTGTGCATCTGACTGATTTTAACGGTGCCTTACCACACAAACAAGAGACAATTGCATACTGTGCACAAGGTGGGCATGGTCCGGGATGGCAAAGTAACATACATGTATGCCCGCAGTCTGGTTTCAGTCGTTTGCCACAAATCTCACCGCAAGAGTGTGGCACTAAGAAAGGTTGAGACTGTGGATTTACCTCTTTGCCACAAAAACATTCGTACTCCGCAGGCCGTTTTTCGGGTTCGTACTCTTCGCGACACTGTGGACAGCGCCAATGCAATGGACGAGCTCGTTTGGGTGGCAAATATTCGCCCAAATTATTATAGTAACCCTCTTGATGCTGCCCGGCTTGCGCTTTAAGTTGAGCAATGCTATCGTTAGCCCAACGCCGAATGCAATTAAGATGGAAAAAGCAATAGCAATGTCCACATGACCATATAGCATCAGCACGTCGTACACTACCGATGCATATGAGGCAAGTAGCTGCACCCGAGTGCAGCACATTCTCTAGAAAACCTGCAGTTTTATTTAGAAGCTGAGCATCGGCATTAGCGCTGGTACTAGGCTTGTAGTGCTGATAAATGGAGGCTGCAAATTTCTATATTATAAATTATCCTAAAAATTTACCCACTGTATACTAACTCAGTATTTTTTTCTCATCGATCTCCTCCTCATCCTCGGAACTAGAAGCGTACTTCTCAACAATTCTCTTTGCAGCCGCTATATTTTTCGCATGAACTTCTTCGAACCGTTTAGGTCCCACCTCGTTGTCACTTACAATATTTTGTTGTTGCGTTGGTTTGAGCTTCTGCTTGGGCTTCTGATCTTTCTTCAAATTGTTGCTATTATTTGGTTTAGCTATTTTCCAAGGATTACTTACGTTGGACATTTTCTCAGACTCTACTTAATACGTGGATAAAAAATTGAAGAACCGATTTGCACCTGTTCCTCTTCTTCTTCTGCGTACGTCTCGTCATTCACAAAAAAATGGCAACGAGATGTACAGTTTGCACCAAAATTATTTAGACTCTTGGAATACATAGCCAACAGGCATGTTGGCCTCGTATGTAGTTTTGACCAAGAAGATCAAGTCATTGTTCTTTTCAACGTTGATAATGATGTAGTTTAATCTTTTTTAAATCAACAGTACAACTAATAACTTTAATCGCTCACTTGATCTAATCTTTGTTTAGGCAATTCGTACTTGGGTTCCGCGTTATCTAATTTGAAAAATAAGAAAAACAAAGTTTTATTATCGTTATAGCAACAATAAGGTCAGCTCCGAACAGATGCAGTGTATATTACTTATCAGAATGAATTAAATATCCTCAATAAATTATTGTATCGCAATTACATTATGTTAACTGAATCCAAATTAAAAACGAATCATTAATTGTAAAATGAAAACTAACCGTTTACATTCTTTTATGCACATTGAAGATGCCTCTACTGATGATACTCCTATCATCTGCAACTATTTCGCTGACTATTTGAAGTCAATGTCGTCGCTGTGGCGTTGGACTGTTACGCAGAGAGTTCAAACTTCAAATCTAGGCACAGGCAAAATCAAAAAGTATAAAAAAAACATTTTTCTACACTGCACCACCTCTTGGCAGTAAAGGCAAACCTACAAGAGTAAAAATTGCCTGTGAAAATGCGCGGCCTTGGCCCTTCTTAGGCTGTTGTGCCATTAAAAGAAGATAGACATATGTAAATCTTCAAGAATTTCTATTTGATATTAAATTTTTTAGGAAAACAATTATTTTTTTAATTTTATATTTGGTCGTTGTATATTTATCATCAGCTGATAATTTGACATTTGTCAAACAATTTGACAAGTTTTTTTCAAGCTTTTTGCTAGAACAAATATTGCTCCTAGAAACTTTATATTTAGTTTACTCTTTCATTCACTAAATTTTTGTATACGGTAAAGTTTTTTTTTCAAATATGTATTTGTTTAAATATGACGATCATTATATGAAATATGTGCTCGGTAGAGAAGTATTGAAACTATCAAAAGAGCTAAAATTAGTTTGTACAGCGAATAACAATTACGGCGCAGTGATTGTATCGCCGTTGTGGTATCGCCGCTGATACTATTCAAATCGACTTGGATTTCTGTTATCCAGCTGAACTCATCAGTTTTTTAATTAATTTATTTCTTTTGCTAGCTGCTACGACGCAACCTGGCCAAAACATTTGATTTCACATATTAACATTATTGCATGTTAATTTTTGGGTCAAGCTGTGTCGCAACTCATAATAATAACAATGAGTTTCTTCAAATATGTGCTTGGGCCACGATTGTACATGGAGTATGGCATTGGCTCACAGGTAAAGAGTGAATTAGTGGTTTTTCACTAAAAATTCTGTAAACATATACTGTGCAAAATTGCAAATGTAATAAGTACATATCAATTACAGAAAATGTATGAAGCAGGGGGCTTGGAAAAATTCGGTGATCAAATTCTTTCAGCGGTAAGTCACAATTGCAAGCTATATCGAATAAGACATGAAAAATGTTTTGTATTCTTCCCAGCTTTCCCTGATGTGGAATATCAGTTACTACACCTCTCCACTGATTGTAACATTTTTGTACCGTAGAGGCTATTTGGTTGCAGATTCAATCACATCATTTGCAAAATTCACCACAAGCATTGGTATTATTGTAGTTATATCGCTGTGTATACGTGGGTTTGGTCGTTCCCAATCACGTTCTTACACAAAGATGATTAAGGCTCTTGAGCTAGCCAAATCATCCAAATCAGAAGAGGAAGGAAAACGAGCACTGCGGAAATTTGATTTTGAATTTCGTGCATGGCAGGTAGATTTTGATGCTAACAGTGTAAACGGGTAAGTGAACAACTGAAGCATGGAGGGATAACATTAAAATGATTTTTTTTTGTTATTGTAGTGATGACAGCAAGAAGATAGAGCCTACCGAAAGTCGTGATACACGACCATTTATATTGGCCACTTTACCCTGTAAAATTGCCGCCTATGTAGCCATTCATACTTTTGGAATTCGTATGATTTATCCAGGATCAGTTAAACTGTTACAAAGCTATATGCGTAAGTATCAAAAAATAAAGATGAAAAAGATATGCACCGATTTCATATACTATAATTACATTTACAGGGCCAATGTTGGTGCTTGGGCGTGCCAAGCTTATTGAAGAACAACATGCTAAACGTTTCAAGATTAAAACTGTTGATAATAATGAAATCGATACCATTTTCGCAGACAATCGTGAAAAGAGTAACAACGGAAGAACTCTTGTAATTTGCTCTGAAGGTATGTAGATCTAGCACTACTCACTTGAACTACCATAATAGCAAAATAAAAAAATTATGACAGGAAATGCGGCTTTTTATGAAATTGGCATAATGGGCACACCATTGGCTCTAAAGTATTCAGTATTGGGCTGGAATCACCCAGGATTTGAAGGCAGCACTGGAGCGCCATACCCAGATCAAGATCGGAACGCTATAGATGCCATTATGCAGTTTGCCATTCACAAACTTGGTTTTGCAGTAGAAGATATTATTTTGTATGGTTGGAGTATTGGAGGTGTCAGCACTTTATGGGCGGCAGCAAGTTATCCGGATGTAAAAGGAGTGGTTAGTAAAACACAAGTACATATTTTATTTAATGATTGTGTTTTAAATTCGATGTTATGCACTAGATTTTGGATGCAACTTTCGATGATGTTCTGTATTTGGCTCAACCGCGCATGCCTGAGGGTTTGGCTGGTATTGTCAAAATCGCTATACGTGATTATTGCAATTTGAATAACACGGAATCTATTCAAAGCTACAATGGACCGGTACTTCTAATACGTCGCACAGAGGATGAAGTTATTTCAGAGTAAAGAATGATTATTGTTATTTTGTTTTTTTTTTTTTTGAAGACTTGCTATAATTTTGGTTCAATTGCATGTGTGTCTGTATCTTTCTAATGATTCTGCAATATAAAATTGAATACAAAACTTAGTTGAAACGATCATCCTATTTGAATAATTTTTATTTATTTTTTTCACACCTATTTAGAGACAATCGCATTGATACCAACCGTGGAAATTACTTGGCACTCTTTATGCTTAAATATCGTTATCCGAACATCTTCAAGTCACCACAATTGACACGTATTAAAAATATTCTCTCAAAACCATTGGAGAATATAAATCAAGCAGGTACTTAAACAAAGTTTACGTTTAAAGTTTAAAATGATATTATTTACATTTTGATTTTATAGCAATTACTAATGACGATCTCTGCATGTCACGCCTAATTACCTATGCATCGGATCAAAGCAAGACGTTCCCCATGCTGATTGGCGACGACTATTCTGATGAAGTGCGCTACCAAATGGCCGATTTCTTGGTACTATAAATTGTTTACATTGTTTATTTAATGATTTTAATATAATTTGTTTGACAGTTGCGAAAGCATTTCCGCGATTACAAGTCTACACATTGCACTCCATTGCCGAGAGAGTATTTCAACATTCCTTGGGACATTCCCATCGAACACGGTTTTGTGTTTACCTAAGTACATATGTGCAGCATTAGCAGCAACAGTAGCAGAAAAGCAAAAGAAAAAGATAACTTTGCTGCAATAGCTTATGAAATTCATAATATACAAGCATACATACATGTATTTTTAGTTAATATTTTACATTTTACGGCCACTGTGTTGGTAGAAGCAGAAAAAGGAAGAAAACAAATATAGAAAACGAGCTACAAAAAGGGAAATATGTATGTTTTATGTAGTAGAAATGTCATGACATTGGAGATCATTCAAATAACAAATCAATTGAAAGAAACAAAACTGTTATATTTATTTTTATTCTATTAATATTTATTGCATGTAATGAAGTTTAGTGACGTATTGCTGTGCTGGTTTGTATTGTACTTAAACCTCTCTATTGCAAACAGTTTTTGGGGTTCACCGTACAGTCGTGGAGTAAAAACTGATGTAATTACATATTTCTTCTCCAACTTCGGAAGTATTGCTAACTTAATTTTCAGGGTGATGTCGGTAACGAGCCTCCTCGCAATGAACCCAAAGAACAATGTGATGAGAATCAATTAATGTTACAATTGGCACGCCTCTACGTTTCAAGTCCGGAGCGAATAATTTTGCTACTAACAATGGATCCAATAGCGGAAACCTGCCAAGATATCACCGACGTGTTGAATCGCATAAATACCACAACGGCCGAGTGTATTCCTTTGCCACGCGATAATCTCTATACGAAATTGCGTGATGGTGTAGAATTATTCTACTCAAACATCTGCGGAACCAAGAAACAAATGAAACGTTGGTAAAAACGGCAGAACCACATTCAATGAGGCCATAATTGCACAAAACAATTATTCCTACTAATTTAAATTGCAGACATCAATAACTATCACGAATGTTTGGAAATGTTGCGAGATGATCTCATCGATTGTGAAGGACCTGCTGATTGGTTCGAGGGTACCGAAAAAGCATGCGTCTGCCCGTAAGTAGTTTTTTTTTTTTTTTTAAGAATGCATTTATGACATTATACCATAGGATCTTTACTGAAATACTGGATTGCAATTATATGCGGACTGGCATGTTGTGCGGCTTGAAACCAGCACGTATGATGCGCAAGCTCTCCGCTGAAGTGATGAAAAAAGTGCTTTTGGTAATTTTTCAATTTTATTTTTAGTTTACTTTTAACAAATATGTAGAGCATCATAAAAATGTTTTGTATATGCATGACTCTATTTATCATTCTAGATCAATTGTCCAGTTCCACGTTCCTTGCCGCGTGTAAAGGATCCATTGCCATCCGGCGTCTCCGCGCTCACCACTGACTGCTTCAGTATTTATTGTTGTATATTTATACTAATTTTTGTGTTACATTTTATTCAATAATTACTACAAAAATAGAATAATGCAAAAGATATACGAGATAATAAATTCATCGAAAGTCCCCCGGTGACTACCGACTAACTGACTCGATTATTATGAGTTTTTCTTTGAACCACCAAAACCCGAAAACCCCATAATGGCAGCCATATCTTCAGACATTCCTCCACTCAGTGTAGTATCATCCTGCGCTTTTCGCTTGCGATCTTTCCGTTTATCTTTGCGGTGCTCTTTATAGCGTTCTTCTTCCTCTTTGGCTTCACGCAGTCGTCGTTCTAACTCATAATCTTTTTGTTTTTCCTCGAGTTTTTTTTTATTTGCCTGAAAACGCTCTTTCACTTGGTCCACTGTGCTGCGTTCAACTTTCATAGACATTCCCAAGTTACGCTGATGTTTCTTTCCATTGATGTGATCCAGAAAATTTATCGAATCCTTGACAACACAATCGCAAACATTGCAATAATAACCGCCGGACTGTGAGGTTGGCGTGTTTTTATTGATGACGACACTTTTACCCAATTTACTATCCAAATCAACTTTATAGTCACGCCTCTTTAAATTCTCCCTCTGCACAGGCTCTGTTAAACAAAACAATATAATATAATAAAGGATTGTTAGGAAGAGAAGCACTCACCTTCATCCTTTTCAGCTGTTTTGTTCTGGTTCTGCAGTCGCTCTTGTGCCAAACGCTGATACTCTGTTTTGTCCCATTTTCGGCGGTGGTCATCTGGACGCATAGACATTATGGCAGACTCGTGTGTTGTTTATATATTTGTAATAAAATTTATGGCAATAAATAATTAACAAATGCAATTTGCAAATATGGTTCAGCTCCTTCCTCTATTTTTCTTTCAAAACCGAATGTAATAATAAAAATAGTTATGCCATTTTCCTTTATATTCCCTTTATTTTCTTTGGTACTGATTTCACAGTGTTGCTTTGGAGTATTTTCATGGTTAGTTAGTTTTGTACTTGCGTGAAGTTACCACTACTATAATGTTTATGAGCTAATTAAATAAAATAAATAAAGGTTGAATTGCAATGAAATTACTCTTGTAGCTGGAAATACGTATAAAGGGAAATATTCGTTGCTTCTTCTGATATCTATGTCGCCTTTTTAATTATTAATATTATGTTTTTTCATTTAATGCTTTGTCAATTTACACCAATAAACAAAAACCCATTTATGTGGGAATTGCTGTTGGCAACCCAAAGAGAAAATAATTTCTCCTATGAAAGAGTTGGCAACACTACATTTGCAGAGAAGCATAAACAAGTATTCGAGGTGAAAAGAGTTTCTTGTTTATTTGGATTTGGTTTCGTTTTATTCACAAGTGCGGCATCTAACCACTGAGTGGCAGATTATTTATTTTTGTATACAGCGATAGACTTAATTATCACAAGAAAAATTTGACGAGTGTAAATTATTAGAAGTTGCTAAATAAGTTGAACGAACAATGGGATGCGCCGAAAGTAAGGATGGCGATGAACCACAGATGAATAGACCGAAATATCGTACTTGCACTGATGTGTTTTGGTTGGCGATATACATAATATTTTGGTTGTTTTTAGTGAGTGTTTAAATGAAATTAAAAGTTATGCGAAAGTTATAAATATATATTGGATCAAAAGTGAAAGTGATCAACCTGATGATTAATAGCTTAGCCTATACCAAACGCACTCCACCATACTTCTTACCACACCTTCTTGTATGTACTTACTATGCATGTCGGGCATTTAATGCTGCGGTTGAGCTAATGAGACTGCCGCTGACAATGAATGGCGTCATTTTGTATACATTTGTTTGCAACTTACAGCTTAGCAGTACGGGCGATTCTCATTTACTTCGTTTTTGTCTATGTCTAGGGAGGAAATAAAGAAAAAGAGTAAAAATTGTCAATTGAATTGAATCATTTTTTCATATTCAGATTTGCTTATGCATAATGCGGCATCTTATGACTAACGAATGATACGATAGAGCAGCCTCACTCCCCATCGATAAAACCCCTCCCCCAGCATAGCTCATTATCGCAGAGATGAATCTTCATTTTGTCAAAGAAAGTTAATATAGCTAGCTCTATTCGTTAACCGCGTATCTCCAAAAGTGCTATTTTTCAGAAATCGCATAAGCGTAATATCTTTAGTGTTCAAGTGGAGATACTAGTTTAAAGAACAAACTCTTAAATTTGTTATTTTTCATACAAACGCGCTGCGAACTTATGTGTTTCAATCTGGATTCTTAGGTCATTTTAAGCAATGTAAGCAAAAAAAAATGTATTTCGTCCAAAATGGAGATACGTAGAGAAGAATAAAGATTATCGAAATTAGTATTAGAACAACATACATATTAGATAACGGAAATATTAACTTCGAAAAGCTCAAACCTTAAACCTCGTATCAAATTTTTGTTCCGTTCACAAGGTGAGACTATTTATTTTGTGCTGTCTGTTTGCGAGATCGATTTTGTATTCGGATCTAGGTTTAAAATTAGACCTATAAAATTAAATTCAGATTATAGAAAAACTTAATCGCTTGAAGGAAAGCTCGAGAAAAGACTAATTCCGAAAAGTTATCGGGGTCTTCACATATGATTTGGGGTGTCTACTCAAATTTACCGCTTTGATTTGCATATTTTTATATTGTCATAAGCATAATTGTTTAGAATCGGTTTTAATTCTACCGTAAACAGCAAATATGTAGATAATGAAAATTTCATTAGGGTCCCGGTTTAGATTTATATTGTTCGTAGTAATTTTAATGTGCATACATATATTATAAGCGGAACTTACACGGTCAATATTAATGACATTATTTACAAATATTGACATTTGTAGTCATCGTGTAAGGCAAAATATCCCTTAATTACTTGGAATGATGAGCGATTGGAAATAAATATTGACGGAATTCAGAAATTTCTGATTATTTCTCTAAATACTTGCAATAATCTCATTTTTAATGATCCTGGCATCAATATAATGATGGAAATAATAGCAATACTAATATTGTCTCTATTAATGACCGTGTAAGGGCCGCTCTAAGCACAATAATGTAGTACATTTATTACTTTTAGTCACGAATACACATACAGTTGTGTTCACAATATAAGCAGCCGCAATAAGTATATACGATTTTCCAACTATGTACATATGTTATCTATATTTGAATATGTAAATCATCGAAACAGCTACACCTACCTACATCGAAACAATGGCTAAAGTGTTGCAACGTGTGGCACTTATTGTTTGGGATAAGGCAACCAAATCATCAGTTGAAGCCTTGGAACGTACAATGAGAGATATTCGGGGAAATTCCAATTTGTTTGGTGGGGGATAAATTTTGTTGTCAGAAGATTTCCGACAAACTTTGCCAATTATACCAAGATCAACCCCTGCCGATGAAATACATGCTTGCTTGAAATCATCGTATTTGTGGAGACATGGCAAACTGTTGCATCAGCTGTTGAATTTTCAAAGCAATTGATGACATGGTGGTTGATGAAATGGTGCAATGCCAGTTGATGAGACTGGATTGATTACGTTGCCGGATAACTTTTGTAGAATTACACCATCGAAAAAAGAATTGATTAACAGTGTATTTCCCAACATAGTAGTACAGCACTACGAAAATCACAATTGTTTAAGCGAAAGAGCCATTTTGGCAGCCAAGAATAAAGAAGTCAATGTATTAAATTTTGCTATACAATCCAAAATACCTGGTGTTTTGGTTTCGTATAAGTCCATTGATACTGCTACCAATAAAGAAGATGCGGTTAACTATCCTACATAATTTTTAAATTCTTTGGATTTAAACGGATTACCGCCGCATAACCTTCAATTGAAAGTCGGTGCGACTATTATTATGCTTCGTAATTTGAATCAACCGAAACTTTGCAATGGTACGAGGCTAGCTGTGAAAAAGTTGATGGTCAATGTTATTATAGCAACTATTTTGATTGGAAAATTCAAAGGTGAAGACGTGTTAATACCATGAATTCCGATGATTCCAATCGATTTGCCTTTCAAAGTCAAACGTGTACAATCTCCAGTGCGAGTTGCATTCCCAATTACCATTAATAAAGCGCAAGGTCAATCTTTGGAAATTTGTGGTATCAACTTAGAATATCCAGTATTTTCTCATGGACAATTATACGTAGTCGGTTCACGTGCCAAGATAATAAGAATCCTAAAAATGTGGTTTTCCATAGAGTTTTACAATAAATATAAACTTTAAAAATTTAAGCTGCTTTGAATTACTTTTTTAATTATGCAGAGTGAAACGTGCATGGGGTCCACTAGTATTCAAATAAATTTTAATTGAGATTAAATCCTAATGTCTAAAGTATATAGTATTCATAATAAATAGTTTTTTGCTGTAAAATATTATCATCAAATGTACGCTGCAATTAGTTAAGGATCCTCAAAATAAAAAGATACGGAGATAAATAATTTCGTGGAACCAAAATTGATAGCCTGGATAAGATGGAAAAGAGTTATTCATAATAAAATCGAAAGTTTTGGAAATCATGTCCGTTTCAAGAGCTACTCTTTTTAATAAACGCCAACAATGTGTTAATATTTTTTGTAGCAATTTTGGAACAAAAAGTTTTCAGTTATTAAAGTGTAATTCTATTCTAATTATATAATGCCGCTGCTATTATTGTAAACACAATTGTACATATCAACCTTATTTCACCCACCACATGGCAGAAGGTCGCAGAGGTTTAGGCAACGGTGTAACATGTAACATGGAGAGTGTTTTTAAAGGAATTATTTGAAATATTGTATTATTTGTTATTGTTATCTGTCGGTAATTTTTGTGTGTTTTATCAATTCATGTAAGAATTAAAATTAGAATATAAACAGAACAATGTAATTTAATTATTAAAAAAAGTAGCTAATTATGGAACCGAATTGCACACATTTAGCGTTATGCATTTACTCATAGGAAGTTGTGTTAATATGTAAATATGTTTTACTAAGTAATAGATAATCATATTTACTTATTTCACTTTATTCTACTTGTGGTCAAATAGTAAATATTTATTTGCAAGAAATCGTACATAGTTTTAATATTTTTACTTCATATTTTCGAACTCATAAATCGAACTTCGAATTAGCAAGTTGGCTTGCAGTATTTCTATTAATTTACAATTTTCTAAATTTACACACTTTTGTATTATTCTTATGCATTTTTCATTAAAAACTTGAAAATGTTCTCAGGTAACTTAGGATACTCTTAGTAACACATCCATCTAAAAGTATTTCCAATAAAATTCTCGTTACAGATAGTCATTGCAATATTTTCGTTTGTCTATGGAAACCCATTGCGTGTCATTAACGGCTATGATTCATTTGGAAACACTTGCGGTGTCAAATACAATGAGAAATACGCGAATTTCCCACTCTCTGGCAAGAATACTCTCGATAAACCGGAATTGTTCTATTTCGATTTGAAACACCTTAAGAAATCCATTAAACTATGCGTGAAGGAATGCCCGAAGAAGGCGATTTTAAATCGAAAAGAGCTGCACGAATACTATCTGAACACACAAACACAATACTGTCGATATGATTTCAATATGAGTCTATTTGCCAATCCAAATCAGAACAATCTCGACGATTTCTTCACTTATTCGGGGCCATGTCCACCATTTCCCATCTATGAAGGGTAAATATTCATGTATTAGTCGTATTTTCAATATAAGTGCAGTATAAATTGTTGTGTTATAAATTAATTATGATATTTGTAGTTCGCCGGTTTTACATCGCTGTATGCCAACGGGTAAAAATGCTCCAGTTGAAGAAATGTATAAAATGCTCAATTCATGGGATGTTGCTCAACAATTTCTGGGTGATATATACTCAACATGGCATATAATTGCCATTATATGCGGCATTGCTTTGTGTAAGTGTTGGCTTGGTTTAAAAGTGATTTTCCTAAATAATGAACACATTTCTTAACAGTGATTTCAATCGCCTTGGTTACGCTGATGCACTGGCTAACAAAAATCGTTTCCTGGCTAATTTGCGTGCTGGTCATAGTCGCCAGTATAGCATTGACTGTGGCACTGTGGTATGCCTATTATAATATACGTCATAAGACGGGTGCAAAAGCCCAGTTGTCAATGTTAGAAGAATTCATACGCAACGAACAGGCAGTTTTTACACTGGCAGTATTGGCAACGATCGCAATGGTATGTTGAAATACTGAAATTGATTTACAGATTATAAATTAATGTCAATTCTCTTCAGATAATACTTTTGGTGATAGTTTTCTTCCTTAAAAATAAGCTGTCTGGTCTGTCGGCACTCTTTGAAGAAGCTGGCGAATGCATGATGAATTTGCCAGGTCTGGTGATAGCACCTCTACTGGCATTTATTGTGTTGATGCTGTTTTTAGCCTTTTGGGTTTTGGTGGTAATATGTATTGCAACCGCAAGTGCTCCTGGTCAGAGCCCAGTCGCGCCGTTTGATAATTCAGCTGCTCATCAACAAATTCCGAAAAGTGGATTGATTGCCAAAAATAACACCGATATTGATTATAAAAGTAAGTTTTTAGAAGAGAAAGAAGAATATATCGTATTTAGTTAATTTATGTTGCCTAAAATTTAATCATAAAATTTGACAATTATTGTCTATTGTTTTGTAATTTGTTATTTGTACGGACTAAATCCATAATCCCATAAAGTAAGTTTCCCTTACGATTAATTTGCAATTCAATGTTTACTTAGAGAACATTAAAACTTTTCTTGTATTGTATTTACATATCTAATGTGTTGTGTGCATTTGCAGCGATTATTCGTGTGGAATACACCGAAGCAAGAACAATTCGTAGCATGTTTTGGATATACGTTGTTGGATTGATCTGGACCACAGAATTTATATTTGCATGCCAACAATTCGCAATCGCTGCTGCTGTCGCCTTTTGGTATTTCAAAAAACCAACCTCAACGCCTACAATCTACGCAATTGGCCGACTTTTGAAATACCATTTGGGTACGGTATCTAAAGGTTCTTTTGTGATCACAATCTTCAAGATACCACGCCTCATACTGACATATTTATACGCCAAGTAAGTGCATTTAGTTATTGAAAAATATGTATATACTCGTATGAACTCATGAATGTGCATTTGCCTCTTCTAATTTGCCCTATATATTTTCCAGATTGAAAAAAGGCGAAGATAAGGGTTCAGAGTGTGCAGCCTGTTGTCTGAAATGTTGCATTTGTGGTTTCTGGCTACTAGAGAAGTTTATTCGCTTCCTCAATCATAACGCATACACAGTCGTCGCAATTGAATCAATTAATTTTTGTCCCGCCGCTGGAATTGTATGTTCACAACAATACAAAAGAGCTACACATTTTATTTACACTTGTCGTTTTAGGCTTGGAATGCAATGGCCACCAATGTGCTTCAAGTTGCCACAATCAACAGCATTGGGGACTTTATTCTCTTTCTCGGTAAAGTATTTGTGGCGGCAGTTTGCGGTTTGATTGGAATATTTATGCTGAAGGACAGACCAGGCTTAAATTTTTACATGGCACCAGTTATTCTCATAATTATATTCTCATTCTTTATTGGTCACATTGTGCTATCGCTCTTCGAGGTATTTAAATTTGTCTAGTCGCAAGCGTAGAATTTATCCATACATGTAAGTACTCTCCATGTACATATTTACAGATGGTTGTCGATACGTTGTTCCTGTGCGTTTGTGAGGACAAAACAATCAATGGACGTTCAGGACGCTGGGCTCAAAGCAATTTGGCAAAACTACTTGGCGAAGAACCTTTACAGCCTGGAGAGGAGCCACCCATACAAGTTGTAGAGATGATGCCCATTAACAAACAACCTTTTAGCATGACAAGAATTTCGCCAGAAACCGAGACTGCCGCTGAATAAAAGAATATACATATTAGATTATGCGGAATGAATAGTTACTAAGTTGAAGGTTGCTTAGCGTTTAATGTAATTTATTTTCATATATTTCTCCATTATGAACGCACAGTAAAAAGTTGATATTGAATTAATTTTTTTTTGTAATTTAGCTTTAAATTTAAAATTATGTTGGTTATAAATATTTATAAATGATGTTTTTGAATACATATTATGAATGTCATATGAACAAAGCCTGGCTTGGCCTGGAATTATTTGTTGGTCAGTTAAATGTGTACACGAAGTATCGTGTTTGGTGAACTCTACCAATAGCTATTCACGAAATTTTTCGGTGCGCGCCTGGTCCAATTTTTAATTCTAATAGCATCACTTTCGAAAAACGATATACAAATGCAACAAAGATACAAACAAATAAACACGCATATATTAATGTATTTTTAAATCATTTATTATGTATAACTCACATTTTTATAAAACTACTTTATTAATAAAAAAATAAAATACATTTACCTAACGTATTCTAGTTTTTTGACTGCTTCACTTTCGCTTTCTTCTTTTCAATCACTTCGGCCGCAGCTCTGATTTGTTTCTCCTTGATTTTCTTCATCAGTGCCGTTTTGGGAGTCTTTTTCTTTGTAGCTACTTCTGTTGACTTTTTCTTCGCTTTTTCTATAAAATAAAATTAATTTAGAAAACATGAAAAATCAGGCTCTATTTGAAAAACAATAAGTGATTGGTTGTACTAACCCGCTAACAGCTTAGCTGTTTCGATTGCATTATGATCCTCAAACAATTCATCATTTTCCAAACCTTCATAGGCATTTTGTGGACGATTGGCTTCTTGCTGCACCCTCTGATCCACACGGTTAACATATTTGTCTTTAGCAATCTTCTTGATCATTTGACGTTGGCGAGATGGACTGACATAGTTCGGATTTTCCCAAATTGCATTTCCCGTAAAAGAGCCATCGAATATCTTAACAGGATTCATTACAAAGCGTGGACCAATCTCCGCCAAACCACCATCTTCGGAAAGAATTTGAAAGTTGCGGAACCAAATGCGATTGTCGAGATATGTGAAAGTGTAGACATGATCAATGAAAGGTTGACTTTTAGGATGATGGTTGGGCACGTTGAATGTTTGCGTGAAAAGTTCTTTAAGTAACTTTAGATGGGGGATTTCTTCGAATTTGGCATCGAACGAAAGCAATGGCCTTGAACCACGCAGACAGTTTCCTGTCATTTTCAACTCGGCCATGGTATGTACGTTCTCAACGAGAAATTTTGCTGAAGGTCCAGCAGGTACATTTGCTATCCACATATATAGATCACGTTTGCGCCGTCCTTCAAATAATATCGACATGTTGCAATGTTTCATTTCGCACATTTCATTGACCACAGAAAGCGTTTTCGAGCGTTCCATTTTCGATTCTGGCCGATGGTGAGGCATCAGTGTTTTGATATCTCGCATCAAATGCCGGTCCCGATGACTGATACCACGCGCTGCGAATACAAGCACACGTTGCTTGTTTGTCCATTTTTCCTGTAAAATAATACATAGTTATTGGCCTGTTTAAATCCAAGAAAATAATATTGCACTCCGGCGTTTTACTTTTTTAGGAATGACTTCATCTGATGACCTTTGCACTGGCAACGGAGGATTTTCGTCCATTGGCACGATTTCAAGTTGTTCTGATTTCTTTTTCTTTTGAAATTTACGCCCCATTTTATATTTTCTTTGCTTTTTTATTTATATTCAAATGCAGGAAAAACTCAACTCGCACGTGTTCCGTTACCTCAATGCAAATAATACAACAGTGTTGGAACTATAGAACAAAACATCCCTGTGTTTTTAATTTCATATTACTGCCACAGTTGCCACTGTGAACAATTTTTGCCTACCAAAATTTCTAAAAGATGATATCAATGTTACCAACATTATTTTTATGAATTTTTCATTTTAAAAAGGAAAAACGAAGCAATAAGAAATAACATTAAATTTGAGTAAATATTGAAATATCTTAAAAATAAAGTCTTACAAACTTAGTGTGGACTTGGCTCATTCTCAATGGGAAAAAAGTTGAATGTCACACCATATATTTTTAAAGATTACTTGAGAGTTTCTCAGAGGGAACAAAAATATTAAATTTTTTTTTTTGTCTTAACTTTTATTTTTGATTTGCCTGTCAGTTTTAGTGGAAGTGGAAATAAAATCCACTATTTCCACTATTCAGCTACCATTAAACGTTTAGTGGTAGTGCAAATTAAAGCCAACAACCATTAAACGTTTAGTAGCAAGGGGACAGAGTTCAATAGTTGGCTTTGATGTCGTTTGGTTAGAGGTAGTGGAGATCAAACCTAAATACCACTAAGCTTAGTAGTGGAGTAATACACTGGCACTAAATGTACTGGGGAGCGAAGATATATTTTGGTTAAAAATTTATTTCTTTATTGTTGCATTATGACAAAAACTTTTAGATGATTTGATCAGATCCTTTGTTTTTATTAAAGAAGAAAAGGTGTTTACTTATAGGCGGTTTGCGGAGAAATGTGGAATGGACAATATCCCTTTAGCTAATTTTAAATATGTCAAGCATATGCTCTTCAAGTTCGTTTTTTATTAATTTCATTTATTCCCAACTGTGCCAAAATACTTTCAATTATTCCTAAGCAAAGTAAAATTAAATATGGGAGACCTATCCGCAACAGCTACAACCGCTTTGGGTTTCTTTAAAAGAAATGTAAATCGACGGGAAAATACAGTGTGCTCTATTAAATTTACAACACAATTTAACAAAATAAAGCAGAGATCGTTTAAAGGGACACAGGTAATATATATTTAATGTTTGCTTTTAACTCACACATAATGATTATTTGTCCTAACATGTATGGTAATTTTGTAAGCAACAACAAGAAAAGACATCACCAATAGAGTATCTCCAATGCAATGTAACGAGTTTGTCGAATATGTTTTAGCGCCGCCTAAACAGGAACTAACTTGACAACGACATAGTTTATTTTAGTCGCCTGATTGTAATAGAGAATTACAAGAATTTCGAATACTTTCACTGAATGAAACAAACTAATCCAGCTGTTCTACCAGAGCTGGTTCCGAAACAAACGTTTGATTTATTAAGTTATATTAATTAAACACTAAAAGCATAGGCCTAGGAAAAAAGTAAGACATCTTTGAAGTTGAATTTTATATTTGAAACTTTCATTTGCTTGCATAGACGAACTCGCTTCAGGTTTTTCGTGTTTTCATATGCTGTACAAATAATAGCAATAACAATGCTTTGATATATTACACCCACTTTATTTCTACAGCACAAGCATAAAGTTTTATAAGACAAAATTAATTTTTAATAAACAATATTAATAATACGTAGAGTGTCCGGGGTTCGAATCACGGCACAGGCAAAATAAAAAAAAAAGTATAAAAAACAATTTTTCTACACAGTACCACTTCTTGGCAGACAATGGCAAACCTACAAGAGTAAAAATTGCCTATAAAAAGCTTTTCCACTCGCCGTTCGGATACGGCTTTCAACTTTAGGTCCCTTCCATTCATGTACAAATATAACACGGACAACATGAATGGATGCGAAAAGCTCGGCCTAGGCCCTCCATGGGCTGTTGTACCATTAAAAGAAGAAAAGAAGAATAATCTGACTGGTATATTTTAAATCCTTAAATAAGTGCATAAAGGGTCAAGAAATACACTAAAAGTCTGTAAAAATTCTGATCCCGAAATTCTGATTCAGCTCTTCCTCGGATCCTAGAATAGCTTCAATAGTTTCATTTGCATGTAACAATTTAATGAGAATTTGAATCCTATCGTAATTCTCAAGAATTTCAGTGTTAAAGTAGAGTAACATACCGCGTTAAGGCTTTTTGCGCGTCAAAAAATGTTTTCTACTCCTAATATTAGCTCAATGAATTCTAGCTAATCAATTAATTCAACACAACTTGAAAATAGTTAATTTCTTTTTTTTAGTCATTAGTCACTTTGATTGTTTTGACGTGCACAAATAGATTTTAATTTACGGTTTCTGCGCGTTACCGCCTTTAGCCGTGTAGCTCACTTCATACATATGTATTGAAAGAAACGCAGAACGCGCCTAAAGCGTTGACATGTGGTATGTAAATTTGTAACTTAGTGAAATGTCTGTCTCAACGTAAGGCAACTGTATAGGTATTAAATATTTTTTTATTTTCAGTGTATTTATCGATAACTTATTTCCATGCATCACTACTGCCGGTGTACATACATTTTGCTTCCGCCATTTGCATATGAGGATTATATTAGCTTTGCTGGCATAACTAGATCAACGCGTGTAAGTGTAATAATATTAATTATTTGGAGAAATGTCAGATTATCGTTCACAATCTCGCGATGAGCACCGGGATGGTGGTCGCGGCGGAGGAGGCAGGGATTATTCCAATGACGACGATCCACCAATGTCCCGTCTTTTTATCATATGCAATAAGGCGCATTCGGAGGAAGATTTCAGAGAGGCATTTTCGCCTTTTGGTGATATTGAAGATATATGGGTGGTAAAGGACAAACACACACAGGAAAATAAGGGAATAGCGTATGTAAAATTTGCCAAGACTTCGGATGCCGCAAAGGCTCAGGAGGAAATGAATGGTAAAACTATTGGCAAAACGGACCGCACCCTCAAAGTGCTGGTGGCTGCCAAGTAAGTTTATACGTACGTATTACTGCTTGTTCCAAATATAATATGTGCAATTTATAGTCGCAACCAAGGATCGAATAAATCTGACAACGAGCAAGAAAAATATGTGCGCCTTTTTATAGTAATTTCAAAACAGGCGACAGAAGAAGAAATACGTAATGAATTTTCACAATGGGGTGATGTGGAGAGTGTAACAATTGTCAAGGATAAAGCATCGGGAAATCCTAAAGGTTTTGGTTATGTGCGCTTTTCTAAGTAAGATTTTTTTTTTTTAGTTTAAGTAAATTTGACTTACAATCTGTTGTTCATTTAGATTTTATCATGCGGCAGTTGCTTTTGAGAATTGTTCTCCAAAGTATAAAGCTGTGTTTGCCGAACCAAAAGGTTCGTCGCGTACACAACGAGATCAATATGGTCGCAGCGGAGATGATAACACTACTGGTGCTTCGAATCGGGGAGGAGGAGGTGGGGGCAATAATAATTATAATGGTGCCAGCGGTGGCAGTAGCTACAATAACGATTGGAATTGTTCATTCAATAGCGACATGTCAGCATTTTTGCGCATGCAAAATGTTCCAGTAGCGCAACCAACATGCCTGGAAGTTATAACCAGCAATTGTGTAAATCAAGATCAATTGTGGCGTCTTTTCGATATAATTCCAGGATTAGATTACTGTCAGATAACACGTGAATGTAAGCGTAAAATAGATTATATTTCTTAAAACATCTTTTGATAGCTTCTTAATATGACAGATGGACCTAGAACAAATGAAGCCATAGTAGTGTACGATAATCCGGAAGCTGCAATTTATGCTAAGTAAGTTTACAACTATAATCCAATGATATATTTATGTATATTAATATTTCATTAATTTACTTTAGAGATAAATTGCACGGCCTAGAATATCCCATGGGGGAACGTATTATAGTTAAGGTTGCTGGTATGAGCTCAGCACGTATGGATACATCTTTTATTGATAGTAAATTTAAATTAAGATATCATTTTCAAAATTTTTTTCTAATGCATTTTAATTATAGAACGCACAAAGAAAGATTCAATTTGTAATGTTTCACTGCCGCCAGCACAACCCATGGCATCATCAGATGCACTTGTAGTGCAGCGTTTATTTATAGTATTAGCATCGGTAGAGTATAATTAGGTTTTTTTTTTTTTTAAATGTATTTTAAAACAATATTCTTTGAACAGAACTTGCCACAATCCATATTGAAGAATGTATTCTCTTGCTGGAAGGGGCTCATTGATGTGTATTTGCTGCCTAATAAAAATTGTGGTTACGTAAAGTATGCAGAAAGAGATAGTGCGCAGAAAGCGATTCAAGTACTGAATGGCGCTGAGATATGTGGCACGAAAATTAAGGTACTTTCTCTTTTGATCTAAGCATACCAACAAATATTTTTGGACAATATATTGTACATAGTTTCACTTTTCACGTTTTGAAACCCACGATCGTTTTATGGTAGTATCCGATTTAAGAATCTCAGTACGAATATTTTAATTTAATAATTATTTAAATATCTAGTCTGGTAGGAAATTTATTTCACACATAAATAGCATCTAAGAACTTCCCCCTCACTACTATATCATGTGCATACCCTATTCCTTCCAAATCAAGTCTATAAAGAAGTGTTTCAACAGTAATGTTACAAAGTATGGATGGTAACATATCCTTCGACGAGATTTCCTCTTAATCCATCACTCAGATTTTGCATTGCATCATTGTCATAGCGTGAAGATTACCTCTAATTTCCCACGCAATTAGAGCGGCGTTTAGTATGCTAAAGCTTATTTTACCGAAGACCTAATATTAATAGTATATATCTAGATCCATCTTACATTTGGAATTTTAACTTCTGGTTATTTTGAGTGTGGCAACTCAAAATTCGTATTATGACGGAAAATTAAATACTAAAAATTCACATTCAAAACGCCGAATCTTCTACCGAAAGTGTAAGAAAATTATGTTCAAAAAAGAGAAACGCTTTTTTTCCACGCAATTTGTGGATCAATTTGTGAAACGTCTGCGTGAAACTGGATTATTAGTGGTTAAAACAAAACGTCCATGTAATCCTAATTATAAATGGTCCACCTGTATCCACTGTATATAGAAATTACAATAAGTTATTCTGCCATAGCACGCTTCATTGTTATCCAAAATAGCATGTTAATTTCTTTCTCTTGGTGTTGGGAGTAAAACAACTTTTGATTTCCTGAAGACTATTCACCAGAACTTTATAGTAAACCTCCCTACCGATTTTTATGTATTTCAGGCACATAATAAATGAAATAAAAATTTACATATTGCAATTGTGTGCACAGGTTTGTGCAGACTTATGTCTTTCGTTTTGTCCATTAGAATTTAATGATTGCTTATAAATACTATGTATATAATCTACTCGCACATTTTAGGTTATGGAGGCCGAAGAACGCGGCAATGACGGCGATGATAGCGGAAGAAAACGTCTCCGTCGCAATTAAACGTAAGCTTAAAGATTTTTCTCATTCTTTTTCATACTAGGTTACAATAAAATAGAAACTTTCACATTTATATCTCAAAACTTCTTCACTCAGGTAAGTAAGATTTATGGTATTTTTTAATGTAGATGAAATTAAAAATTAAATTTTTGACTTCAGACTTGCGACTGAATTTTTACAAATACTTTACATGTATCTTAAACAAAAATTAACTTTATCATTGACAATTGTGTTTGCTGGATAATGCAAGTATTTTTATTTTTCTATTTTCGCAGACATAAAGAATAACCGACAAACAAGAAAAAACCCAAGATAAACTGTAACAGTTACGATCCATTACATATAACAAGAAATAATAAAATATATATGAAATGAAAAACTTACTGACTATAGAAAAAAAAAAATAAAAACAAACGGAATTACTTTTATGAAACCAGTTCATAGCATGAAGAAACCCGACTCGGACCCTCACAGTCACACACCAACAATATCAATTAAGCCACTATCCAACTAGAATGACCAATAGACAAAAACAAAAATAAAGAAAACGGAGCAAACGGAGACGGAGCATTCATTCACAACAACTACAGAATACAGATACAAATTGAGATTGAATAGTAGAGTATGGAATGAACAGATGAATGTAACCAGAGGACGAAAAATGGACCCACAATTAAACGATCACGATGCAACCGAAATAACGAAATTATACCACTGTACCAATTTACCATTTACTACTTACGTGTTTAGACGTTTTTACTTGTGTTTCATTACAAATTAATTTATACATATGTATATCTTATTATTATTATTATTAATATCATTATTTAACCATGAAATTTTCCCATTATTATAAATGATTTTAAGTGGATGATGGACGATGTGGCTAGTAGTATTAGCTTTTTAGTAACAAACAAAAAACAAAAAACCATGCATCAGTAAGTTATTGTATGAATATGAAGTATGAATAAATAAAGGCATTAAATAAAAACAAATTGGATTTCTTTGAATTAAACAATATTCTGAAACGATGGGGAAAAGTGTCCTTTCCAAGTCTACGGAATATATTATTTTATTTATCTGTAATTATTGTAGTTTATTAGTTTCGTATTCCAAATGATTTATTCTATTTTTGACTTAACGAAACTCCCACATAATTTATATTTACCACGTGTTACAATGAAAATTATAAGAAAAAATTGTGTATGCTTAAAAAACCTAGAATCTATTTTAATACAATTTTTTTTTTCATTAATAGAGTTTACATATTTATTTATAATATCTTGTATTATCGGCGTTCCATTCGCCGTGCTAACATATGGGATAGGGAGCGTTCTATACACCTACCTTTCTTATTTTTTTAAGGAAGTCTTTCCTATTCGTTCACAGTAACATACAGTGTCGGACAATCAAATAAGAACACCTTGTTCTGAAACCAAAAACCTTAAGAAAATATTTCTCTAGGCTTATGATAGATTTAAAAGGTTTAATTTTTTCTTAAAACAAAATCAATTCAGTGTAAAAAAGAAATTTTAAAGTTATACATAAAATCACATTTCAAAAGGACAAAAAAAAAAGAACACATCAATTAAAAAAAAAAAATTTATGAAATATTGACTCAAATTGTTCACTAATGCTAATATTTTGTGGAATAACCTTTGTTAATTAAAACCGCCCTACACATTCTAAACATTGATTCTACCAGAGACGCCCAAGTAGCCTGGGGTATGGAATACCACGTTCTTTGAATGCTTTGCCAAAATTCGTCATTGTTTTTAGCTCTGGTACTGCCAATCTTCTCTTTGACAATATTCCACAAGTTCTCGATTGAAATAAGGCCGGGAGATTGTGCAGGCCAGGTCATAACGGGAATTCCATTATGGGAAAACCAATCTCGCGCAAGGATTGAGGTGTGCTTTGTGTCGTTATCCTGTTGCATTTGCCATTTCAGGGGCATTTCCCATTCAGCATAAGGAAGCATCACCTCCTGAAGGATGTTTACTTACTTACTTAGCTGGCGCTACAACCGATGATCGGTCTTGGCCGCCTCCACAAAGCTTTGCCAGTCACTTCTGCTATGCGCGCGCTGGCGCCAGTTGATAAGGCCAAGTGCAGTCAGGTTGCCCTGCACCTGGTCTTTCCAACGGAGATTAGGACGTCCCCTTCTGCGTGTTCCTCCACCGTGGTTCGAATAAAACACCCTTCTAGCCGGAGCGCTTTCTTCCATTCGCTCAACATGACCCAGCCAGCGAAGCCGCTGGAGTTTTATACGCTTGACTATGTCAGTGTCGGCGTACAGCTCATACAGCTCATCGTTCCAGTTTTCATTTACCATCTACCATTTAAATGCTTACCAGTGCAAATTATAAACAAATTTAAGTTTTATTTTTAAAATATAAATTTTTTCGTATTGGATTGTCCGCCTTCGAATGCTTCGCTTCAACTTTTTTGTTTGGGAATCCCCAAAAAATATTTAAATGTAGTGTTGCCACCTAGAAATTTATAAAGTATATACCATACCATTTTTTTCTCTATAAAAATTGTCTGCCATAAGCAGTCCGATAAAAAAAAATCAATGGAAGTTTTATAGTGCAAGGTGTTCTTATTTGATTGTCCGACACTGTATATTTAAATAAGTAATATAATGTGTAAAGGAAAATACTATTGTAACATTAACTTTTTAGTGTTAATAAAAGGTGTTTTTTTTAGAAGTGTGGTTTTCAATCTGGCAATACTTTTTTCGGAGTTGGTCTTTTTGACAGCTGTCACTTGATTTATGCTCAGTTTGGTTTGCCATTTCATAATGAATAGACTTACTCCTGAACAACGTTTAAAAATCGTGCAAATTTATTACCAAAATAATAGTTCGGTTCGCGCGATGCATCACGCGCTGCGTCCAATATCCGATGAAGCTCACTTTTGGTTGAATGGGTACGTTAGTAAGCAAAATTGTTGCATTTGGAGTGATCATAATCCACAAGCCATTGTTGAGGCGCCATTACAGCCTCAACAAGTCACTGTTTGGTGTGCTCTATGGGCAGGGGGAATCATTGGTCCACATTTCTTCAAAGATGAAGCCGGTCATAATGTTACAGTCAATGGGGAACGCTATAGAGCAAAGATAACTTTTTTGTGACTGAATTGGAGGATGTTGATGTGGACGACCTTTGGTTCCAACAAGACGGCGCTACATGCCATACAGCCAACGAAACAATCAATTTATTGAAGGAAACTTTTTGTGAGCGCATTATCTCGCGTCGTGGGCCTGTGACATGGCCTCCAAGATCGTGCGATTTAACACCGCTGGACTATTTTTTGTGGGGTTATGTGAAGTCGCTTATCTACGCAGTTAAGCCCGAGACGATTGACGATTTGAAAGAGAATATTCGGCACGTTATTACTGACATACGGCCCCAATTGCTGCAAAAAGTGGTCGAAAATTGGGCCTCGGCTGGAATTTATTCGAACCAGCCGCGGCGGCCACTTGCCGAAATCGTTTCTAAAACATAATGGCAAATCCTTATCTTTATAGTAAAGTTAAATTCTTGGCCATAACATTAAATTGTATGCGTTTTATTTCTTCTTGAAAACAACACTTCTAAAAAAACACCCTGTTTAAATATTTACGATTAATAAAGAAAATAAAGTCGATTTTAAATTTAATAGAGGCGTTTTAACTTTTTTCCATATGTGTCAAAAGTTAACTAATAAATTTAAAATCGACTTTATTTTCTCTATAACTAAAGGCCTTAATTTTTATATTTCTATGCTTTAATGTCATGTAAACGGCATGTCATTGAACAGAACTAAATTCGGATTGCTATGTGGAATTATAAATTATTGCAAAACACCATTCAAGAATAGGTGTTTCCTATATACCTATGTAATTCATATACAAACTTCTATTTTTAAATACCATTCAATAAAAAATATAAAAGTAAGTAGTTAATTTTGTATTGCATACAATGAAAATTCAAAAAAAAAGGTTATTAATCTACTTTAATGGACTTAGTCGATAAAGTCCTTAATACAGTTCTTAACCTTTTAAGTAGTTCAAAAAGTCAGAAAAATGTACAATTGTATCTATTTTCCCACCACTGGTAGGTATACCAAATTAAACAATGTGATAGTATTATATACTAAATCATCTTGTCTTGTATTATAAATCATTAAAAAATAAATTATAAATTGTATTCTATTTAACGCAGAAAAGCAATCAACTTAAATTATTTAAAATTCACCAAATTTTTGACACCTGACAACACTTGAGGCCGCCGCATTACACACTGCAATAGCTATAGGAGCTGCCAATGTTGCATTGACTGCAAATGAAAATTAAAACGTACTTTCGTTTTTATTTCATATTTATTTTTCTCATTAACTTTTTAACAAGAAAAAAAAAAGTGCAAAAGTCATCACTTCTCATTTTCCTAATTCATATTTACTTCAACAAATTTGCCTATATCCGTTTGTATAGTATTCTATTTGTATATTCTCTAAGTTTAGTGTTAGTCCGGTACAAGTAACTTTCAGTAAATACACGATGCTTTTATGCAAGAATCAGGTGGGTATCGAGTACATTATCGCAGCATTTACTTGCTGCTCGCTTTAAGTGTTTTTTTTTACATGAGTTGACAGTGAAAGCTGAGGTCAGACCTCACAAAGGCGTGATTACAGAAGATGCCACTATATAATGAAATTGTACATATTTGATTCTCTCAGTGTTCTCAATATGACAGTTACGACAGGTGAGTACCTGTTTTCTTCGCTTTTGTATATGGCTCCTTTTTTGCTGTTGGAAGAACCATTATGTATGTGTGCAAGACAATGACTAACAGTACAGAAAAAATAACATTATTTTTAAGCCTTTGTATTTTGAAGAGCAATTTTCATATTTCATACGAAATAGCATGAAGTTTCCTCTGTGTGGAGGCATCATTTGTGCGAACATCTATTCTATAAAACGGAAGGCACATGTACATACATACATAGCTTCTGAAAGGCGAAACCACCTTGCTCTGCCTCATATTGATAGGATTCTTTAAAATGTATTTCTGATTCTGAATTTTTCACCTAAAACTGGGATGCAATGTTAAATAAATAGTATTAAATAAATAAATTTTAATTTGTATTAATGTTCGATACGAGTAAGTATCGGGTATTTTTCTGGGAAACCTTTTTCACATCGATACTGTCCATCCATATTTTTTATGAGTACAGGTATCGAGTACATGCCAGTATCAGCTCTATCTAAGTTACGCTCTTTATGAATTGTTCTCCATAAATTCGTAATAAAGAAAGTGTAATCAAAGGAAATGCATACGAATACCGAATCAAAACGGGTACCAAACATGAGAAATTGCAAGTATACAATTCTTTTTTCGTACTATGCTTTAGTTTCTTATTCATGTACAAAAGTGTTTTTCTGTCACACTTCCATTATATCCATCTTGTTTGTTTTTATCGTCATTTTCGAATTGATAGAAGGGAAAAAGGAAAATTAACACATAGTTGTAACTATTTGGTACTATTATAAAAAAAACTCGTAGAAAAGCAAAAATTTGTATATAAAAAAATAAAAATTTAATTTTTCCCTAAACTACTACGTAGTTGTGCAACAGTGGAGCAGGCATTTTCACAAACAGCTGAGGTGAAAGAAAATTCCAAATTTTGCTTCATTCTAGATTTTGGTTTTGTAGTTGGTGGATTAGTGTCGCGATAAAAACAAATTGAATTAAAGTTTTTTTTGAAGAAACTCATTGCAATGGATCCTTCGTTGTTACGAGAACGCGAAGCGTTCAAGAAACGTGCTATGGCTACTCCAACGTAAGTATTCGACATTATTTTATGTTCGTAAACATTTGTATAATCATTTTTCAAAACAGTGTGGAGAAAAAGGCCAAAGCTGAGACTGTAGCTCCTCCGCCCAAGGATGATGGAAAGAAAAAGATGCGTCCACCGAGTGCACCAAAACTCGACGCAAATACGTAAGTTGTTTTTCATTGTTTATTCAGAGCATCACATATTAATCGCAACTGGTTTTACTTTATATGCATTAGATATAAAACTATGCCTGGTAGTTCTCAGTATCGGTTTGGTGTGCTGGCAAAGATAGTAAAACATATGCGTACACGCCATCAAGATGGTGATGATCATCCGTTGACCATTGAAGAAATACTTGACGAAACTAATCAATTAGATATTGGACAGTCTGTAAAAAATGTAAGTCGGCAAGTAAAAAAAAACAAATTTGAATCACAATAACCGTTTTCCTTTATTAAATCTATTTTTCAGTGGCTGGCTTCTGAAGCGCTCATTAATAATCCTAAAATTGAGGTTACTCCCGATAATCAGCGTTTTAGTTTTAAGCCCGTCTATAAGATCAAAGATGGCAAAAGTCTTCTGCGTTTGTTGAAGCAGCACGATTTAAAAGGATTGGGCGGAGTTTTGCTTGATGATGTGCAGGAATCATTGCCGCATTGTGAAAAGGTGCTCAAGAATCGAGCTTCTGAGATAATTTTTATTATACGGCCAATAGACAAGAAAAAAATTCTTTTCTACAACGACAGAACTGCTAATTTTACAGTAAGGGAATTATACAAAATATTTAGATTTTAAGCTTAACTCTGTTTTTTGTCTTGATGACAGGTGGATGAGGAGTTTCAGAAATTGTGGAGATCAGCTACTGTGGATGCAATGGACGATGCCAAAATTGATGAATACCTGGAAAAACAAGGTTAGTAGTAACGTTTCTGCTATGTAACTATGATAAGCATTAAATTATATTTACCACATATATGTTTTCTTTTACAGGCATTCGTTCAATGCAAGACCATGGTCCAAAGAAACCTATGCCGAAACGTAAAAAGATCTCTAACAAAAAACGTCAATTTAAAAAACCCAGAGACAACGAACATTTGGCCGATGTACTGGAAACGTACGAGGATAACACATTGACCCTAAAGGGTGTTAATCCTACATAAGGATAGTTTATTTAATTTTTTACTTTATACTACTTATAATAAATATTGTTAGTTTTTTGTAATGAGTATTACCAAAATAAAACGGACATACAAATATAAGGGATCTGTATTTGGTGGGATCAGAAGGGTGCCATCTATTATGAGCTGCTAAAACTTGGTGAAACTATTACGAACCCAATTTATTCGTTTGAAGAGAGCAATGGGTGAAAATCGACCGGAATACGCGACCAGGCACTAGACCTTAATGTTTCAAGATGACAGCGCACAGCCTAATTTTGTCAGACGGGTTAAAAATCATTTGGAAAATAGTGGATGGAAGGAAAGTATTATTATCACTTCGATCGAAGCAGAATGCTCTTAGTGGGATACGTTTTACTTTTTGTTTTTTTGATTTAATAGAAATAGCAGATAGATTTAAAAATTACACTTGATTTTGCTGAAAATGTCACTTGGAGCACTTTTCTCTCAATATACAGATCAGTTCCAATGGAAGAGACATCCAATCTGAAAGTAAACAAAAATAAACAACAAATTCTAACAGAATTGAGTTGAAATTCCTTTGATTGCTAAATTTGAAGAGAAAATCGATGAATAAAATCAGTAATGGAAAACCAAATGTCAACTTGAATAAAAGTTGAACTTCTTTACTTAGTACCTTCGCCAGTTGCCTCTGTTATGGGCGCTCTGGTGCCAGTTGATAAGGACAAGTACAGTCAGGTCCCCTTGACCACCTGGTCGTTCCAACGGAGGTCAGGACGTCTTCTTCTACGCATCCCTTCAATTTGGTTCAAATAAAAGACCTTTATAGCGAATCTGTTGGATTTTTATGAGCTTGACTATGTCAGTGTCGGTGTACAGCTCATACAGCTCAGGGTTCCATCTTATTCGATACAAGTCCTCCAATCATATTGTACATACCATAGATCTAACTGAGTATCTTCATCTCAAACGCTCCTAACAGCTCCTCGTCATTGGTGGTCAATGTCCGTGTCTCAGCGCCATACATTAGGACGGGAAGAATGAGGGATTTAGCGTCAATTGCCTACTGAGCCCGTAGTAACACCTGTTGGCAAGAGTTAATCTCCGCTTGAGTAACTTCAAGGCTGACGTTATTGTTGGCGTTAATACTGGATCCAAGGTAAACGAAATCCTTGACGACTTCAAAAGTATAATGTTTTGAAATTGGAATTTTTTCCAATTTTTTTTTCTTGTTGGCTGTTGACAAAAAGTATTTCGATTTGTCCGTTCGTTCATCACTAGACCCCCTTCTCAAATTGGAGAATTCTGCATTGAATGATAGCGCATTAGTGCCAATGATGTCAATATCATCAGTATATGCTTGCAGCATGACACAATTATAGAAGATAGCGCCAGACATGTCGATGCGCGCAGCTCGAATTATTTTCTCCAGCATAAGGTTAAAGACGTCTTAAATCTTAGTCAGCTGGATAGAGGCACCTTACCTGTAGAGGCTTCATTTCATTGTCTTTTGGGAGTTTGCGAGGGTCATCAAAATTAGGGGATTTCCAGGCATTAGGGGATTAACCGAGGCATTTTCTGAGGATTCATTTAGCGTGGTGGGTTTGGGGCCCGTCGGGCAACCGTTCATTCGGCGTCACGAATAACAGTTGGAAAGATAAATATTTCTTAAAAATTTTGTTCTCCTTATTTCCGGTATATTAGGTTCTAGTTTTCAGCGATAAATAATGAACTCAAAATACTTACGTAAATTTTTTAATTTTTCTTTATATAAACAAACGTACTTGATATTCGAAGAGTTACAGAATATCAGCGCAATGAGTTAACGCAATTGGGTCATTGTATTTGTATAAAAAGCTAGATACCTTTCAACTTTCTTGGCGTTTAAATTTTTTTATACCATAGTGTCTTCTTTTCTTTTTGGAGGTTTTATTACTTTCCAGAAACATCATCTCAATACGTTGACCATTTTTGATTTTTGAGACTGTATTATTGCGTTACTGAAATGTCATTAAGTTTATCAGCGCACATAACGCAAGAACGTAACGCATCGCTGCGTTACCCACCACTAATGTGCCTCCTTTATTTGTGCAATCAGCTGTTTGCATGCAACTGAAATGTTTGTTTTAAAAGTGGTTAACTAAACGCAGCAATAATTATATATAAAGTTTTAAAGGTAAATTACATGTGCTGGATAAAAGATGAATACAAGCAAGACGAGCTTATATTGAAAAGCCACCTTTTTGCACATACAACAATTTCATTGTGTAGTATTAACGCGGTTCTAATTTAATACTTAATTTAAAGTTTTGAAAACGAAAATAAAATAAATTTTTGTTAGATCTTCTTAGAATATATTTTATATACATACATTTATAGCCATCAAATCCCTTTTCCCAAGTACGTATCGCTGGTTAAGCTAACAGATGTGTTAAGATATGGAATTTTGAGGAATATTTTTCCCTCATAATGTGTTAAATATTTATGCACTTATTACCGATTTAAAATGCGCTTCACTCTGTTTTTTTTTGGTTAGTCATGTACGGCAATTGCGCCCTTGATAGATAGCATGCTGGAGGCCGGGAAAACCAGTAACGCTTTCACAAAAAATTCCAGGTAACACATCTGTAATATTAACCATCGATTTAACATCAACTGAACCATATTATAATAATAATATTAATGCATTCGAATTATTTAACTTTTGATCAATTACATTTATGTGGTCATATTCTTAGGAATGGAGAAGATAAGAAAATACCAGTTAATCCACCAATTACCTTAAATACTTTAGGGCGTTAATGCATGAAAATACTATTCAAAATACAAGTACTATGATAAATACAATACAATATATTCAATAAAAAAGACTCGTGACACTCATTGCAAGCAATACAAGCTTCAAGTTCGCTTTAATACAAAAGTAAAAAGAACTGAATGCGTTTTGCTTAAGTCAAAATCCTTTTCATAACGTATTCAATTCCAACCGTTTTCTCTTGCAGTACCAAGAGTTCTATACAAATCTTGCAATTCCTGGCTCATACTAATTACTATTTCAATAACAAAAACTTCAGGTTATCAGAGTTTTTCGAAATTGCAAGAAAGAAAATTATTTCTGAATCCCAATGCAGAAATATTTAAGCATAAGCTAATCTAGTACTCGGACCTGGGGGTAACATTTTACTACTCACATAAAATGTATATAATAAATATGATTATTTATAAAAATTTGTGTTTGTCATCTTTATGCATGGGCTATACGTTTGTTCAAGCAAACACTCTACAAATAAAATAAAAACTATACAGCATCATTATGTTATTATTGGTAGGTACATGTGTACATCATTTAGTATTTGCCATGTATTTTATAATTAAATTCTTCATTAAAGAACTTTGTTCTGTATTTTCGCAATAAAGATAATGAAAGTAAGATAAACTAAAAAGGTATAAAATGCAAGCATATTTATATAACATATTAATGATACTTTTATAATTTCCAGGTATTTGTTCGGTGACCCCAAAACTTCTCCATATTAATATTCAATCTTTTATTTTAATCTTAAAACTAAAGTGAAATTTATCGTATATTTCCCCTATATAAAATATTTCATTTATGTTTTTGTGTTCAATAAAAATTGTTTACTTTCTGATAAACAAAATGATCCTTATAAATGAATGGTCTTGAAAACAGAAATAAAAAGCATAATGTTTATGAGTTCACAAATTGGATTGCATTCTTTGCACGAAGTTTTAATACCCTACACACGTTAAAATATCCAGATTAGAAAATAACTCGTTTAGGTATTAAAACATATTTCAATTATCGGTGTCCTGTGATTGCATTCCCTCTCTCATTCTCCCTCCTTCTTCCTCCCAGCTATCAACCACCCTTCCCCTGTGAATTGAATGTATCAATAAAAAAATAAAAATATATACATACCACATATGTATACAGTTTTATAATGTTTAAAATGAAAAACATAAGTTTAAAACAAAGGTGGTCACTCCAAGACACGCGTACGCCAGAGCACTTTAATCTTCACATGCACCAGGCTCATTTCCATAGAAATCAGTTTAACTGGTCAGCTGTGCTTGTTTCGGTGGCTCCACTGATTTTAATTTAGCTGGTTTTGAAAAGTCCAAAATAAACTACATGGCAAGGGACCAGCAATTTTTGCGAATAACAAGGGTTTTCGATATAACGAGATTTCGATTAAACGAGGTTAAAATAACAAAATACATTCGCAATTAACGTGTTTTTTATTCAATTTATTTAATACTTAGAAAGAAAAAAACAAATAAAAAAAACAATATTTCATTAATTTTTTTCGAACCATAGTTCCATAGAATTTTACTATGCATTACGAATTATAAGAGGATGTGAACAATCAATAACGATTTATTAGAGGTTAGACTTTGCATTGCAAAAAAAAAAAATACAAATTAGCGAGCGGACTAAAATGCATGGAATTTTAGCGAATTAAAGCGATTCTTCCCCCGGAAACTCCAATCACTGATAGCGTGCAGATGGCGTGCCTGCTGAGTTGTTTAAGACTGGAGACAAAGAGATCACAAAACGCATACATGAGCTTCTATGGTCGGATGAAAGCATACCAAATGAGAAAGGTGATTTTAGATCTGCGCGAACTACCGTGGGATAAGTCTTCTTAATATTGCATATAAGGTTCTATCGAGCGTACTGTGCGAAAGACTGAAGCCTATCGTCAACAAACTAATTAGACCTACTCAATGTGGCTTCGGACCTGGTAAATCCCCCATCGACCAGATATTCATACTACGCGAAATCCTGAAAAAGACCCGAGAAAAACAGATCGACACCCATCATCTATTCGTCGATTATAAAGTCGCCTTCGACAACACGATAAGGGATCACTTGTACGCCGCAATGTCTGATTTTGGTATCCCTGCAAAGCTCATCCGTCTTTGCAAAATAACACTGACCAACACCACCAGCGCAGTGAAAATTGGGACAGTCCTCTCCGCACCATTTGATACCAAAAGAGGTTTCAGGCAAGGTGACTCCCTATCGTGCGACTTCTTTAACCTTATGCTGGAGAAAATAATTCGAACTGCGAACATCGACATCTCTGGCACTATTTTCTACAAGAGTGTCATGCTGCTAGCATACGCTGATGGTATTGATATCATTGGTACCAACGCTCGAGCAGTCAGTGCAGCATTCTCCAATCTGGAAAGGGAATCTCATCGAGTGGGTCTAGTGGTGAACGAGGACAAAACGAAATACCGTGTGTCAACAATCAAAGAGTCACGGCGTCTTGGACAAAATGTTACTGTTGACAATTATACTTTTCAACTCGTCAAGGATTTCGTTTACCTACGATCCAACATTAACACCAACCATAATGTCAGCCTTGAGATCAAGCGGAGTTTAACTCTCTTAATTTAAGCGGAGATTTGCTCAGTAGGCAATTGAGAAGCAGAGCTCTCTCTCGACCGACGAAAATAATGCTCTATAAGTCCCTCACCCTTCCTGTCCTAATATGATGACAGGTGGTTAGGACCCTTCGAGAGGAAGATACGCTGTAAGATCTATGGTCCAGTATGCGTGGGTCAATCGTAAGTCAAGCGTCAAGCGTATAAAAATCCAGCGGCTTCGCTGGCTGGGTCATGTTGAGCGAATGAAAGAAAGCGATCCAACTAGAAGGGTGTTTTATTCGAGCCACGCTGGAGGAGGACGTCCTAATGGGCGACCTGACTGCACTTGGCCTTATCAACTGGCGCCAGCGCGAGCATAGCAGAGGCGACTAGCGAAGCTTTATACAGGCGGCCAAGACCGATCATCAGTTGTAGTGCCAGCTCAGTAAGTAAGTAAAGCGATTCTTTCAAGGGGCCAAAAGTTTGTTGAGTATTATTGAGATTTTCGAATTAACGAGACCAATTAATTATCATATATGACATATATTGCATAGATTTAAATATCTGCTCGTTGTATGACAGGCGGGAGTGATGTGTCTTTGTAAATTATTTTCTTGGGTTGGGTACTCTAATTTAAAAAGTTAAATCCTGTCTTCTGTGGTCGCTGGTAGTGCGTTGGCCCGCTAAGCAGAATATCCGGGGTTCAAATCTCGGACCGGGGAAAATCAAAGAGTAAGTAGAAAAAACAGAAGTTTCTACACAGCACCACCTCTTGGTGGGCAATGCCAAACCTACAAGAGCAAAAATTGCCTATGGATTTGGCATGAAATTGTAGGTCCGTTCCACTCATGTACAAATATAACACTGTTGTGCCATTAAAAGAAAGAAACCAGAAAATCTGTCTCCTAGTTATTGAATTCAGTTTCAATAGTTTCTTAGTTTCGAGACACAGTTGAACACAGCTGTATACGCTGAACTTCGCGCTACATGAATTTATATCAAACTTAATATGCTCTGTGTGTAGGGTGAAGAAAGAGAATATGAAAAACAGAAAACAATGAAATCATCATTGTAGTGTCATGCTTTTGTAATTAGGTACAGAACAAGTTTTACACTCTATGCCCAGCAATCATAATATACAAAATTTAATAATCCCTTTCCTAGTGTTTGTTATAATTATTACCATTCGTTTAAAATATATACTTGGTCCATGGAGGGCCAAGCTTTATTTATTCATTTATGTTGTGCGAGTTTTATTTTGTACACGAATGGATTGGATCAACAATTTTGTGCTGAAATCGAACGGCGAATGGAATATCTTTTGAAATAATTTTTTTACTGCCGCATTGTACCCCAGCACATGTGTACATCTTACGTCACGGAGACCACTAGTGCTGATCGGCTTTAATCTAAGCAGGTCTAAAGGTAAGGTATGTGCATGTAAGTGCAATCAAATTTTTACATATGTCAGAAATGGAAGCAATACTTTTATTTTCTTGTAATTGTAAACAGTTCCATTCGCTTACTGGAAATTGCAACTGCATTGCGTGTAGAGCTATAAACCTTTTATTCGATCCTTTTGGTTTCAAATAAAACAGAAATCGTCTGTTTGATCATCAAAAGCATTAAAAATACATTTTCTTCTGTTAACAGTTATTACTGCGAAGATTATATTAGTGCTTACTATGCCCATTGTAGATCAGTATATATAGAAGCGGTATTTAAACGAAGCGTAGGTGTGCCGCCGCTCCGTGTAAGCTAACATTATTTTGTTGTGCTGTGTTCGTGGCAATAAGAGATTGTGTTTTTATAATATAATTCAGTACGCATATTGATTCCGAGGCATTCAGACCAAAACAACGCCAGACTCGCTTATTGCTGAACATAATGAAGAAAGCGTTCCTTTTTGTTGTCGCTGCAGTACTAACATATGGAGTTGCTGTTTCGATTGCTGCCAATACAGAGTAAGTAAAAGTTTAGTTTGCTGCTTCTGCTGCTGCGCAAGCGTACGTCTGTAATCTACAGTAATTATTTTAGTGATTTTTGTTAAATTTATTTCAAATCTTGTATCAGCCTAGGCCCTCCATGGATTGTAAAGCCATTAAAGAAAGAATTGATATTTAGAAATTTTGAGAAAAAGCTATTTTTTGAAGTAATTTCCGGAGATTACACATACGATTATTTGCATGGAAATATATTAGCAATGTTTAGAAACTTTCTCATCTAGAAAAGTGATCGTATAAGTAAGAGGTTTTTAAATTTAAAGTCGAAATTAATAATGGCGATATAATTGTCAGGATTTGGACCAAATTGGTATCTACGTCCCTCTGGACGGAGATAGCCAACTGCTTTACAGAGTATCTTTAAAGAAAATAATACAAAAACCAAAGTTGAAATCCATGTCTCGGCTTCGTTAAAGCCGGACACTTTCTCCTAAGCACTTTCTCCCCCCTTCGCTCCTGACGGAGAGACCACACGGGTTTTACAGAGAGAACATCTATCTTCTCTCTCATGCTCCCTCAAAAATTAGGTGTATTTGTTGGAATTAAAATTCCTATTTTTTTTAAACATTTTTAGATTTTTGGTTCCGTAGATATGTATGTATGTACAGTATGTATTTATCCAGCAAAAATAAATACAAGAAAAATATTTTTTTTTATAAAACCACTAGTATCTATTATTATCTCATTAACGTTGGAATAATTTTCTATTTTCTGCAGTTTAATTTACGGGTATGAATGTCATCAAAGCAAATGTGTTAAAGTAGAGCTCAGCGAAGAGAATTTCAAAAAGGCAATTAGCCTACCGGTGTGTCGTTTATTCTGTGGAGATACAGTTGGAACGATTTGGCCGAAACCAACAGGACCAATTCGAATTGAACCTTATATGTTACATATTGACATCAATGCTATAAATTTCCAAGTGCCAAGCAAAGCAAAGCAAACTCACCTATGGGATGCAAACAAGAAAAGATTCATGGACCAGTTAACTTCTGGCATTCCTAATGTCAATGTAGTAAAAGAAGGAGGTCACTCTTTAAAAGTGCTTGTTGAACTTAAGAAAAGCGCATCAGAAGCGGCTGATGAAACTCCAAAATTGACATTAGATACAGATGAAAGTTATAAGTTAACGATATCTCCTGCAGGCGAAGCAGTATCTGCCAAGATCGAAGCGAGAAGCTTTTTTGGTGCGAGACATGGTTTGGAAACACTTGCACAATTGATTGTATATGATGATATTCGACGTGAGGTACAGATTTTAGCTAAAGCTGAGATTCACGATGGGCCAGTGTATAAGTGGCGCGGTTTACTTTTGGATACAGCAAGAAACTTTTACAGTGTCAAAGCAATAAAAAGAACTCTGGGTAATAAGGCGATTGAGCGAAGTGTAATGTTTTGTATGTAAGTTGAAATAACTAGTTTGCTAATTTTTTGTTTTCAGATGCAATGGCAATGGTGAAATTAAATACGTTTCACTGGCATATAACGGATTCGCATAGTTTTCCACTTGTGGTGAAAAGCCAGCCAGATCTTTATAAATTGGGTGCCTATTCGCCCCGAAAAGTTTATACTCACAAGGACATAGCTGATATTGTAGAATATGGTCGCATTCGTGGTATTCGCGTGATGCCGGAATTCGATGCACCAGCGCATGTAGGCGAAGGTTGGCAGCACAAAAATATGACAGCTTGCTTTAATGCCCAACCTTGGATCAGTTTTTGTGTTGAACCCCCTTGTGGTCAATTAGATCCAACTGTGGACGAATTATATACGGTGCTGGAGGATATTTATCGTGAAATGTTTGAGCTATTCGATCCGGATGTATTTCATATGGGGGGCGATGAAGTATCGGTTGATTGCTGGAAATCCAGTGACCGTATACAAAATTGGATGACATCAAAGGGTTGGTCCTTGACGGAAGCTGATTATCTTCGCTTATGGGGCTATTTCCAAACAAAAGCTCTTGAACGAGTCGATCAAGTGGCCAAATCAAAGAAACCTTTGATTACTTTGTGGACGAGTCGACTTACTGATGTGCCCTTCATTGACGACTACTTGAACACAGATCGATATATAATACAAATTTGGACTAAAGGGGATGACCCAAAAGTGCAGGATATCTTAAAACGTGGTTTCCGTACCATTTTCTCCAATTACGATGCTTTATATTTCGACTGCGGTGGTGCTGGCTGGGTGGACGATCTCAATAATTGGTGTTCACCGTATATCGGTTGGCAAAAAGTGTATAATAACAATTTTGCGTCGTTGGCTGGTGAATACAAATCACTTGTATTAGGTGCTGAAGCAGCAATTTGGTCAGAGCAAATTGATGAACTATCTGTAGATCAGCGATTCTGGCCACGTGCAAGTGCCATGGCCGAACGTTTATGGACTAATCCAACTGATTCTTGGCGTCAAGCTGAAGCACGAATGTTGAATCATCGAGAGCGATTAGTGGAGAATGGAATTGGCGCAGAAGCATTACAACCCGAATGGTGTTTACAAAATGAAAAAGAATGCCCCATCGATGCATATAATAACAGATCTTGATATATACGGTGGCATCGGGACTTTATGTTATAGCAATTACTTGCTTATGTTGTTTCAGGTGTAATTGCTCAGCCATTTTTTGGTATCTTATAATATATATAGGTACATAAATAAATTTGAAATAGTTTTGCATAATTTTATGTTGAAAAATTGCATATTAAATTCATTTTAATCGTTGGTTAAAAGCTGTCACAATATCTGTTACTTAGTTAGCTTAAAAATACATTATTTCAAAATTATGCATTGGTTTTAATTCTGCAGCATTAGTTCATGATTTGATACAATCTTGGGTTTAGTATGTGCTATAATTTTTAAGTATTACTTCTAATCGCTCTGGTATGGATGCATCTACTGCGTTAATGTATTGTATGCCACACGTTTTTAATATTCTACCGCAGGTAGTCTTATTACATAAGATTAAGTGACTGACTTGGCGACTATATAACTTTTAGGTTATTCTGCTAGAATCATGCAAAAAGTTGAAGAGTAATGTTTGGAATAATTATCTTACGGAAAATGACACAAAATATTTATATATATTTTTCCGTCCCATGAAAAGATAAGAGCGGAATTGCCTATCCTAAACAAATTCTTTCCTACTTCTTTCTTTCACAATTATGTACTTTGCATACAAAATTTTAATAACATAATGGGTGAGATTAAGTATCATTTTATTGGAAAACTTTGCATTAATTTACTTTTTATGTTAATCTTATGAGAGAACAGAATAATACATTTATAACTTCATGAGTTTGTATGAATGCATTCTACTTTTAATCAGAATATCGCAATAAAATGGAATTAGTTCAACTCTTTATTCATTCCAATCTTCTTCATTACGACCAAATTTATAGACCAAGCTACTAATTAATATAAGAACGTTCTGCATCAGTAAAGCAACACCCGCCCAATTGTCCTTTTTCTCTGAAATATAATGTAAATATTTAGATGTGATGCATGCATTCATAAAAATAAATTATTGTACAATCTTACTATTGTTGATAAAATCATCAATCATCACCCAAACAGCAGCGATAATTGAAGCGAAGCCCATTACAAAACCAATAAGTAACCATATTTTGGCTATTCGTGGTCCCGATTCTGATGTGTTGTCTTCGGAAATCTATAAGTGTGCAACCCAAAAATGTTCAACAAAATGTGCACTGTATGCAATAAAGAATTAAAGATAACTTACATGTGAGTTCTTTACCGTGTTCACCATAAGGAAGCTTAATGTACCGAAAACACCAATAAATACTTGGCCTGCAGTAATTTGGTGTTTATCATCAATGGACATGGCATCGATTAGAACCCACCATCCTGCGAAGAACTTTACAAAACAGAATATTAGTAAGTATATACATATGTATGTACATGAGAATTAAAGTTTACGATGGGCAACGCGAAAAATTAAAATTTAAAACCATTTCAAAGAAAGCAAATTATATGTATTATATAAAAACAAAAATGACTTGCACAAATTTTGCGATGTTATTGTAGCCCAATATCAAAAGATGAAAAACTCTACTTAATAAGTCGACTGTCATTATGTATATAACTGGCCGCTATGAACAATATTTTGATAAATTATAACTCAATTAGGGAGTAATATAGCTCGAAGGTCGCTGTGGCGTAGTGCGTTGGACTGCTACGCAGAGTGTCCGGGGTTCGAATCTTTCTTAACCGGCACCACCTCTTGGCAGGCAGTGGCAAACCTGCAAGAGTAAAAATTGCCTATGAAAAGCTTCTCACTTCGCCGTTCGGATTCGGCATTAAACTGTAAGCCTCTTCCATTCATGTTCAAATATAACACGCACAACATGAGTGGATGCGAAAAGCTCGGCCTAGGCCCTCCATGAGCTGTTGTGCCATTAAGAGTAATAGTTCGAAGACTTGTAGTTTTGTTCTGAAGCATTGCCTGAATTTCATAATCAAACCTGCCACCCTAAAAGGCAGGGAAAGTAAAAAACATCTGAAACAAACAATCTTAACCAAAATCACTATAACAATGTAGATCTTGCGGCAAACAATAACTTACTAAATCGTTGGCATGACTTCATAAGTAATTTCAAAATACCAGGGATATTTACAAATCAGTACTAAATAAATGCATTTTTCATTTGAGTTTCAAATCGTAAAATCTCTGTTTAGCAATGGTTACCGCTATTCGAGAACTTACAACTTGTCCACCCCCTATCTGATGCGGAGCCATGGCAAGATAGGAAAAATATATACTTCACTGAATATAATAAGGCTTGAGAATGTATATCTTTGCAAGTGTAAACAAAGAACGAAGGTGTGATTTTACCAAAAATCCAGCAATAAGTGATGAATTTTTATTGCGCGCTGTGTCCGATGTAAACCACTCTTGAATGTTGTCTATTATCGTCATTTTTTCGTTGGTATTAAAAGTTTTTTCGCACTAACAGACAAGTATTATAACAAATTTTCGCAGTGAAAAAGATGTTGACTAATTTTTTCTATTATATTGTACAATAGAGTACGAAGTCGGTTTTATTTAACGCCGTTAGTGCACCGAGTCGATTAACTTACTTACTTAGCTGGCACTACAACCGATGATCGGTCTTGGCCTCCACAAAGCTCCGCCAGTCACTTCTGCTATGCGCGCGCTGGCGCCAGTTGATAAGGCCACGTACAGTCAGGTTGCCCTGCACCTGGTCTTTCCAACGGAGATTAGGACGTCCCCTTCTGCGTGTTCCTCCACCGTGGTTCGAATAAAACAGCCTTCTAGCCGGAGCGCTTTCTTCCATTCGCTCAACATGACCCAGCCAGTCAGTGTCGGCGTACAGCTCATACAGCTCATCGTTCCATCTTATTCGAAACACGTCGTCCACGCATACTGGACCGTAGATCTTACGGAGTATCTTCCTCTCGAACGCTCCTAACAGCCTCTCATAATTAATGGTCAATGTCCACGTCTCTGCGCCATACATTAGGACGGGAAGGATGAGGGACTTATAGAGCGTTATTTTCGTCGGTCGAGAGAGGGCTCTACTTCTCAATTGCCTACTGAGCCCGTAGTAACACCTGTTGGCAAGAGTTAGTCTCCGCTTGATCTCAAGGCTGACATTATTGTTGGTGTTTATGCTGGATCCTAGATAAACGAAATCCTTGACGACTTCAAAAGTATAGTTGTCAACAGTGACATTTTGTCCAAGACGCCGTGACTCTTTGTTTGTTGACACAAGGTATTTCGTTTTGTCCTCGTTCACCACTAGACCCACACGACGAGACTCCCTTTCCAGGTTGGAGAATGCTGCACTGACTGCTCGAGCGTTTTTGCCAATAATGTCAATATCATCAGCGTATGCTAGCAGCATGACACTCTTGTAGAAGATAGTGCCAGAGATGTCGATGTTCGCAGCTCGAATTATTTTCTCCAGCATAAGGTTAAAGAAGTCGCACGATAGGGAGTCACCTTGTCTGAAACCTCTTTTGGTATTAAATGGTGCGGAGAGGTCTGTCCCAATTTTCACTGCGCTGGTGGTGTTGGTCAGTGTCATTTTGCAAAGACGAATGAGCTTTGCAGGTATACCAAAATCAGACATTGCGGCGTACAAGTGATCCCTAATCGTGCTGTCGAAGGCGGCTTTATAATCGACAAATAGATGATGGGTGTCGATCTGTTTTTCTCGGGTCTTTTCCAGGATTTGGCGTAGTGTGAATATCTGGTCGATGGTGGATTTACCAGGCCTGAAGCCACACTGATAAGGTCCAATCAGTTTGTTGACGATGGGCTTCAGTCTTTCGCACAGTACGCTCGATAGAACCTTATATGCAATATTAAGAAGGCTTATTCCACGGTAGTTGGCGCAGATCGTGGAATCACCTTTCTTATGGATTGGGCAGAGTACGCTGAGATTCCAATCACTTGGCATGCTTTCATCTGACCATATTCTGCATAGAAGCTCATGCATGCGTTTTTTTAGCTCTTCGCCTCCGGTCTTAAACAACTCAGCAGGCAGGCCATCTGCACCTGCAGCCTTATTGTTTTTCAGCCGAGCAATGGCTGTTAAGATCTCCTCATAGTCAGGCGGCGGTACTTCAACGCCGTCAGTGATTGGGGTTTCCGGAGTGGGTTCCGCAGTGGCGGGATTATTGCCGTCTTCGCCATTAAGCAGCTGCGAAAAGTGCTCCCTCCATAATCTCATTATGCCCTGGATATCTGTCACCAGATTTCCGTCTTCATCCTTGCAGGAAGAGGCCTTGGTCTTCAAACCAAGAGTCAGGCGTCTTATTCTTTCAAAGAATTTTCGGACCTCGTTCCTGTCCCGCAACATTTCGATATCATTGAACTCGCGTCTTTCTTCATCTCTTTTCTTGCGCCTGAAAAGACGTTTCTCCTCCCTCCTCAACTTTCTGTATCGCTCCTTAGCAGCTCGCGTTGCAACTGACTGCAGGGTGGCTCTGTAGACTGCGTTTTTTGCTTCAGTAGCATCGCGACACTCTTGGTCGTACCACATATTTCTCCGTCGACGGTAGTAGCCTAGAACCTCTTCGGCAGCCGTACGCATAGAGCGGGAAATGTGCGTCCACTGCGCGCATATATCATCAAGTTGAGGGGTGTTTTGCGAAAGGAGAAGTGCAAGTTGGTTGACATCCAGCTTTCTCTTTGTACCTACCCGTACGCGATTTGCTACACATATACGTGTGCAGACCTTGGCTGCAACCAAGTAGTGGCCTGAGTCGATGTTTGCACCATGTATTGTGCGTACGTCTAGTACATTGGAAGCGTGCCTTCCGTCGATCACAACGTGATCAATCTGGTTTCGTGTGTTTTGATCAGGGGACAGCCAAGTGGCCTTATGGATATCTTTATGTTGGAATCTGGTGCTACTAACTGTCATGTTTCGTGCCGCGGCGAAGTCGATCAGTCTCATACTGATGTTGAAGAATTTTGCCTTGATGCGGATAGTGACTAGGCGCTCGTTCACGGCCGTGAACCTCGAGACTAGATGACGCAGTATCTTCCCAACCACAAATCCAACACCAAATTCGTGTCTCGACGCATGAAAGCTGTAGTAGATATCACAGGATGCTCTTTTGGAGCAACCCTGTCCCGTCCATCGCATTTCCTGTATAGCGGTGATGTCAGCTCTATATTTTTGGAGGACATCTACCAGCTGGATAGAGGCACCTTCCCTGTAGAGGGTTCGGACATTCCAGGTGTATATCCGTAAATCGTTGTCCTTTGGGCGTTTGCGGGAGTCGTCAACATTAGAGGGGTTTGTTATCTGAGGCTTATTTGGAGGATTCATTGGTGGGTATTTTAACGTGGTGGGTTCCAAGCCCGACGCACAACCATTCATTCAAGGCCATGGAGAAGCCCGCCGCACACATTAGTTAACTCACTGACGGTTGTCAGATCGCTATCCAGGGGACGCCACGAGAAGGCTGTGTGTCGACTTGAAACGTAGAAGCGCAAGGATCGACCATGGACGCACCTGCGACTGTCACGAACTTTACCTTGTGTCCTACGCCCCAGGCACCGAGTCGATTAATTTTGATAAATATCGGCTAACTACCACAGTCATTTTTTTTAATCCTTTGATGAGGAATTTTCTGTTTAATCATACATGAGGACCGATGAAATATATATGAGATGTATTCAAAAAAAAAAAAAAAAAATAATGATAGCTAATAACTAAAGCTCGTATTTTTGTGTGCTATTTCTTTGTTTCATATTGCTATTTGGAGTGTTTTTTACTACCTTTCTTACAATTTTATTTTACTTTTTTCTTAGTTTCTAGCACCATAAAATTTGCTACCTGGTAATAAGAATTATCTGAGCAAATACAATTTTCTCAAATTGCAGAGCATATTTAGCAAGAAGTTGGAGATGTGGAAAGGTTCAAATAACATTACTTTAACTGCGTTTAAATTAGCTACTCAAACCAAAATCTTTTTATTTTTTTTTTAATAAAAACATGTTTTCTTTTATTAAATTTTTTTTCCAAAAAATAATATTTTTTGTTGCATTATTACCTTCTTTGAAACGAAAAAAAGAATTGTAGTGCTGCAACCCTGTTTGCTTGAAAATTATTTCTTCAATCGATATCAAGCAACAATAACACACAATTTAAATTGTCTTCCCTAAATATAGCTTATAGCTTGGAATAGTAACACGTGCAGTCTTAAATTTTTGTGATATTTTATTTAAAATGTCAGATTCCGGTAGAGAATTATCTGTGTCAAGTGGTGAAGAAGAGGAGCAACCAGATTTGGATGCCAGTGAGACGGAATCCGATGACGAGTCCGTAGCTGATGACGATGCCTCATCTCACAATTCAGAAACTTCATCAAAGCCGAAAACAAAGGGCGAAAATATAACAGAGAGTATTTACAAAAAATATGAAGAACGTCAGGGCAAGCAATTATATATTCGTTTCCCACATAAAATACCAGAGGATGATGTAGAATTCCAAGAAAAAACAAAGGCTCTTTCGCCTTTAATCATTCAAGCACATAAGCCGCGGCAAGCACATGCCCGATTCTGTCTAGTGGATTTCAAATCTAAGGAGGATCGTGACACTGCCTTGAAAAGCATACATGCAGCTACCAATAAAAACAAGGACTTAAAGATTGTTGCCTCTATTCCTCGTACAGAAAATCCTGACTTCGTAAAGGAGTTGGCAGAAAAAAAACTCAAATCTATTGAAAATAAAAAGGCAAAAGCGCGCCTCCGACGAGCTAGTAAATTGGCTCAGCGAACAAAGAACTTTACTTCGTCCATTATAGTATTGAATGTGCCCAAGAGTGCTTCAATAGCAGAACTACGTAAACTATTTCCCAGCGCAATTGACTTGCAACTTAAACCAAAAAATAAGGGTGACTTGAATGGTGGTAGTGTTGCTGTAATTACTATGCCTTCAACGATGGAAGCGAGTGCAGCAGTTAAGCAGAAACTTTCACTTGATGGGACACAGCTTGTGATTCGTTATGATACAAAGAAATTTAAAAAACAAAAGGGTAATAAATCAAGCTCTAAAGCAAAGAAGATACAAAAACAAACTACAGAGAAAAATAGTGAGCCTTCACAAAAGATAAAATCACCGGGCATTAAGCGAAAAGCACAGAAAACAGGCACAAATAAAGGACCTTCACACATAAAGAAACCAAAAGTAAAAGAATAAATTGTTTTAACAAGCACAACGAATAAAAGTATATGTAATATCACAGTAGAACTGGTAATAAAAGACATAATACGCAAATAGATAATTGTTATGATTTTAACCCTAGAAAGGTAATCGACGAATAGACGAAAAAATTATATCGTTCAAATGACAAACTCCTGAGTAAATGCAATTTGTGCTTGCTTTATGGCATTTCGAATTGTTGCTCGCAAAACCTCTCTCTTCTTCAATATTTACTTTCAAGACTTACAAGGCTTGTGATTTGTTGTCAACGCGAGATTTCAAAAAGTCCCACAGCAAGATGCCTGGCCCCGTCAGATCTGACGACCTGGCCGGCCTTTCGCCAAAACGAGAGGTCATACGGTCCGGAAGTTGGTGTTTCAAAATCTCCATCGTTGCCCGAGCTGTGTATCGCTCCGTTATTTGTTGTGAACTAATTCTCTATCTGTCTACAACATACAAGCAAAACAAATGACATTACTCCACCAAGCACATATTATGCTTTAATATTGGGATTTTCTAAGTCTAACATATGTATGCCCTTGCTTGTACCATGCAAGGGCATATGGTAGACTTATAGAATCGTCTATTGTTTTCTTATTGCTTTGCAATGCATTTTAGTATTTCTAAATGTCTTACAAAACACGTCTATCTGATGATTTTATTAATAAAAATACACGTTGGAAACACGTGACTACAGCGATTTTGGAGCACAAATCCTGTCCTATAGTTGGATACACTAAGGCCAGAACCTCCCATTGAGACACCATATGGTTGGACCTATAGTTTAACGCGCGTAATTTGCCATTGCTTGCCAAGATGTGTACTTATAGAGTTTCTTACAATTCTCATTAATTTCATATTATTGGTAAAAATGTAAGATAAAAATTATTAACAACAATGAAAAGCCAAATGTAGAGAATGCAAAACAAAAAAAAATAGATTTCTGAATATTCTCCTTACGAAAAAAGACGATTGACAAAGTCAGTTTGCAGAAAATGTAATGGTAATGTTTGTAGAGAGCACGAGGTTAAAATTTGTTTTTATGTTCAAATTAATGAATTTTAATGATTGCTCTGTTTTTAATTAGTTAATAACTTCGCAAAATCCGGCAAAAGGGACCGCTGCGGCGCCGCTGTGCTCCATAAGTTTTATATCCGCTTACGTTTGAACTTCAAAACCGTGTATAGAAAATTCTATTTCAATATTTTTTGCCGTAATAAATACGCAGATATTAAATATATTATATTGTAAGAGTGTAGACCAAGATCTTTACGCAAGCGATCTCGAATTCCTGTGAACGACGTGGAACCGACTGGCGCAGGAACATTCCAAAGTGAATATGTTGACTCGAATTTATCTACTAAAGCATGCCCGTTAGGTGGGACGATTATTACGACCGAAAATTGGAGTAAGCTCTCTTCATGTTGCAACCACCGTCTCAGAATTTGGATAGTAATTCTTAATAATTTCCAAACGTTGCTCGTTCGTAAACTTCACAATGATAAAAATGTTAACTTGTAGGTTATGTTTGTATTTAAATACAAAATTGTTATGTTCTTATTTAAATACCCCTTATGCCTATCCTTAGCTCAAATAAAGTCAAACCAATGCACCCGAACATTTTAGCAATTTGAAAAAGTTTGCTAATCATGCTGCACAATGTTTTTTTAAATTTTATAAAGTGTTTACTAACAATTAAAATTAGAAGCTAACAAAAGCAGGAAGAATCATAAGCAGCCCTCAGCTCTCTGGATGGACTTAGGGCTATTTTTATAGGATAAAATAATTGAAAATGATTGTGATATATGTATGTAGATACATTTTGTAAGCAGTTGGATTGAATTGGGTGATAGTTTAGAAGTAATCCAATGATTTAGTTGAGAAAGTTTTTATAAAATAGTTTGTACCCAAGAAATACTAGCATTACATCGTTACGTCTCCGCATTATATGCAATGGATAACATTGTTAGTGTACTGTAAAAACGTATCCAAAGTTTCAGGATTCCGTAATTTTTATTTTTTGTTAATATGTTCATTGTAGATAGATAGATTGGCCCTTAGTAATAAAGAAAATAGTGGCACTTTTGATGTTTTGTTAATTATAAAATTTAAAATCGACTTTACTAAGGGCCATTGTATGTATGATGTACTTCAAAAAGAACAAATCTACTTAATATTTTTTTGTTATTGTATTATAAGTTTATTAAAATCTTTCAAATGAACTAAATTAAAGAGAAAAGTGTAAACACTAATTGCAATTATGTATTTATGTATATTGTATAAGTTAATAACTTTAATGTTATTTAAATTGATATAATTATGTATGTATAAGCATATTAGTAGTATATTGATTACATTTTTATAGTAGGTAGGCATATGAGATTTCAATTATACGTTTAGTTTAGCTTAATTGTTTTTACTGCATTCAAAATTGATTTTAATCACGTACTCTAATTTTTCAATTTGTTCTTTCTTTTTTTTTTTTTTGTTTTTTTGTTTTACTATTCTAGAGACTATACAACACATTTTTTGATATATTAATCATATGCAATATATGCACCAAAATAGAATAGAATAAAAATGTAAACAGAAGAGGAGTCATCATCATTATCAGCATAAGCACGAATAAAGAAATGTAAGAGTATAAAAAATGCAAAAGAATCTCATTTCAAGCTTAAGAACAAACAAATAAACAAACAGATAAATAAATAAATAGCTACATAAGCATAAACATTTATACATTTGCTTATGCAGTAAGCGATAAGGGTTTTCCTTTTAAAATTAAATTCAAGTTGGTGCTGTACTACGGGTAACTTGAATTTTTTTGTCTGCTGTAGGAAGTTGAGCTTAAAAAAGTGCATTTACTGAGCAAGAATACGAATGTGTTGTTTACGAGTACATATTAAACCGAAATAGTTTTTTAGAAAGGCCCTAAATGACATTTTCTTATTTTATTTTTTAGCCGGAGAAGCAAAAGGTGACATAATTTTTTTAAAAATAAAAAAGCAATTTATGATTTTGTATTGAATAATTGCATGCACTTATACTTAAATTGCATCTAAAACGTATTTAAACCAAGTCTAGCGCATTTGCCAATGAACGGTGAAAAAATAGCAATCTTTTGCAATTCTGCTACTCTTGCACCATGCAAAAATCCCCTTAGTATGTTTTTGTGGGTTTCTTTTTGTGTGCTTTCTGCTTCTGGTACTGTAAAAGAAGAACTAATTGTCAGTTGGGGCCTTTCTAAATGATGACGATATGTCTGTTAAGTGTTTGAAATATTTCGTGCTTTTCTATTGAATTCTGAATTTTCCATTCGTTTTACATGCCGCTAACTATGTGAATGTTTTAAATAGCAAATCAAATTCCAAAAATATATATTCCTAAGCATCTCAATACAAATTTCAATACAAAGAGCTTACATATGTATGAATTCGTAAATTTAGTTTTATATTCAAGGTTGTTGCTCCACGATAAGCGCATTTCGTCGTGGACCTACTACTACAATTACTCTCATCTGATAATTAATTGAATTGTATGTACGAGTATTTTGTTCTTTTGATTTCTGAATATAGTTTATATTCTGATATGCCGTTTACACAAGATAACTCGTTACACAATCCAGTTCAGGGTGCTGAAGAAAATATCAATGCTAATGAAACATCAGAATTTTAACTATATTTAGAAATTGAATTAGCCGTTTAATATTATATTTCATGTTAGTTATTCAATTAAATAGGAAAACATTACAATAAAAGCATTATTCAACCTCGGCTTCATTTTACATATTTTCTTCTTATTGTTTTTAATAAGTATATGTATGTTTGTAGATGTATGTATGTTTATGAATGCAAGCATGGATGTGTACGTATTTATGTTTGAATGTATTGTATATTATATGTATGTATATTCCTTGTTGCCGCCTGCAAAATTCTTTCGGTGTCTATTCAACAACATACAGTCTTAAAATGTTTACAAATTATTTAATTTTTGTTTTGTTTTATTTGATAAAAGTTTGTTTCTTCAATAATTCAATTGTAAAGCTTAAAAATCGATATCGAAGGTCTTGATACAGACCTCCTCTTTTAGTGATTGTTTTAAATATGAAAAAAAAATACAATGATTTTAAATTTTATACTTAAATAGAGAAAATTTTAAACACAAAAAATAAGTAGGCATAAAAAAGTAGAAGTAACATACATTTCCTTATTGAGATACCCCAGAGAAAATTTGTATATATGTATGTATGTTTTATATATTATAGATTCTCATAAGTGATAATTTATCGAGTGCAAAAAGAGACAAAAAAATTCAAGAAGGTTTTTGTCGTGTATTACTTAGTTAATTTCAGTTTTGTTCAACCTTTAGTTCGATTACATTTGCAACAGTCAACATTTGCAAATAAAGACAGGAAAGAAGGATGGAGGAGAAAAAGGTTTAAGAAGATGTTTGTTGTGTATCGTTTAGTTAATTTCAGTTTTGTTTTCCCTCATCATTTCGATTACGTTTGCAACAGTCTTTGCCTGGCTGAAGGAGATGATGATGATGACGATTGTTGTGCTGGAGCTGCAGATGTTACTGCTGCTGCTGCTGATGTTAATGACGCTGTTGGAAGTGGTGAACGCAAGGGAAATGAAGGTTGAACAAAGCGTACACGCTCTGCCTCCGCATCTGTTACTAAATTGGATCCTGCGGTAGCGGCGTTAGCTGTTGCAGCATTGAATGCTGACGTGAAGGCGGTGGCGGCTCAAAGGGTGTGGTAATTGCGTTCATTGCGCGCCTTATAGAATTTATAGGCAACCAAACCGATAGCTAAGAGTCCCAAAGTTAATACAATGCCACCGATAAAGGAGGGGCCACTAAAACTATGGCATGGCGGTATAGGCTCCGGTGCAGGTGTTGTGGTGGTAGTATTAGGTGATAATGTTGTAGTATTTGGTGCAGATGTGGTGGTAATGGGACCAGTTGTTGTTGTTGTTACATTAGGAGCGACCGTTGTAGGTGTATCGGGGGCGACTGTTGTGGTTGTATTCGGCGCAATCGTTGTGGTTGTATTAGGAGCAATCGTTGTTGTGTTAGTTGCAGTAGTGGTAGTTTCTGGCGCCGGTGTAACAGTTGTTGTTTCTGGTAGTGTTGTTGTGGATTTGGTTGTTGCAGCATCTGTTATTGGTGCATTTGTAGTTGAGTTTTCTGAATTATTTAATGGTGTTGTGATTGCAGGAACTACTGTCGCCGGACTATTTCCTTCTGCAGTTATAGCTGGAGTAGAAGCAGCAGTTGGATTTTCTGATTGATATAGGTAAAAATATAAATAGAATAATCGAGAAAAAATAGTTTCTATTGAAAATACGTATTCAGGTTGAGGTATGATAAAAGGGAGCGCAGAGATGAGAAGGTAACCATAGTTTATTAGAATTCTTATACAAAACTAAGCAACGGAATGCTATGATTTAACTTTAGCCTGCTGAGGCTTTCTAAAGTATTTACCTAAACTTACAAGATCTGCCAGCGGAATGTCTGTTAATTTACTTAGTTTTTATATTAGTAGTTTCCATTTGGAAAAGTCGGCGGTTGTGTGTTGATTTCAAATAACTATTCTACACCCTGGCACTCATTAGAGGTACTGAGTGCATTTTACTACGTATGTATGTTTATAGTATTCACTCAATAGATATATAGTAGAAGATATAGCACAGTTAAGTACAAACTAAAATCGTTAAACAAAGCATGCAACTCACATTAAAGTTTAAGTTTCTTGGTGAAAATGTTTCTCATATATGAATAATAAAAAACACCGATTTTATTGAAAATTCTTCAAAGTACCGATATGGTTTATATTGGAATTTTAACTGACAACAAATTGCTGCAACTTCAATTTTTCATGACAATGTTTAAATTTTCTTAAACTGTTCAAATTAATTTAAAACAGAAAACTAGATATTTTCCCAAGCTGACCGTGAACTTCTACTATTACATACATATAATTAAATAGCCCTATCGATTTATAATTTTTTACGGAAAGTAAATGTTTCCTTAATAGACAAAAAGGTGCGAAAAATTATTTCATATATTTTTTATATAGTATATTATAACAGAAATCTTAATTTAAAGTGTCGACATATTGTAACTGTACACTTGTAATTTAGTAAATTGATATTTACTCTATTAGCTAACAGCATATGCTTGCATATGTCATTAGTCTTTAAAGCTTATCAGTCGTCAGAGTAAGAAGAAAGTACAATAAATTCGGTTTGTATGTATTGTAGATACACCTACATGATTTAAAAATAATTAAATTAGCATTTCGTTTGCGCAATTGTGATAACAGTAATACAATGTACGGTACGAATACTGAATCTGTATTTTAGACAGTACTGCAATCTTGTTTTGATTTCTCTAAGCGCATACAAACGTAAGCAATTTTTCGTATTACTCTTCATCAGCTTCTTAGTTCTTGTTTATTTTTTCTTATAAAATGTTTCTAATATTCGATTCATATTGTTAGCATACTGCCTACCACTACTACAGCCCTACCCCCCATCTCCTCCCCGCTCCCCCTCTTAACATCTTTCCCATAACAAATAATTATTCCGATTTTTTGTCCCCCTATATTCTACATACCTTGACAATTAAATGTGGCAAAAACTCCAACCAACAAGCATAGAAGCAGAGCTCTCGACGATGACTTCATTTTTGGAAGATTCGGGATGCAAATGCGTTTGAAAATGTTGTTCTTCGTTTTGTAAAAATGCAACCAACAGCCAATTAGTAAATATCCGAATAATCCTAATTGCGTCTAATGCCACAGATAGATTCGCTTCAACAGGGGGTGGTATTGCGAAATAGCTGGAATGAAAAAATTACGAAAAACAAATAAGAAATGAAATTTATTATTTAAAGAGAACGCTATTGGAAGATCAATACATATTTGAGATATTTTCACAGTAAATGAACAAGTTTTCACAGGTGAAAGAACGCAATTTTCAAGTTAAATGCCATTGGCAAATAACAAAATGAAAAGTTTAGTGTAATTAAATAAAGAACAATAACTTTATTACTTACCTAACCAAGTCTTTTCAAAGTTTCAGTTTCAACTTTGCAATTTAATATTGTATATTCCAAGAATATACGAGATTTATTTCCGTGGATCCCAAGCGACGATGACTATTGCTGCTATTTTCACCTACTGTAGAATAGATGAATATAATCGTTTAAGGCCATACGTTGAACGTACCTCATAGACAGATGTCGCCATAGAGTTGCATTAAAATTCTAAACCACAAAATATGACTAAAAAGTATGCAAAGAATTATTCGGAAGAACTATTATATGTATGTACAAGGTGGAGCAAAAATAATGTCATAATGTGAATTTTTGCAAATTTCGTCAAATATCAGTGTGATTTGACGTTACTGTTGTAAAAAGATCAAAAATTAGTTGACAACCGGCAATGTAACGATATTCAGCTCGTACAACGATGACCGTGTGATATCTCGTTTTCATGGCTTGAATTCTATTGCTGTTTCCTATTTCAGCTTCCCTCAAAAACTGTTTGCTTCAGATGTGAATCTATTTACCATGTATAATAAAAAGTTTACAAAAATAGTTTGCATAGCATAATTAACCAATTTCAGGTGGCAACTAGTTTCCGTGGACAAAAATCGTTAAAATTTTTGCTGTTTGCTATTTCATCTTCCCTCAAAAATTATTTGCTGTAATTAAAACAATTATTATTGTGTAACGGAATTGCAATTGACAATTAGTTTTGAACAATAAGGACCGGATCGTTCATTTTCGGTTATTTTTAACCGACGGTTATTCCAGATGGTAACAGTCGATTGCATCCGTTCACCAAAATGTTAACCGGAGAAATCGTTAAATGGCCTATTTTCGTCGGTTAACGCCATTTCATTACTTTTACTTTTAATGGCACAACATCGCCCATGGAGGGCCTAGGCCGAGCTTTTCGCATCCACTCATGTTGTGCGTGTTATATTTGTACATGAATGGAAGGGACCTACAGTTTAATGCCGAATCCGAACGGCGAATTGAAAAGCTTTTCATAGGTAATTTTTACTCTTGCATGTTTGTCATTGCCTGCCAAGAGGTGGTGCCGTGTAGAAAAATTATTTTTTCTACTTTTTGATTTTGCCTGTGCCGAGGGACTCCTCAGTTCTATGCTGATGATGGATGATGTTTTGTATGCAACGGATACAATCAAAGATTTGATTTAAAAACTATAACACGATGGTTTGGAAAAAAAATTTTGAAAATTAATTTAACAAAAACAAATATTATAATCTTTAATAACTATAGGCAAATTCCAGATATGAATGAGCTATCAGGAATCTATTTTAACGGTTGCAAAATACTAAGAGTTGAAAAATTAAAGTACTCAGGCCTATGGTTCGACTCAAGATTTAATTGGAGTGAACACATATCTAAACTAAAAATTAAATTGATTCTACCATATGTATACCATTTCGCCATATATGTATAGAAACCAAAATTATATACCAAAAAAGCATTTATGGTTATTATATAACTCGTATTTCATGTTTCCAGTAAACTACCTCAATGATATATGGAATAGGTGCTCTGAACAAAAAATTAACGAACTGCAAAAATTGCAAAACAAAATGATTAAAAATATACTGTCATTACCAATTCGAACAGCTACGATGAATCTGTATGAACATAGACTTGATATACGGAAATATTCAGTATTGCAAACACTTTAAACTTTCTTCAAAATAAAAAATGGATTTATTAAAGATAATATAATGTTACATGAAACATTATAACTTTTTTCTTTCGGATGGAAAGAAGCGCACGATCAATACGCAACTATGGTGTACAATTATTTAATAAGCTACCAGAAAATATAAGAAATGTAAACAATATTGTGATTTTCAAAAGAAATGTTACAACGCTACTGTTAACAAACTTTAATTTTAACTAGATATTTGAAATAATTTATATTTTTATAATAAGTTATTATCTCATATTGAGATTATATGTAATGTCCTTTCGTATTTGATGTCGCGTTAGTATTTTTAGTTAGTATTTTTTTTAATTTAATTAGTTACCTTCTCACATAAAATTTTATATTTTTTGAGAAAGAATTGTATTTTATAAAATAAAACACGTTTCCAATAAAGGAAAAAAAATAAAAATAAAAAAATAGTGTTCCACAATTAACCGGAAGGATTGTACTTTCGAATAATAAAAACCACATTGTAGAAAACACTATTTGTTTCCTATTTACACCAAAATCAAATTCCAAATTATAAATGGTCTAATGTATAAAAAGTATATTGAATACTGACAATAAGCATGCTTCCAAGGCAACTTTCAGACGGTCTCTGAGTATTTTTTTTTTTAAATGTCTGCGTTTCTGTCTTTTTAATACCTTTACAGCTGCTGTATATGAATAGGACCAGCAAAAAATTAAAATATAACTTCTAGAACTTTGTCACCTTGTAATGAATATCTCGTACCCATAAGTAGTTTTCTAGCCACAAATTGTTTGATGTATTTTTTAAAATCAATTGTTTTAAAAAATATATTTCAGAATATACCTCCGGTTTTGAGTATACAAAAATTGCACAATGTCACATACACTGAAAAAAGTAACCATTTTTTGGAAAGCTCAGGTTAGGAAACCGTGGTAGAAAATTTGTGAACGGTCGCTTTCAGGCTACCATTAGTTAGGCAAAATCTACGGAGATTTAGCCTATAGCGAACGGACCGGTTCTAATTTATTTTTGTCAATACACAAAATTTACATTTTGTTTATTATTTTCTCAGTGATTGACGAATATATTAAAAAGTGCTATTTGTATACAACTGTGGGCGAATTTAGATGTTTGGCAACAAAAATGACGTAAGTAGAGTCAGCATCATTTCAGTCTATGCACTTCGTAAATTTTTATTTATTGAAATTTTATATTACAACTGTCTGAAGGTACGTACATTTAAGCGAGGAAAAACTGGACAAAACTGACTTAAAGTCGTTAATTCTCTATTAAGCTAAGTGAAAATGAGTTATTACAACAAGTGTTAATTATTTGCACAGCAACAAATAGTAAGGAAAACAAAAGCAAACATTTGCCAATAGTGCCCAAACGGCCTCAATCACAATTGTTATCAGTGTGAGCACTTTGTGCTCTACCAGGTGGTCTTCTATAATGAATATGATATGATGATAACGCGGAAATTTGTTTTTTTTTATTTCTGTGCGTAATAATTTTAGATTTGTATTGCATGCCTAACAAATGAGAATACATATAGTGTCGATGAAGAGGGGGAAACGAAATTGAAACGGTTTTAGAGTCAATGAATTCTAGCTGCAGTCTACTGTGTAGTTCACATGCTTTTTGTTTTAGCGTTATCTCTACAGCTTTCCAAATTTTAGCATCTACATACGTATGTATGTATTGACCGTAGAGTATCGCCAAAACCGCGAGTGTGAAGATTTTTGTCTTGAGAAATATGGTAATAATGCTTCAAACCTTCTTTGAGTAAAAATAATACTACTTACAATGAAAAATCAAGGTATTAGTGAATTGTACATTTGCCAATTTTTAATTGCGTGACATATTAAACTTAAAATTTGTAAGGGTATTTTCATGGTTCTGGCATCGCCGCCCGCTAATATAGTATAATCGAAGCCAAATAAACAAGAGGCAGTGTGAGGCATACAAATTAAAAGGAATATAATTTTGCTGAACTGTCGTAATAGTTTGTTCTATAAAAGTTGATACGTACAATACTCAAAAACTATGACTAACATATATGTATGTATGGATGTAAATACAACTACTAGAAATATGTACATGATCGTTTTAGTACGATAACAAAAAAAAACTTGCATTTATATTATTTACTTTATTTAATTAGTACATTTCTTTAATTACTTCAGTTGGCTAAAATATAGGCAAATGTAGAGAAGATAAATGTCAGATCATAGGTTAAGTGGTTGTATTAAGTGATTGTGTGATTTAAGTAAATTTTCCCCTATAAATCAAACCTTCTTTTCTTAGCTTCAACCAATTCAATTTAATTAGGGGTCCCAGGAAATACAATTTATCGTAATAAGTTTGTCGTAGCCATGAATACTTATTTCTTTTAATCGTTTTTCGGCACATATAATAAAAAGGCTGATCCCCTCGATCTCAATTTCTTCTACTCATCTGTCCAGGCGGTTGAGTGAGAGCAAGCACCATATATGACAAAAGCCAATCCGTCTATGATGTTGTACAGGGTGGACCATTTGTAATTTTGAATTTGATTTTGGTATAATAAGAAATGAATAATTTTTTTTAATGTTGTTTTTATTATTCAAAAGAACATTATTTTCGGTTGATTGTGTAACACTATTTTATTCAAATGACTTCCTCGGATGTTCTTGCAATAGCCACTACGATCAACCCAATTTGTCAGTACATTTTCGACTGTACTTGACCGATGGCTGCATTAATTTTGTCCTTGAGAGCGTCAATCGTTACTGGATGGTTAGCGTAATAATTATCTATAATGGTTCCCCATAAATAACAGTCCATCGGGGTCAAATCACAACTGCGTGGTGGCCGATGCACATCACCAAATCTGCTAATAACGCGATTTTCAAACTTCCCACGCAAAAGATCGATTGTTCCATGGCTTGTGTGACACGGAACCAAATATTGTCTAAGTCCATGTCTTCTAAAATAGGTCGAGGGTGCATAGGTTTCTCCATAATCACGCATGGATTTTCTGAACCCCTAATGCAACAATTTTGTTTATTAACGTAACCACCGAGGTCAAAGTGAGTTTCGTCAGAAAAGATGATCTTTCGGTAAAAATGCTCATCTTCCAAGCATTCCAGAGCCCAATTGAACTTTGTACGGCTTTATACCGAGGTTTTTGTGCAAAATTCGCAAGAAAGAAGTGCGTGAAATGTTCAATTCCTGAGAACGATGGCGAGTTGATGTTGTTGATTCTTTTTGCACATTCTGAGCAACAGCAGCAATTTTTTCGGTTGTGCGCACTGTGGGAATACAAGAACGAGTTTTTTTATCCAATAAAGATCCAGTTTCACAAATTGATCCACAAATTGCGTGGAAGGCTTTTCTTACACTTTCGGTAGAAGATTCATCATTAGGCAAGTATATATTTAGTACTTCCACAAACTAATTTTCTTTCATAATACGAATTACATTAGAGCTGCCAAATTCAAAGTAACCAGTAGTTCAAATGCTACATATACCACTTTGTATACATAAGTCAATAAGTCTTGGAACATTATTGTAGTTTAGCTAATAAACGATTCAAAAATTAAATAATTTTGAATTGATTTGAATAATAACAATAATAAATGTTTATAGTAATAATTTCGTTTTTTCGCTTATTTGAATAATTACTAGTCGGGAAGTTAAGTTCTGGCGCATTCGAACTAAATATACCCCAAACACCTTCTGAATTAAAACACCTTTTCATTCAACGTGTTTTTAATTTTTATGGTTTTTGCATTGAATATTTTTTTTTTATCAACCAAACTCACTAATCCAATTTTGTTGTATTTCTGCTAGTGCCTACCCCTTTGTTCTTTAAAGATTTCACTTGTATGGGACGTAGTAGGTGGGCGTGGTTATTGTCCAATGATGATAATTTTCTCATAAATTATGTTTAAAGCTCAATATTTTAACTGTGTATACCGAATTTGGTTGCCTTTGCATTTTTCTAAAGATTGAGATATCACAGAGAACGAACACTCAAGTAGATAATTCGGCACATGTGGTGTTTTGCAAGTATTGACTTTTTTCAATAAAACCCAAATATTAATCCACAAAAAGTGTGTAGAAAATACTTGTCAAGCTGACTCGTTAGTATACTGCCACATGTGCGCCTCTTACAGTAATCATTCACGAACATCTGGAAAACTTAAATTTTGCCATAACTCAATGACCGATAAAAGTTTAAAATATGGGGATTTATTGTAAAAATTACTGATTCATTATAATAACATTCCCAGTAGTAAATATTTATGTAATCAAGTTTTAAATTTTTAATAATTTTTCAGTAGAAGAATTGTTCGTACTCCCGGGAAAGGAAGACATAAGTTTTTTAATCATAACTATGTAGTAAAGCATTTGTTCTACCGAATTAACGCGAATGCAGAGATCCCATGGAGAACTACAGAAGATCCATAATGAACTTTCTACAGTATGTACATACAGTGGAAGATAGTGATGGAAATGCAATGTCAGAATATTTTCAGAGTACGTAGACACAATTGTTATGCTGAGACGATTTGGTCAGTACATATGTACATATGTACTTCGAGTATAATGAATCAATTTGCCAAATTAAAATTCTAAACGAAATTATCATGTACATACATATAGTACTATGTATAGTGGATAGATACTTAGCATTCTCGAGGCAGGGTACGAACATAATGCGTTTGACCGATTGAAGCAAGTTTTTCTTCTTTCATTTCAAAAGAAATGCAAATATTTAGCAACTTCAAATAGAAACTGAATACAATTTGCATTAACTTTTAGTATACAGTATATTCACCTTTGAATGTGCACATATGCAATTTGATGCATGGGGGATTGCAATTGTAAAAACGCATTGCCAGTATTGTTAGAGAGGTGATTGAAACTGGAACAGTATCAATCACATGCTATTTGTAATAAATTGCAGTGTAACACTTAATCCATTTATACTTAGTAGGGTGTGTACGTAGAATTTCCTTGTGATTAATTTTATTTTGTGATTATACATACATATTAGTGGTCGCTGTGGTGTAGTGGTAGTGCGTTGGACTGCTACGCAGAGTGTTCGGGGTTCGAATCTCGGCACAGGCAAAATCAAAAAAAGTAGAAAAAATAATTTTTCTACACGGCACCATCTCTTGTCAGGCAATGGCAAACCTACAAGAGTAAAAATTGCTATGAAAAGCTTTTCACTTCGCCGTTCGGATTCGGCATTAAACTGTAGGTCCCTTCCATTCATGTACAAATATAACACGCACAACATGAGTGGATGCGAAAAGTTCGGCCTAGGCCCTCCATGGGCTGTTGTGCCATTAAAAGTAAAGTAAAGTAAAGTACATACATATTATAAAATTGGCTTGTCAACATTATATTGTATTTTTATTACTTTCATATTGCTGTTGATGTTTTTTTTTTTCATTTTTAGTCAATGGTTTTAGCTTTACGAGTGTATGAACCTTGTTCTACTGAAACGAATAAAAAGTGACAGTTAAGCGAGTTACACCCCACGCGTCTCTTTTGCCGATAATTGCCACTTCCATTCGGAAACTAAATTAGACTTTGGTTAACATCATGGTTCCACTTTATGTACTACAAAAATATATGAATAGTGATGGTCTGCTCGTCGATATGGTGTAATCAGAAAATTTTGATACATTCGTTTCTATTGTATTTGTTATATCTACAGTATGTAACTTTCTTTTCGCGTTTCATTTTCTAATTTGTGCATATAGAGCGCGGTAGCTATTTGCGATAAAGTCATCATCAGCATTTGCGATAAGCTTTTGGCAATTGGACTTGGTTGTTATCATAAATGAATAATTTCGTTTTTTCGCTTATGTAATCAGTATCGAATCATTAGGATCCTATATCGGAAGCTTTTTTTAAGTTAACCTTCATATGATGTTTGTGTGATGTGTGTACAAAATTCAATTTATATTATTGTTTAACTTATATTTTTTATTTTTCGGTTTTTGCGTTTTTATTTGCCGATTTATAATACTTATGTTATCGTTCTACACTACATAAAACTTCATACTTTTTGCTTTTACTACTAAAATAATTTTAATAGCTTCAGTCGTTAGTGTTATTTAGTTGAACGCGGTGAGTAGTTGACTACATACATATGTATGTACTTATTTATATTTTTCGAGTGTTTTTCAGTTAGAATTACAAATGGTATTGTTAAATTAAAGTGTATGTGTGATCTAGTCTTTTCGTTATTTATATATGTACAAACATAAAGGTATAAATTATTTCCCCATTTCGTGGTTGATTCTTGTTTGAAAACTTTTTGATATACTCGTTTCAGTCTTACGTACTTAGATTTTCGCACTTACCATGAAGGATTTTCGACAGGTTTATGGATAAAGGATGCATACTTGTGTATTTCTGCTCAAAATCAACCTTCATATTTTGCCTTGTGCAGTTGTCTCTTATTTGCAGTAAACTATAATGACATTTCTATACTCTTCGACAAATCACTCAAATTAAGTATTTAAAATAAAGCTTTGGTTAAAGTTACAATTCATTACATTTTATAATTACATTTTACAACCAGTCTTCTGGTAGCTAGTAGTTCTACATACATATGTAACCGCTATGAGAGGCAATACATAGTCATTCAAATGTACTATAAGCAAATGACTAATGAATTCCTTATCCACACATCAAAGGTCAAGTATATCAATTATATTTCTAGCATTTTTGTATATCTAGTATTAATATTAAATAGTATTTTTTGTTGTTGTTAAAACTTACATAATTTAATTAAATTGTTGTAAATTTCATTTCAGCAACAAATTTAAGAGAACATATTTTCAGTCATGACGTCAGTAGAGCAATTAAAAAAATCGAGACTGATCCATTTATGTGTTGCAATAACATTTTTCACATCCGGCCTGGTGATCAATGCAGTTCAGCTTATACTGCACTTACTGTTGAAGCCAATAAATGTACGCCTCTTTCGACACATAAATTATTATCTATGCTATTCTCTATACTCACGTACGTTCAAATGAGCTTAAAACGATGAACAGATTGCCTAACTTATCCTTCTTTCTAATTGTCTAATCTTTAGAACTGATTTTCCTTACCGACTGGTATTCGAAGAGCATCCTTCATGTTTACATGGATGCTGATGATGAAAAACTCTCCGGCAAGGAGCATGTTCTCCTTATTATGAATCATACATATGAGATTGATTGGCTTGCTGGATGGATGTACACGGAGAAGGTCGGAGTTTTGGGCAATTGTAAAGCATATGCTAAGAAAGTAATTGCGTATGTGCCAGTGATTGGTTGGGCATGGAAATTTGCGGAATTCTGTTTCCTCGAGAGATCCTATGAGAAGGATAGAGAAATAATATCACGTCAACTGAAGGAAATTTATGCTTACCCCGATCCGACATGGTTGCTTCTAAATGCTGAGGGTACACGTTTCACTCCAAAGAAACATGAGGCTTCTGTGCAGTTTGCAAAAGAACGTGGTATGCCGGTACTCAAACATCACTTAATTCCACGCACAAAAGGCTTCACTGCCAGCTTGTCAAGTTTACGTGGAAGGTGCCCTGCTATTTATGATATTAATTTGGTATTCAAAAAAGATGCTTTGGTATGATTTTGTGTCGGTAGCGGTAGTAATGGGCAGTTTATTGAAAATGTATGCTTTTTTTTTTGTTAGGTTCCTCCAACAATTTCCAGCCTTTTAAATGGACAAGCCGTTGAAGCTTTTATGTTGGTGCGTCGCATACCACTCGAGAATGTACCGGAAGATGAGGAAAAGGCTGCAGAATGGTTGCAAAATATGTTCAGAGAGAAAGATCGCATTATTGATAGTTTCCATACGACTGGAAGTTTCTTTAAAACGTCTGGTATCAAAGAGACACCTTCTAAAGTACATCCTCCTCGTCTCTGCAGCCTAATCAATTTTGCAATGTGGGCGATATTTTCGGTTAGTCTTGTTATGTATTATCTAATATCATCACTTTTGGCACAAAATTGGATAAGTTTATCTATTGCTGTCAGCATTTTGCTTACTTGTAAGTAATCGCTTAACTTTTGTTTCTTGCATAATATTATGTTATTAACAAAATATAACTTCGAATTACAGTTTACATACTGATGGTGAAAGCGATTGGCATGTCGAAAATTAGCGAAGGCTCTAGCTATGGTGCTGATGCAAAATCGAACTCAAAATAATTTAATGTGACTCAAATATAAACACGTGCACGCACAGAATACGAACGAACAACACATGCACATATAATTTCATAGCTACAAACGATGTAATTATTGCAAATATAAGTAATAACTACAACTCATGAATATTTTGTTGACAAAATCTATTGAATGCGGAAAGCAATTAAAAGTGGAACATAAGCACAATTAGGAATCCGTTCCTATAGTTATTGATAAGGAAAACGGTATCCTCACAAAGAAAGACAAAATAACAACAAGCGACACATGAAAAATGAATTCCCAAAATCCCTATTTATGTTTAAGTATCTGTATTTATTGGCTTAGTTGTAAGCTTAAAGCCCAAATTAGAATTAATATTCCAAGCTGTTGTCATTTGTTTGTTATATAATGTTAATAATGGGTAAACATTTGCTCGCTGCTTAACGATAATAATATTTAAAAAATAACTAATCATAGATATGTAAGTGTGCCGCTGAATCCCTAAATCCGGATTGTGATTATTAAACAGTTGAATGTAATTATGAAATTAATTCAACTTATTCTAATGAAATTTCAACATTTGCATTTTCTTTTGACAACATTTTTGAATTTTATTTCTTTTTTTCTTTTTTCTATATGTACCTATATTGATGAATATGTATTATGGAAAGTTTGTAGTAATATTTTTATTGTATATCTACAAAATTTAGGAAAAATGTGTTTTAACCTGGAAATGTATGTAGTAACATTTCCTTTTAAAAATAAATGAATTTTAGTTTGATCAAATCAAGAATTTTTTGTTTAACTTTAAATTCGCATTAAAGTCATTTGTTTTCTTCAATGTTAATTATGTCTAAAAATTTAGTTTTAATTTGATACCCTGTGTGGACGTGGAAACAAAATCGAATATTGAAAATTATATATGGTAAATTGGGTTTTAACATGCGGATAACGGAAAAAGTAGCTTGGATAAATGGGAATATTATAGTATAACTAAATTATCGCTTCTGGGGACTCTGCCTTTTTTGTCACAGATTTAATAAATTAGTTCCGAGTGGTACCTACCTACTTTTAGATTATATGTGCATACTCATAAACAAGAAAATTGGTCCAACCTTATGAATACATTCATTCACTCGAGGTCACTAAAAAGTGCAATAATGCCGTGGATATATTGAGAAGTTTGCTTGGCGAATACTTTGCGCTCGATGTGTGATACACCCAGCATATTGTTTTCGGTGCAATAACAATTTCATGGTATTTGCCGAGCAAAATTTTCAATATAACCACGGCCTAAGTTTGTTTTATATCTAAAAGAATTCCATATAATTCCTTGCAATTACTTCCACACCTAATCTACAGACAGCAGTAATAATTACCAATTCATTGCTTGCTTACTTACTTAGCTGACATTACAACCGATGATCGGTCTTGGCTGCCTTGCTACAATTTCATCCGAATGAAATATTCCAAGTTAATAATTCGATTTAGCATTATTTGTACCACATAACGTTTTAGACGAATTTTATTTTTAAATTAGGTCGTGCTTATATACTACATAGAAAATTTTGCTCGGCGAACACCATGAAATTATTACACCGAGCACAATATGCGGGGTGTATCGCACACTGAGCACAAAGTGCTCGCCGGCAAAATATTCAATATAACCACGGCCTTAGAAATAGGTAAAAGCTTTTAGAATTGTTATCTCGTTGCACAATAATATTGATAATTATTGTCAATAATTATGTCGTTAGGCTTATATCACACTGGCAACAGTTGCCACCGAATGGACTCAATTTTGGTTGTTTCCCACGTAAAATGAAAATTGAAAGAGAGAGATGTAGAGAGTAATTTTAGTCATTGGAATCGGATTTGGGTACGTTCACGACTGCAAAGCACTTAGCGCCCACGTCAACTGCTGTCAGTGGTTAAAAAAATAATTTACATTTTAGATTGGATAATTGAAAGAATATTAATGAATAATTAATTTTAAATCAGTGGTCAACAACCCGAAAGTCGAATGTTCTTGGCTACGGTGAAGAGTGTCTGGGTTCGATACTCAGATAAACGAGCATATAAACCAATTTTTGAGTTCTGCATCATGAGTAAAACTAGCCTAAAAAGGCTTTTAACTTCGGCTTTCAGTTTCGGCACAAACTGTGCGCCACCTATACCATTCGTGTACAAATATATCACGCTTACCAGAAATAGATGCGGAAAGTCCATAGATGCGGAATGATAACAGCGATAAGGTTTTATTAGAAAAAATGTACCTTTCGTTGAGAAATTCCAAAAAGTGAATAAAATAAAAAAAAACTTCTTACATTCCCCCACTGTAAAGATTCAATCTCGTAATTCTAGGTAACGAAGAAAGAACTATGAAAAATCAGCAATTATTTAAGTGAATAAGTATTATTCAAAAATACTACTTAATGCAACTTTGAACCGTAACGTAATACATGTAATTTTTCTTTGTAGCGTTTCATTGAACAATTTTTTAGTTCGCTCACTCTCGGATCAGACGTTTTGACTTTTCATTCGCAAGAATAAAATAATTGAGAAGTGATTTTATATTTGTAATTTTTTTAGTTTACTGCATTTTACATAAATTTTATATACATTCACATTCACATTAAAATAAAAATTGAATTGTGAAATTGAACGTTTTCGCGAATTGGACCGATTTGCTGCGATAACATTGAATTTTGAAGAAAAAAAGAGTAATATGTGCATTTTGAAGGTGCGTAACACACACACAAACCTAAAAAAAAGGAAAATGAAAATTGAAAAAGAAACGTAACGAAATGACGAATAGAAAAATCATATGAAAAAATTAAAAATAAAAAACTCAATTTGTTTAAAATTGTATTGGCGCAAGAGAGGACGTAGACGAAAATTCGTGAAGGTTTTTATAATCTATTTTTCTTTAAGTTTTTACATTCCAAAATCGTACAAACATCGTTTGGCGAAGACAGCAACATCGCTGTTGCTGCTTGCTGCTGCTGACGTTACCAATAAAAGTTTATTACTCTATTTGTTGTTCCTTGTGTTGTTGGGGGCGTAGAGGAATGACGGCGGAGACTTTGGCAACTTTTGTGACTAGTTTTGTCACCAACACTTCTCCTGGCTTCTCCTCCGCATATCGGTTCAATAAAATAAAAATTTTTCTGTTTGGATCGACAATGTGAGTGACGATATTGTGCCTACGCATTTTTACTTTTGGATTCAGCTTCCAATTGAAATCATCTTCTCAAATATGTAATGATTGAAAATTCCGACGTTGGCCGAGGAAAAAAAAAACAATTAGAAAGACAGAAAAACTCAACTGCGGTCGAAGTTTTTCGTCGTTTCTCCAATTGTGAATACGACGACGACGGCAGCGACAACGGCAGAAACAGAAGCAATAGCTGCGACGTTGTTGACGACTACAACAACAACGATGAGCAATAATTTATTTTTTCTTTGTTTTCTTTGCTTGCACTGCTTACGTACTCAAAACACTAATTTCGCCCGCTCTTGCTGCTGTCTACCTCTTTTCTTTTACCTATTGAACGATGTAACTACAATTGGTAATTGGAAAACTGGAGGTATGAGGAATCATGTAGCAGCTGTTATTGCATTATGTGCTATGGTCGTTGGCCATAAAGCATAGTAAAATCCTTTGTTAATTCACCACTGCAGATGTTCCTTAGAAATTGAGTTACGACACAGAATTTTTTTAATTGTTGTTTAGCATAAATTATAAATTGGAGTGCTACTCGTGCGACCTGTGTTCCTTTGGATTTTTCTCTGTGTTTTTAACACAGAGCTTGCTCTGCCAAGCTCAAATATTACAGCTTGGGCGCTTGTGCTGACGTTGGCACTGGCGCTGATTTTCTTTTTTGTTTCATCAACTTTTCACTCTTGTGGAGTATTCGTCGTCGTTATTTTGATATCGTTTGTGCAGAAATTATTAAATTAATGATGGTTCATAATTTCACTTTGTAGGTATCTAAAATAGATTTGTATGAGCAAAAAATGGAAATACATAAAGTAAAACTTGGATGCCTTGTTTATGTTTGTTAATTTTATTACATACTATAAGAATTTGATATTATAAAAGCTGATTTTTATAAGAGTTTAGTTTTTGAAAATGAAAAAAAAAAGAAATTTTACGAAAGTGAATGAAATTTTTATTTAGATCGATAAATCAATTCCTGCCATTTACTTTTTAAAGATAATTTCACTTAAATTTTGTCCGCGACTACGCTTTAAGTGGGCCATTCTGACGATCCAATTTAGGCACATTTTTCACACATTTCGGCTGGAATCTCACAAATGATGTGTTTAATGTTGGCTTCCAAAACAGCAATCGTGTTTGGATTGTCCTTATAGACAAGAGACTTAACATAGCTTCACAAAAAATAGTATAACACGATCTTGGGGGCCAATTGACTGCACCAAAACGTGAGATTAACTGCTCACCAAATTCGCTTTTCAATTGATGCATGGTTTCGTGTGCAGTGTGGCATGAGGCACCGTTCTGTTGGAACCACATGTCGGCCGAGTCCAATTCTTGCATTTTCGGCAAAAGAAAGTCTATTTTCATCAAACAGTAGCTTTCTCCATTGACCCTAACGTTGCGGCCTTCATCGTCTTTGAAGAAGTACGGCCCAATGATGCAGCCTTCTCATAAACCGCACCAAACAGTGAATTTTTCGGGATACATTGGTAGCTGCTGAATGGCTCTGGCTGGTCTTCACTCCAAATACTTATTCACGAATCCATTGAGCCAAAAATGAACATCGTCGCTGAAGACAATTTTGCGATAACACACAGAGCACGAATTTTGATAATAAATTTCAATAATTTGCAAACATTGTTCATTATGAAATGGCAAACCAAACTGAGCATAAATCAAGTGACAGCTGTCAAAAAGACCGACTCCGAAAAAAGTATTGCCAAATTGAAAACCACACTTCTAGAAAAAACACCCTTTACAAATTGTTATCTTCCAATAGCGTAAGCATTTTTCTGTTTACCCAAACATCAAAAAATGAAAAACTGCTAACAAATATCACTGTGTGATGGTGTCTAACAGAGCTTTCACTCTATTATAAATTGGCGACTTTTAAAATAAGGGCATTTAGTAATACATTTAATTATGTACATATACCCCTTTCATCTCCATGTATTAATAAGCACTGTATGGCCACAGCAAAACCATTATACTTACAATATTCTGTTCATTCTTATATTTTTAATTCACGCCAACTTCTGCGCATGGGTGCAGCTTCGTATCAATTTGAATTATCCATGTGTGTGAAGGTCTCCCTCATGGCTTTCAAATAGTTTCCAGTCTATTGGTGCTGTGACAATGTCATCGTACGGTGGGCGTAATATATCACTCTCGTACAGTAATGTGGTCTTAGGATTGAATTTAAAATTCTAAGGCCGGCGGAGAAGACTATTGCTAGTTATGATTCTGCCTAAATATTAAAGAGAGCCTGTCACCTGTATAACTACTATAGGTCGCCCAGTCGCTCTTGTAGTACTAATGTACATAATATATCTGTTAGCTTTAGCTATTAAAATGATATTACGCAGCCGTGACAAACTCATACTTCAATATTCTTGGGAAATTCATATAAAATACTCACTTTTACTTGATGAGTTATACTATCGTGGAACAGAAGATTCGATCCCTGCTCATTCTATCGTGCAGTATTCTACAGGTTGCTCGTTTTTACAGATTTTTGATATCATATGTATGTATGTAGATTAGTTAATGCCTTGCTTACAGTGGTGATTGACATTCGACTAACCGTTGTATAACTATCTTTTGACTGTGGATGCGATCGGTAACAGATTTATGCGGGCGAAATTCTGCTTATTCCATTCTCAAACTTGGTATTAGTTTGGCTGGCAGTGCTTGAGAGATGATGTGCGGTATGATTTTGTTCGCGATTCCTCGCAAGTAGTTTTAAGTCTTCTTAATTTAGATTCACAAATAAAGTAATAAAATATTTGATTTAGTTAGCTTTTTCGAAAGATGTTTACTTTTTTTCAATTTTCTTAACTCTTAACTTTCAAATCAATTTCATCTGTGACCTTCATTTCATTGATGATTAATTTAGTATGTATGCAGACTCATTTTGTGTTAGGCTTTAAATAATATTGAAGAGAATCGCAATTGATTTATCACAAATAAATTTTGCGATCGTCATCACTGATTTAACGATTGCGTATTTCTTTGTCTCAGTGCTGCCTCTGCTTCTCTTGTGCTCTATCTCGCTCTTGATTGCCTTTTTTGCTTTGTTTCCGGATCGTGTGATTTCAATGATTTTGCTGATATGTTCTCAATTCAAATACATAATTGAGCGTTTTACTTTTATGAGAAAAGTATTTCAATATGTAGTAATTTAGTATTTTATAAAACATTTTATATGAACTAAAGAAAAATAGTGTATATCGTTATCATAATGTAGAAAGGTGGAACAAAAAATTTTTTTTTTTTTTCCTACGAATTATACAATTCCAGTATACAAAACTAAAAAAAAAGGATAAACTACAGATTAACTCTAAATCACAAAAAAAAATATATTAGTTAGGGCTAGGGCCTTCCTACATTAAGGTAACGATATGTATGCTGATGTATATACATAAATATATATATGATAATAGGAAATGTCTTTATTTTTAGAATGCCGATTCAGGCGCCTTCATGGACAGAATTCCTATCCTGTCCCATATGCTGCAATGAGTTTGCTATCAATCAACGTCTACCAATAAGTCTGGGATGTAGCCACACAATATGTCGCCAGTGCCTTGCAACGTTACACAATCGTCAATGCCCCTTCGACCAAGTGAGTTGAATGAATACTTTTCATATTCGGATACATTTTTTATTAACATAAAAATTCATTTATTTCTTTTAGACATCAATAACAACGGATGTGGATAATTTGCCAATCAATTATGCACTCCTACAATTGGTCAGCAGCGGCAGCAGCAGCAACAGTAGCAGCAATAGTAATAATAATAACAATAACAACAATAATGGCGTCTTTGGTAATGACTTGGAAACTGCCGTTGCCGCTGCCAGTAGTCACACACCACCGAGCGTACGTAATCTCAATCCGGAGGATCTAAAGAGTTATAAGTTAGCGAAAAAATGTATCGAGAATTTGGCACTACATCTGAAACCACTTCTTACCAATGGCAATTTTGGTAGCATCCTTTCGCGGCCAATGCAACGAAAATTAGTGACCCTGGTTAATTGTCAACTAATGGAGGAGGAGGGTCGTGTGCGTGCGTTGCGCGCCGCACGATCCCTTGGTGAACGCACAGTGACAGAACTAATATTGCAACATCAAAATCCACAACAGTTGAGCTCAAATTTGTGGGCGGCCGTACGGTCGCGTGGTTGCCAATTTCTAGGGCCAGCCATGCAGGAGGAGGTGCTTAAGCTGGTTTTGCTGGCACTGGAGGATGGTTCGGCTTTGTCGCGAAAGGTGTTAGTGATGTTCGTCGTACAACGTTTGGAACCTCATTTTCCACAAGCTTCCAAAACGAGCATTGGTCACGTTGTGCAACTGCTATACCGTGCAAGCTGCTTCAAGGTTTCTAAGCGTGAGGCCGATTCCTCGCTTATGCAGCTAAAAGAGGAGTTTCGAACGTATGACGCTTTGCGCCGCGAGCACGATGCTCAAATCGTGCAGATAGCAACAGAGGCAGGGCTACGCATCGCACCTGATCAATGGTCATCGTTACTGTATGGTGATACAGTGCATAAATCGCACATGCAAAGCATTATTGATAAGCTGCAGACTCCGTCGTCGTTCGCGCAATCAGTGCAGGAATTGGTTATCGCGTTACAGCGCACGGGTGATCCGGCTAATCTTTCGGGGCTGCGCTTGCACCTGAAGCATTTAGCTGGCATTGATCCATCGTTAGAAAGTGCAGCGCCGACATGGCAAGAAGTTGCCAAGGCACTTGATGCAGTGCGCCAAGTAGTTGTTGGATTGGTCGACTTTGTTCAGCATCACGGTAATCGCAAGCTGCAGGAGTGTAGCACAGGTCAAGGAAACACCAACAACAAGTACAAGATTAGCTTGTGTCGTGATCTGGCAGTTCGGCGCATTTGTCCGCGTGGTACTAGTTGTACATTTGCTCATTCCGATGAGGAATTGGAGAGATACCGCGCCAAAAATCGTAAAAACACTAAGTCTAGCGGTGCGCCTCCAAATACGAGCGGGAGTGCACAAAATCCCTCAAATTCTAAAAAAGATTATCAGCCTCCACCACATCACAACCATCACAGTCCACATCCGGTGATGTTGCATCCTGTCGACGATACATCTTCGCCCACGTCGGCGGCAACATCACCAATGCGTTTCAATCCAACGACGCCTGTTCATGGAAAGATGACTCGTACAGGCGGGTATGGGGATGCCACATCACCACTCCATCCACTTGGACCACCACAGCAACCAAATGTACATCATCATGTGCGAACTTTGCACCACAGTCCGATTCCTCCAAACAACGGAGGTGGCCCGATGTTGGTCGCCAATGTTGGTCCTTCACATCCGCCACCTCCTACAACTTTACCGCCTACACTACATCGTTTCGAAGCACCACCACCTCCATTTGGAGCCATGAACTACAATGCGTCGCCGTCACGTATGCCGCCAATTGGAGCCGGTGCTTCGCAAATTTCAATGCGCAATTCCAGCGGAGGAATGCTTTCGCCTAGAAACTACTCAACAACGCTACCACCTCCATCAATGCCACCGTCAACGAATTTGACCACCGTCAACCCACCGAAATTTCAAGGCAACAGTTCAGCATCCTCCCTTGGCAGCCCTCTAAATAACAAAGGTCTCTATAACGTTCTTGCATCCGACATTTACAATACTGGTATGATGGGTACAAACCCACATTCCCCCTCATTCTTCAGTAACAACAATCAAGGCCCTGATTTCCAAATTCCTTTAAACAGCTCCAAACTTCGTCCACCTACAAACCCGCTATGGGAGGCGGCGCATCAGCGCCAATCACAAATCATGGGCAATGTGCCCAGTGTAGACTTGATGGGATCCTCCAATCCAAACCTTAATTCAGGCTTTGGATCAAGTGATAACTCGTTTTTCGGCAAAAAACCAAGCAATCTCAATATGGAGCTAAACAAAACACTAAATGGCCTTGGAATTGGAGATGCGTATATGTTTAAAAATGCCTTCAATAACAATAGCAACAGCAATAACAATTGCTTTCCTCGTGGAAATTCGAATTTGTCAAAAGATAATCTGCTCTCTGGTAGTGGTGTTCCTAGTGGTGGCGGCGGTGGAGCCCAAATTCCCCACACTACTTTTTGGAACTCGCACACTGGCGGTGGTTCTGTAGGTAGTAGCAGTGGTATGGCACCAGTGGGAAGTAAAGCACCAGAAAGTGGTGGGTCAATACGACGCAATGTTGGCATGGATAGTACTCCCTCGGCAACAGTTTTTCGAGATCGTGATAGTTTTGTACGTTCTGACTCCATATTGGATGATGATGCGACTACATTTGATGTACCCGTCACGACAGCTTCACTGGGAAATAAGTATGGTACTATTGGCCCTGTATATAAGGGGCTTAATACAGCGTCCTGTTCGGCTCCAACTTCGAACAGCTATCTTGATGGCTGGAGTTCACAATCACACAAACCGTTGACGCTACTTGGTGAGCATTCATTATTGGAGCGCAATTCATCTGGTGGTGATCTTAACTATTCAGTATTTTCGAGCGGCAATGGTAACAATCTGGCGCTTCAGTTTCGGCATCAGTTGCAATGTGATTCCAATTTGCAACAACAACAGCAACAGCAGCCACAACATGTGAATTCGACATTTGACAATATTGCCAGCATGCAAGCTGCGCTCTCAAAATTATCAGAATTTAACAATATGTCAGCTGCTGGCGACGCAAGCGATTTCGATTTTGGACTTAACAAGCTTCATATGATGAGCAGCGGCGTTGGCGGGGGAAACGATAACGACAACATTAACTTGAATAAGGTATGCTCTTCAATTACATATTTAATAATTAAATAGAGATTATTGATCTATTTATTTGTCGTATCATAAAATCTTCTTACGGTAAGGTAACGCTATATTTACGGGGATCGATCAATAAGTACCAGTTCTAGGAATGAAGAGGCAGTTTTTTACAATTCTTTTAAAAACTCTTCAAAATACGATTCTGTCTCCACGATAACCTCTTCGTTGGAGCTGAATTTTTTCCCCCCGAGCCACGTTTTCATGTTGGGGAACATAAAGAAAGAAGTCGCAGGGGGCCAGGTCGGGCGAGTACGGTGGGTCGGGCAGCAATTCGTAGTTCAATTTATGCAATTTGGCCGCGACAATTCCGGATGAATGTGCTGGTGCGTTATCGTGGTGAATATCGTGGGCGCTCCTCATCAAAAACAGATGTACGAATACGTTTAAATTCGTTGAATCAATATCTTACGGTTGTCATAGATGGTGAAGGGTCTCCATAGACAGCATCCAACTTCGCTTTTATTTCTTCGCATGTTTTTCCATCCAAAAATAAAAAGCGAATTACTAATCGATATTGTTCTTTTTCAATTTTATCGCGAAACACGAAACACGTGTGATAATAATGGCTGCCAAATAAAAATTAACCTATGAATCAGTTTGATCTTTAGTGTGGTGTCGTGTGGACAGATGGCAGTACACGGCGGTAATGCCAACTTCCCTCAGCAACGCCACCAGTCTTCACACATAGGTACTTATTGATCGACCCAGGTATTATATAGATAATAATTATACGCTAAACAAATATAGATAAATATTATCCACCTGATTCTCCATGCCGGATCTGAAGAGATGCGTTGGAATGAAGTGAAACCGACGCGATCTGATTAAAAATTCATTTCGTTATCTTTCCAGAATTCATCAGTGGGCGATGCACTTCTATGGAATAGAAAACCGCATGCAGTTAACTTAAATGCAAATAACTTTTGGAGTGATCCTACAACGACTAATCCAAAGGACAAACAGCAGCAGCAACAACAATCCTTGCGGAAACCTGCTGCTGCAGCTAATGCCACTGAAGAGAACTTTGATGATGGTAGAATGCGTGATATTGAACAGGAATTAACGGAAATCGTTGATAAGGGTTGGTCGTCCGCAGATGACAGTGGCATAAAATTAGGTTAGGCTGCCAAATATCTGTTGCACATATTAGTATTTGTTGTTGCGTATTAGAATCGAAAGCGAGCTCACAAAAATTCTGCAACTCAGTTTTCCGAATTCAAACACACACACACATCCTGACATAAGTGTTTGACTTTTGTGTTTGCATTTCCCCTGAGAGTGACACTGAAATGCTCAATAACGCAGAGAACCGTTCCACTCATTGCAGCACCCCTCTTCCCTCTCTACCCTAAACGGCAAATTCTATTTAGTAGAATATTTTTTTTTTTTTTTGTTAAACGTGTTCTTCTCATTTATTTCACTTTTATTTTGGAAGACTATAAATTAAAAAAAATCAAAACAAAAAAATGTTAAAAATGTTTTAAAATTAATTTTTCTCATATTAGAGAAGAAATGCAAAAAGTAAATGTTAAATTATTTGTATTATCTATATTATAGAAAAGCAAACTTAGAAAAGGAAAACTAAATATTTTATAAATGTGTAAAGAAATTTTAATATTTTTGTATAAATGCATCAAAGCTGCAAGCATGCAAGCTGATGTTTCTAATGCATATACATACAAACATACAAACAAAACACAACCAACTAACCAACTTACATACTATAACTATATATATATATATATATATATATATATATACACTTGTACTTTTTAAATAATTAAATTTAAAATTATTATATATATTTCTTAAAGAAATTTAAATTACGCTATTATGCGATGTTAAACATATAATTTTTCTATTATTTTTGATGAAATTAATTAATTTTTAAATAATAATTGCAAATTTAAAACAACTAAAAACTAAAAAAAAAAAACTCAACATGACGTCGTGTGTGTTTTTCTAGATTATTTTATTTACCTATGTATTTATATGAAAAAAAAAGAAAAGAAAAAATTCTCAATGCATACAAACAGTGTGTGTATGTATTTATTGTTTAATATTATATATTAAAGTGATAAATGAAACTTGCTAAATAGTTTTCGAAATTCAAAGTTTTCACGTTCAGTTCACAAGTAAAACGAAACAAAAATCAAAACAGCACGAGTATAATACGATTACAATCAATGGCAAACGTAATACTTTTCAGTCCAGAAAACTGAGAACTTAATCATTGTTTTAATTTTAAAGATAGTCACATTGAAAATGAAATTATACTATTTTAAGAGTATGAGAGCAACCCATAAATGTAATGTTAGTTCAGGATTAATCCACTAATCTATAAATTCGTTCTGAAATTTCTGGAGAACAATAAAAAGTTCTCGAGAATCAGCAATGCTTGGAAAAGTTTTTGTGTTTCGCGAATGTTATTGGCCGTAAGCAGAGCTGGAAAGTGCTTGAGTGTTTTTAAAGTACTATACTTCAGATACATATTTCCAAGTATTTATTTATGGTTGAAAATATTAGATTGTGATTAGAATATTTTTAACAACTGGTTTTTGAAATTCGACTTTAAAAGTACATTTACATCCATTTTCTGAATTTCGTCTTCGCTCGCCTCCTGTACCTTGAATTGGAGTTTCGAATTTTGTTTTGAATGTAAAGTAGACGAACAAGAACGAAATAGAGAAAGTGACAGTATATGTGACTAAATTCTAAATTCCTAAAATTGTTGTTGGATTCATGTAAGTTTGAAAATATCTCTCAAACTTTGTAAACTGTATAGAGACGTAAACAAACTGTCACACTTAGAAACTTACGAGGCATTTATGAGTTTATATGAGTCCATTTATTGTAAATGTTTGAAAATGATATAAGTACTTCGTAAGGATTCTTGAAATAATACTGAGTCTTGGAGTTTTTCAAGTACCACTTTCATAGTGTGGAATATCAATGTACGGCTATCAGTACATTGCAATTGGAAACCTACAGCTCTGATCGTCAGTCATCGTCAACGTATGATAAGTCAAAGAAAAGAAATCAGCTTATTTCTCACATGCCTTATTAGGATTTATGTTGTATATAAATTGAAATATTGAAATTAAACTCAGAGCATAGCTCACAACAGTATCACTCAGGAAGGTAACAAGTGGGTGGATGGCTGTCTGGATAGTTTGGATTGATATCTGATTTTTAATTCTTATTATTTTTGCAATAGCGCAAATTGTTGAACTTATTTCCAATGTGAAAAATTCTTTGCAATGGTGATTTTTTTTTTTTAATTTTAAATTATATTCAAATATACATTTACGTCTTTACATATGTTTTTTTTTACATAATTGTATATTGTAAGCAAACAAAAAACTTTTGTGATTTAATTTACTATATTTGTTTTCAATTTTGTTTTGAAAATGTACATATTAATATATACTATTGATTATTACCATATTTGTATTGTATTATATATTTATATATACAATGTATAGTTAGACAAAAAAAGAAACAAACTAAAACTCCTTGCGATACTTGGCTATTTAGGGAAAATAATTGTAACAATTTTGGAACGGGTCAACTTTGAATTTCTTTTCTTTTTTTTAAATAAATAATTTGCTTAAATAATAATAACAATAATAATGATAATGATAAAAAAATATATATATGTGTCTGCCTTGTTTTAATAGTTTTGTTTTTTTAATTAATTTATTTATAAATAAATTTATTAGTTTTATAATATATAAATTATTAAACGAAATTTAAACTATATACGAAATTGTTATATTGATGTTTTCAATATATATATTATATTCATATATTTAATATGAAAAAAAGCAAACAAAAATTTCTAAATTTACATTTTTCATTGTTAATGATAAAAGCGACAAAGAATATCGAAGCATTGCAGTATGCTAATACGAGTATAGAAAAATAGAAAATGAATTTGGTAATCGATTAGAAATGATTTGTAACCGTTTTTATTTGTGCACAAAACGGTCACAAATGCCACTGATGATTATGATGATGATGACGAATTAGTGGATGTTATATTCCGCAGGCTGTTTTATCGCACAACATGCTCCACTGCTATCCACTCAACTCTATCTTTTTACTCACATCGCAATAATTCTTAACGCTTTCCCCAAAAGTTTCTTATTTATGATCGATTCTCTTCTCTTCAAATTGCTTGTATTGCATTGTATATTGTATGTACTTAAAAAAATGAAAACACAAAATCTTAATTGAATTTCTTAAGTGTACATAAAAGTATTTGTATTTGTACACTGGATGATGTGGAGCATGTTACAGTGCGGTGCAGTTGAATTTTAAACCCAATGGGTTCATAAAAATGTTGAAAGGCATTAAAAAGAAATCTTAATTTATTGTTTTAAATATACAAGTATATAAACTAAATAATAAAATAAACAAAACAAAACAACATTAACACAAACAACAACAAAATTTATGTATTTGAAAGCAAAATTTCATATTTTTAAATATATATATATTCAAATATGTATCTAAAAGGTTAATTATTACAAGCAAACAAAAAAAAAACAAAAACAAAAAAAAAAAAAATTGAAGGAAAACCAACAAATAACATAAAGAAAGGAAAGAAAATTCTATACAAAAAACCAACCAACAACAGCAAACACAATTTTATAAAATTAAATAACAAACAAATTGATTTTTATACACTTAAATATAGAAACAAATATTGAGAATATCAAATGGTATAATTCTTTTGTATAACAATAAAACAACAAACAGCAAACAATTACAGCACATACATACAAACAAACGAAACATATTGATGTGAACTCTTTCAAATTATGAATATCAAAATTTATCATTAAAAAATAAAAAAAGAAGAAATTATTATTTGTTTTTATTTAATTTTTATTCAATCAATAAAACACATGTCTAATTATTGAATTACATAGTTTTATTTTTATTTATTTATTAGTTTCGACAAGAAAATTCTTTTGGTTTTCACAGCATGGATTTATCGCTTTCATATCTTCTTTGAGTTGATCTTTTGTTTTTATCTATATCCCACCGAGAAGTTGCTTACTAACGAAAAGTTAGGTCGGAGGAATGCTGAAACTAAGTTCAAAACTCGAGACATCTGAAAAACACTTTTCACACGTTCAAAATTTTTTCTTTGAATATTTTTTGTTAATCCAAGTCTTTATTTACGAGGGTTTGCAAGTGTTTGGTTCAGCTAGCGAAATGACATTAACAAGCCAATTTATTTCAACAAAAATTTATATTTTTCGTTCGAATTGATAAATCGCTCATAAGTAACTAACCGTTACTGCTTCGAATTTCAATGTCAGAATAAATCGACTGTTATTAAGTAGTTTTTAGAAATTCGTTCCAGTTGGTAACTTTATTGTTGACTTTTAATATAAGATCAATATTGTTGGACAACAATTGTTCGGCGCGAAATAAAAAAGGCCCACTTCAACTCATTTAGAGTCTAATTATTGGCAATCACTACGTGAAAAACTATAACGTTCGAACTTTTATCACGCCTACCTCCCATACAAATGAAACAGCGAAAGGAATATACTAACTTGGTAAATATTGTATAAGAGATTTAATAATAAAATTAAATATATAATATGTATTTCTGAACATTTTTATTGATAAATATGATATCAAAAATAAGATAGATTTTGGACCATTACCACGCCTATATCTCCCGTACAGGTGAAATTTTAAAACGCTCTGACTAGGAACACATTGCACACATAGTATTTATCGTGATAAAATGAGCATAAAACTGTAGGTCCCTTCCATTCAACATGAGTGGATGCGAAAAGCTTGGCCTTTGGCGCTACATGCGGTCATAGTCGACACTGATAAACTGAAGTTCATTGTGGTAAAGGCATAACACTTGCCACAATAGTTACCTATCTCTTTATCGGTGTCCTGTGTGATTGCATTCCCTCTCTCATTCTCCCTCCTTCTTCCTTCCATTCAACACAATGCTCTGCATTCATAGGGGTACACCCTTTGTGTTGAATGTCTCAATAAAAACAAAACAAAAAAAGATTACAATATTGCCACGCCTTCCTTAAGTACTTGTAAAGTTGTTAACATAAAATCGAAAATAATGTAACCAGTATTTTGTAGGTACTTACGTTTATATGGGAGGTCAGGTATCTACCTTAAAATGGTTTAAATATCACACTTTGAAAAATTACTTTTGATTTTGAATATTCTATGTCTAATTTTTGCTTTTCTTACGAAAATTGCAAAAAGTAGCAAAACATTTATGCATTATTTTAAAGCAGATGTCTTAAAGAATGTGATTGATATTGAAGTTTTACCAGGCTAAATTTTTTATCGGCCCCATAGTTCATTGCTGTGTATGAAATACGTGGCACACTGAATTGAACTATTCAGTGTGCAATAAATTTCCTAAGTGCGTTGACCAGCCGCTCCTATCCATAATGTCTATCGACAAGGTATCCATGTATTGATTATTCGTTATTTTGAATAGTAAATTTTACCGAAATTTTGCATAGGGATCTCGCACTACATACTTGTATAAAAGCGTTGTAAAAAAGTTTTTGTAGGTAATTTTTACCTCAATGCTTCTGAATAGGTTATTTTATATTCTTGATGTTAGCTTGATCGAAGAATTCAACCATAATCTTCCACTCTTCCACTGTTGTCATTGTTAATTTAAACAAAATTCCAATGGAAATGTATTTTTTATAACTCAATCCCAAATTCAATTATACATGATTATTAAAAGGTAACAAACAAAATATTCATGATGCAGGGTGATATATGAGGACTCGCATTTTTTAAAGGGGCTCGTACTTCAGGGCCATCGAAAGCAAAATTTCGAAAATTTCTCATCTGGTTTTCTCCAGAATTGTTAGCAATGGATATGACTGACTAAATTGGTGGAAAGATGTTTCAGGTCCCAAAATTTATTGTTTATAAAAAAAAAACGATTTTTTTTCGAAATGGCGGCGAATAATTCAATAAATATATCTGTGGCGAAAAGGAAAACCAGCCTACGTCAACTTAAGGTTGAAAATATTTTATAACATATCACATATTTTTGACTATAAATAGAAAACTGACCCGAATTTTAAAATAATTTTTTTAAAAACATACATACATATATAAATTCAAGAATGGTATTTGACATGAATATGGAGTATTCTGAAATATTTCTATGATAGCTATTTCCATTCGAAGCTATCAGGAGTGTAGATTTTCATTTAAATTCTTTGTCAACATACTTTGTTGCCACTAAAATTTGTGAATAATTTTTTAATTTTTCTTTAAAGTTTTTCATAATTCCATTAATTCATACTACACATTTATTATGATATAAACACAATTGCAGCGTATCGGCGTATGAAATAGAAAAAGCTTTAATTCGACGTTAATACGCCGAGCGTTTGTACACTGGCGTCGCCTAGTGTAATGACTTCATATAACCGGTGGCGAAAAATAGTTAACGCTGTCTAATTTCGATGAAATTCTGCAAGCATATTTTTGTGGTCAAAGTTAAAAAATTTACAAAAAATCATTAAAATGGGACCACGGCCACCTCCCTTACGAATTAAACAGTAATTTTGGAATAATTTAAATTTAATAATAATTTGCTTAATATTAATTATAGAACTATTAAATTTCGTATTTGAGCTGACGATAACCACCTAAACGTTGATACAAAAAAAAGTTGATTGGCCTGCCATGCCTACTTTCATTTTCACTTCTCTTGAGTCGTTGCCAGCCAAACTTCAAATATTTAACATACATATTTGTACTGAAGGTTCCACCATAAAAATTTATCTAGTTTGCGGAGTAGCAGCTAATTTTCTTTTTATTCGAAAGTAATTGTAGTATATTTTGATAAAAAATGGGAGATGGGAGATTTTAATGTATTTTTTTTTTACTCTCAAAGTTTTTGATTGGATGGATGGATGGATGTGAAGAAGGCCGAGAACCTGACCTACGAGTGCAGGACAGTTCCTCAAGCACTCAGGCCATGTAGCCCATTGTACTTATGGCCTAGGAAAAGAAGAAGGGGTGACAGCAAGCAAGGGGTTAAAGAAAAAGAGGGGAAAAGTTGAAAAAGTGGTTATAGGGGGACTACGTTCACTTCCGCAAAATTTCCGGATTTTAGATTACTTGCACTTTCGTTCGCAAGTACTTTAAAGAAACGGTACTCAGAAGATGGTGATCAAAATGATAAAAAGAAACAGTGTTGCCAAGTTGTATTACTAATTCCATGTTTTCATTACGTATGCCATTTATAAATGTGCATTTAATACTTACTTTACTTTTACGTTTAATGACACAACAGCCCATGGAGGGCCTAGGCCGAACTTTTCGCATCCACTCATGTTGTGCGTGTTATATTTGTACATGAATGGAAGGGACCTACAGTTTAATGCCGAATCCAAACGGCGAAGTGAAAAGCTTTTCATAGCAATTTTTACTCTTGTAGGTTTGCCATTGCCTGCCAAGATGTGGTGCCGTGTAGAAAAATTATTTGTTCTACTTTTTGATTTTGCCTGTGCCGAGATTCGAACCCCGGACACTCTGCGTAGCAATCCAACGCACTACCACTACACCACAGCGACCACTTTTAATTTAATATGTGGTAGTATAGTACAAATAGTATGTATAAAAATCACTTCGCTCTGGAAGCAAACTTTTCCTTCAGAACGTTCAACTTTGATGGGCTGTAGTGGCAACAATATGTAAATAATTCAAGTATTAAGGAAATATTTCTGATTTGTCTTAATAGGAGTATTACATATCTTCCGATGTGTAAACAAATTTTTCCATATTTTGTATTTTTGACCGCACTTGTTACACTCTGTTATTAGTTCCCATTTGACGGCGTGTACATATACTCCAATACTCTTTTACCCCGATACTCAGCAATTGTGTTTTTATATTTATGTATTTATTTTATTATGTAAAGAAAAACTGTAAAAGCACAAAATTAAATATAAAGACCTCCCAAAATAAAGAGAACAAATTAACAGAAATTTCTTTAATGTATTATTGTGAAGTATTAAAGGTTTATCAGTAACATAACTTAAGCAACTTGGGTATTTCAAGAATCTTTAAGATAGTCAAATTAAGAATATACTCAGTTGTTATAAATAAATTTTATCAATTATATAAATTCATTTTCAATCTTGCTTTTTCGTCTCACTTTTAACAATTTACTCGTAATACTAAATTTGGCCAATGCGTAAATTAATTTAAACAATAAAAAAAAAATTACATTAATTTCTTGATAAAAAGAAAATTTCAACTTGTGATGTGAAATTTAGAGTTAACAAAAACTATTCCCAGTTCCATGGGAGCAAATATTAATATTTAATAATAATACAAAACATATTTATATGTATGAATAAATATATTTATATTTACATATGTCTGTGTGTAGTCGCCATTTTCAATGATAGCGTAATTGTGTGTGTTACTCAATTCGTATATGTATGTATATGTAAAACAAAAATAAAGCAAACAAAAATTACATGGTAAACAAATATTTAAAAAACAATATATAAATGTGCTTAAATGTTGAATAGAACAAACTAAATATGGTAATAAGGAATAATAATTAACAGAATACAATAGAAATGCGTTATAAGCATAACTAACACTATTTAATATTAAGCAAACAACTGAAAATGATATTCACAGCTATAACAAAAGAAAATTAAAAACAAAAACAAAAATAATACCTATTATATTTACGTAGGTATTATGTAGAATTCATATGCATAAATATACTTATATATCTGTATACACATGTATATGTATATTAGGGTGGATTGATTTATTGCTTTTGAAACGGTCATACATATGTATTATTTAAGATATCTTGGAAGAAAAAAAAAAGTTGACATAATATATATGTTTATTTTTCTAATGAGTTTTAGTTCATAGTGCCATTTGGAAGTTCGAAATTTCGATGAAGAATTTATATTTAATTATTTTGTTTATATTGATTATATTAAACCGGCTTAATGAACGTCATGTTTGCCATAGATTGTAATGTGTTGAGTAGTAATAAGAGAATATAAATAAATATGATGTGATATAGTTCAGGGTGGTACAGGGTCTGTATAATATAATACCTTTCAGTGAAAATATTTAATGAATTCTTGTAATGATAATTTCGGATACCTTTTCGAATATAAGTAACTTACATGGATTATTTATACGCAAAGTTTAACTAACAAGATTACTGATGAGGAACCATGGCTGGTTCCGAAACGATCGTCTGAACCTGTTCTGTATACATTGCAAATCTAACGTTCATTAAGCCTGTTTATAATACACTAAATGCAATTTCACAAGATAAACTTGCCAAATTCGGGAAAAACTATTTTTCCAAATTAAAAAACAAATCAAATTATTGGCTTTTTGTTCTCAACACAGTCACACACATAGTTTTGCATTTCTATAATTATTTTTATCAATATATTTACATTCACTGTTTTTCACTTTGAAGAAAGTTTTTCAGTTGACGTCAACTGCCAAATCCCAAAACAATAGCGATATTCACGATCTGGAGTGTTTTTAGTATTTTCCTAAAATATTTAAAATTTTTGCTACATATTGTGAACGCAGTTATTGTGAATTTTTGTATTTGTGATATTTGTTGTATTCAGTATTAAGTTGTAGAAGTCATAGTAGTGATAGTGCATTGGACTGTTACGTAGAATATCTGGGGTTCGAATCTTGGCACAGGTAAAATCAAAAAGTAGAAATAAAACAATTTTCTACACAGCACCACAAAGGTCCATTTTCCTAATCATTCCTATCACCTTTCGTTGGCGCTATATACGGTCATAGTCGACATTGATAAAATTGAAGTTAATTGTGGTAGAGGCATAATACCTGCCACAATGGCTCTTTATCGGTGTACTGTGATTACATTCCCTCTCTCATTCTCCCATCAATCTCCTATCAACCTTCCTTCCAATAACACAATGCTCTGCAATAATAGGGGTACATAAAAACAAAATAAAAAAAATTCAATGTAGCCACAATTTCACTGCTAAAAATCTTCAAAATCGATCAGAAATTAAGTTACGGAAATTGATCAATAAAACACAAAATATTTATTATTTATTGTATCGCCCCTTCTGAAATAATTCACTTATGCCAGAGAATAATCCAATCATCAAAGCATTTTTAGTTCTCGCCGCAAATTTGCTTTTATGTCTTCTATCGACTGAAAACTTGTACCTCGAAGTGGTAATTTGAGTTTTAGAAAGCGAAAAAATCACAGCCGGATCCATATCAGGTGAAAACGTTGGTTGTTCGATGATATTTGTTGAGTTTTTGGCCAGAAATTCGTTCACAATTTCGATGAAAACTCAGGTATTTCGGAACTAGTCAAGCGGCATCTTGCCCAAACAGTCATGTATAACGTGCCAATTCGTGACGATTTTCCGTTATCATTTCTTTCACTTTATTGATGTTAACTTCAATTGAAGACGTTGATGGCCGATCACAGTGAGACAAGTAAATCTTCCACCACATCTCAACCGCTTTTGTATGCACTGTACCACTTTAGCCTTCTGTATGGTCTGTAACATTTAACATTAGTACCTTCTGTAACATTTTCAGCAATTCGGCACACGCAATTCCATTTGCAATACCTAATTTGAGATAAATTCTTTGTTCTATATTTTTTCTTATTGTAAAAATCGCAAAACATACTTGAGATGAACTGACAAAATCGAGCACTGTAAACAAACTAAATGAAAGATCGCGCTTTAACCTCACGGACAGTAGGGCCAACTTAGCGACAAGAAGAATTTCTACAATTCCTTTAGATGGGCGTTTTAAATGATCAGTTCCAGATACGTTTTTCATAGAATTTATATGGCAGCATTACATTTTCTTGGCAAATACACAAAAACTATACAAAAGTTACAATGGACTCTCGCCATTGTACATATATTTGATATCTGTAGTATTTGAGAATCGCATGTGTTTTGTTTTTGTAAGCAATCAACAAAACAGAATACAATACCATTTACTCCAGATTGTGAATACCGCTAATGTCAAAATCAACTGACGAAAGCAGTATGATTCGAATGGAATTATTCGAAATAATTTTAAATGATATTTGAACATATTTTGTTTAAAATTATTGAAAATTTCTAATCTTTAAACTTTTAAATGACACTTTGAACTGAAAATCAGTTAAAAAAAATGAACAAAAAACATTTTTTTCGTTCTTCAAGATCTTCCAAAAAATTAATGATCATTTCGACTTAAAAAATAGAAGAATACATATACCAACATTATACATATAGTAGCTCATATTTTATTTGGCTAAATAAACATTTCTTTAACATCTTTAAATTTCTTCAACAAAATACAAAAATTAAATTTTTGTAATAAAAAATTAAAAGCGAAAAGTTAACTTTCCAGAATAATAAATTGCCATAAAAAGAATCATTTTCAAATCCAATAAATAAATAAGAAAAATCTTTCTTGTGTTTAGAAACACACAGAATTGATATTAACCCATGTATGTTCTCTCTTATTTTCCAGAATATACAATATTGTATTTAAAATACACAAGACAATCACTGCAAAACAACAAACATTTGTAGTAAAATTAAATGAAAATCATTTTCTTTTGCCAATATGAATACGAGTATTACTGCTTTCTGAACAATTGTGAAAAAAACAAAATTACAAAAATACATGCATGCATACATACATACATGCATGGTATGTATTAGTATTAGGTTCATACCTTGATCACTTCATCAAAACTAGCATAGACACCAAATTAAATAAGCTGAGATTTGGTAACATACACACACACACACACACACACACACACACACACACACACACACACACACACACACACACACACACATACTATATAAGGATACATTATTTATGTGACTACTTAGTTACAGAACTACATATGGTACTTAGATATTGAATGTGAAAAGGTCACACAATGCTAAGTCCCCTTTTCCAAACGACAAGTTTCCTAGAAAGCAAGTTTCCAATTCCGTTTTGGTCTTGCCACTTGCTTTTCCACACAGCAAGATTTCTTGATCAATTCTGCTTCTACTTTGTTTGACATGTCAAAGAACGAACAGTACAAAAGAAAACTTGCCGGTGTGACCAAGTCCTGTACTCGTCCCTCTAGTCTTTCCTCTCTCGCCTACAAACGAAACTTGCTTTCAACAAAACTTGACGTGTGGAAAAGCGAATCAACATACATAAATATGTACATACATACAGTGGACGCTCACAAATGAGAACCACTAGGTTCCTCGGTTAATTCTAATTTCCGAAATATTTTATTTTTTTAAACTTAAAAATTAAAAACAAAAACCATGTTATTATGTAAATTATTGGCACTCTCAAAGACTGTATGTACTTATAGAATGAGAAATAACTAGTGTGAAATCGACAACATCGTCTTCGTTGTTATCGGAATCCACATAATCGGTACTGAGTTAATCTTCAGATCCGTCTAAAAACATCTACATTCCATTCATAGATTTTTCCTACACAAATGCAATTGTTTGGCTTAATTTCTGCTAAAAAAGTTTAATTTGTTTGGATATCTTCATTGTAGTCTTGAATATTTTACACCAATAAAAACGAATTTCCATTTCTGAATATTCAGCGCTCTTTAAAGATTTATTTTTTGCTTACTGATAGGTGTTAGAAACGGCATGTAAAATACCATACAGAAAATTTAGAGATTTCCCTTTTTAATTTTACTTAGCTGAAGCAAAATTAAAACCAACATGGAATTTTACGAATTCTCTGAAATTACAACCTCACATTCTAATTTTAGCATATTCAATGCAGTACGAATTCAGGTTTAAATTTCTAGAAGATTTGAATTTTGCGAGAGTTCTAATTTGTGAACGTCCACTGTATTTCACTTCTTTGTAAATATTTGCAAGTCGAAATAAATCTGTATAAATCCGAATGAAAACAAAAGCAAACAAAAAATGTTATACTATTAAACATTAAACAAGAAATAACACCAAAAACTCATATTAAAAAAAAAAAAAAAAAACAAACAAAAAATGCGAACAAGAATCCCACTGAATAGTTTATATAGACTCAATTATATAAAATAATGGTAGGTCATACAAAACATACATACTACATATATACATACATACTTACTATGTACTGCAAAATGCATACTTGCATACATTAACAGCTATAAAATACATGCATACATACATATATGTTCTTATTTATGTACATACATATGTATGTGTGGGTGCAAATGCATTTGCATTTGCATTTGTATTGAATTTTATTAAATTTGTAAAACAAGACAACAAGTAAAACCATACAAAATATATAATTAATTATTAAAAAAAAATTATTTTCCATTTTCATTATTTATCATTGTTGAAAAAATATCAAAATTAATAAGAAAAATTATATATTGACGTTAGTAATTAAATCACAATTATTAACTTTACATATTATTATCGGTGTCTATAAATAAATATTCAACAAAAGAGGAATATTATAGTAATGAAAACATAAAAAAGGAAACACTTTTGTTATAAAAAGAATACTTTTCTGTTTTCCAAATGTTATAGCATTAGAACATTTATTCGAATTCACCTAAAAAAAATATACATACCATAAAAGAATTTATTACTATGGCAAATACCTACCTATAATTTATTTGTAGTGGCTCCAAGATGTGCTAAATACTTTTTCTGTTGCGTTTATCTAAGTTGACGATATCAAATGTATACCATGTATTTACATACATTAGGGTGAATTGATTTTCTCCTTTTAAAATGGTCATACTTATGTGCAGCTCTGTCGAGCGTTGGGTGTGCTAATTACTCCAACATTCAACACATACTTATGTTGTGAAGTAATTAAAGAAAACTCGAAAAATACGAAGAAAACTTTTGTATAATTGTCCTTTATTAAATCCAAAACTTCATTAAATAGTTTTTATTTTTATGCGTTTTGAAAACTAAAAATATCATGCGATTGTCATTTCACTGCTAAAATTCCAATGGAAGTACAGTCGTGTCTGGGTATAGTGAACACCTAAATTTGTACATGGAGTACATCGATGCCGATTGATCACTATTTAGAGAAAGATGCCGAGAATATTGCAGAATCTGTTGACGAGCAAGGTGAAATGCAGATCACAAATACTGTAAAAGCTACTGAAGCTATTGAAAGTTTCGGGCTGGGGCCAACACTACAGGTTATGCTGGTATACTAGCACTGTGAAGTCTACGCGAAAAAGCGGTCCAAAAGTCAATTTCTGAACGCAAGAAGCAAACAACTAAGTATTAAGAATACATACATACGAGTATGTACATTTCCACTTTTCCTACAAATTTATTCTAATGAGCTCTTGCATTTTCATACACTTTCATACACGCATTTTCAATGTGTATTTTGAGCAAATAAAACAATTTTTTGAACAAAAAATGTCAACCTTGATGTAATGAACAACCTGGATACTATGAACAGTCTTTGCAATAATTGGTTCACTATATCCAGACACGACTGTTATATGAAAAGAAAAATGTGACAAAAATAAAATAGACGCAACCAAATTCTTAAGATTTTATATTTTGTTTTAAATAAGGTACTCTTTTGTTATAACGTCGCAGAAAAATTTTAAAAGATCCGATATCTTTAATTATTTTTGCTATAATAATAAATAAAGTACGTATATTCCCTTCAAAAATATGTTAAAATAATGAGTTTAAAAACCGTTACATAACTAAAAATATGGTTCTCACTATTATTGGTGAGGGTGTGCTAATTAGTTCGCCAGAGCTGTATGTATGCTTTTAAAATGGTCATACATAGTTTAAAAGACCTTGGAAAAAATATCATGAAACTATCAAAGGACACTTTGAACTGAAAGTCTTTTAAAAAAATAAAACAAATGATGCCAAAATTGTTTTTTCTTGAGGAGATTCCAAAAAATGAATAACCAAAAATCCCCATACAAATCAATCCGGTCTGATATGTGTACATAGCTACACGAGTACATATAAGGCTTTGAGTGCAAAAGTAGCCCAAGCCTCATTAAATTTTAATCAATTTGGGCCACTTTTGTTGGACATAGCTCCTTAAATACACAAAAGTAGATCTGGTGGCGGTGCACCAATCCTTTTTTATTTATATCAAATTTTATCAAACTCTCAAAAATATGTTTATACAAAACTGCATTTGGTGGCGGATCGCATTAAGCGTTGCCCGAACGCCATTGTCTGATATAATCTGAAGTATTTGTAAGTCATTCAACTAGTTAAGTAATCGATTGTAAGAAATTTGTGGTTGGGCCACACTAGCACGTAACGCCTCATACCATATGTACTCCTATAGCTTTTGAATAATACAGGGTGTTTTTTGTTAGAAGTGTGGTTTTCAAGAAGAAATAAAACGCATATAATTTAATGTTATGGCCAAGAATTTAGCTTTATTATAAAGATAAGGATTTGCCAATATGATTTAAAAACGATTTCGAGCAAGTGGCCGCCGAGGCTGGTTCGAATAAATTTCAGCCGAGAGTCCCAATTTTCGACCACTTTTTACAGCAATTGGGGCCGTATGTCAGTAATAACGCGCCGAATATTCTCTTCCAAGGCGTCAATCGTCTCGGGCTTAACTGCGTAGACAAGCGACTTCACATAACCCCATAAAAAATAGTCCAGCGGTGTGAAATCGCACGATCTTGGAGGCCACGCCACAGGCCCACGACGCGAGATAATGCGCTCACCAAACGTTTCCTTCAATAAATTGATTGTTTCGTTGGCTGCATGGCTGTATGGCATGTAGCGCCGTCTTGTTGGAACCAAAAGTCGTCCACATCAACATCCTCCAATTCAGGCACGAAAAAGTCATTAATCGTGGCTCTATAGAGTTCCCCATTGACTGTAACATTATGACCGGCTTCATCTTTGAAGAAATATGGATTAATGATTCACTCTGACCATAGTGCACACCAAACAGTGATTTTTTGAGGATGTAACGGCGTCTCAACAATGGCTTGTGGATTATGATCACTCCAAATACGAAAATTTTGCTTATTAACGTACCCTTTCAAATAAAAATGGGAGCTTCATCGCTGAACAAAATTTTATTGTGAAAGTCGCGCGAACCGAACCAATATTTTGGTAATAAATTTGCACGATTTGCAAACATTATTCAGGCGTAAGTCTATTCATTATGAAATGGCAAAACCAAACTGAGCATAAATCAAGTGACAGCTGTCAAATATACCAACTCCGAAAAAAATATTGCCAGATTGAAAACCACACTTCTAAAAATAAACACCCTTTATTATAAATGGTTCATTTCTACGTTAAACTTGAAAACTACTCGTATATTAAATGTTCGAAAGTAAAAATGAAATTGTTTAACAACTGTATTTAACTTAAGGAGCTCACTTGCGAATATAATTTCTTCGAAATTTATTGTTTTACTAAAATTATACATGTGATACTAATTATTTTAAACATTTTTTGTTCTGCAGATTCTAAGTATTCAATTTGTATTTACTTAAGATACTACATATTTTCTTTAATAATTAAAGTTGATTGTGGAAAGTAATTACTTGAATTTTATTGCTTTTAGTTTTTTTTGTGATGACGTCTTTGCTGGTACTCAGCCCGATTATAAAAATTCCTGGGGATTTCTCTTCCCGAGGATTTTATTTTCACCGTGAATAAAATTATGCTATTCTATGTCTATACCGAACAGAATCTCCCATTCGGTGCGGGAATGAGAAATGATAACTGCGAAATTCGATGTTAACACTTTTTTGCTGTCATTTTCAGGTATTTATTTGTGTAATTTATCGCTAGTGTAAAAAGTTACATTGATTTGAAAATGTATGAAATTTCTAAAGAAATACGCTATGTGATGCTTTATTACTATAGAAAGGTAAAACCTTTACGGTGAGTATACTGTGAGTGAACGCCGGATCCAAGGGTGGTTTGCTCACTTCCGTTCCGCAAATTTCAATATCAAAGATGCACCTCGCACTGGTCGGCCATTCACTGAAAAAGCCAATGAAATTTTGCAACTGGTGGAGCAAAATCGACACGCAAGCTGTCAGGAGACAGCGGAGGCACTAAACATCAATCACATGACAGTTTTGTGGGTACCAACACATGATATTGTAACGAAAAACCTTTTTATGTGACCCAATATACATATATATAATACAACAAAGTACCATCTTAGCATAAAGATTTTTGGGATGAACCACTCACAGTTCATAAAAAAAGAATTATTAACTAACAGAAAAACTGAAATTGGTTTAATAGAAAATACAGAATAGTTGGCGGAATTGCTAAACAGCCACGCCCATCTTACCATACAAATTTACAAAACCTACAAGGAATCGTCCGAGCTCCATGACTTTTGACATGAGCCACTTTCTGATCGAATAATAAAAGAATTATTAAATGGGTGTGAGGTCAGTCAACTGCCACACCTACCTCCTATGCGACATATGCTGTCCACTTCTTATACAAATGGCAAAAGCCTCAATATCACGATTACAATCCATTAACATTTCGCACATTTCTTTATATGACAGTTTAACTCCTTTAGTCCGCATGGGTTGTATGCAACCCATTAAGATTTTTCTTAAAAGGTACTCAAACGATGTGAACCGAATCGGACTATATGTCTATCTAATCTTATTGATCAACACTCAGGGCAAATACCCTTATTGAATTAAAAGTTGAAAGGATAATAGGATAGTTGGAAGAGGGAAGAAGGAGAGAAGTCTTTAGTAATGAGCGTTTGCTTTGAATTGAATAAGATCATAATTGTCAGATAAATATACGCAAGAAGCCTATTCCACATACGTAATACATGTTGGTATACTGGTCTACGTGTAATGCGTGAGTTCCGCTTGCAATTCGTGCAGTTATAGAGAACACTGTTAGCGTTAAATCGCGCTTCTCTGTACAACATCCACCATGGAAATAGCGATAGAAGAAGTTCACGCAAGCTAGGTTTTGACGATGTTCCAAGCAGCCAATACAGTTGGAAATCCTACTTTCCCTATTATATTTATTGCGCGGTGTTGGATACGGTTCAAATATTCCATCTGAGTTTATGAAACACCTACCCGCAGTTGCAAATTAAAATGCGACGATAACATATTTTTTTAGGGAAGGTCTTTAAAACACACACACATAGTGTAATCAACGTGTTTATTCACTGAAGTGTAAACGCCAGTCCAAATGGTCTGCGAATAAATATTTATGCTGACAGCCAGGCTGCTGCTAAAAAGTCTAAATCGGTAAATAAGTACTACAAATCCCTCCAAAGGGTTTGTGTAAACAAATTAACTCTGCTGCGTCCGTGATCATTGTGGTATATGTAGTATATACTGAGGTAGTGCCCGTGTTTGTAACAACAATATTTTTGTATAAAAACCGAGTTTCTGTTCTCACTCTCGTAAAGAATGCCGCTTAATAATGATAGTTATCGAAAGTAGCAGCAAAAAACTTAACGTGGTGGAAACGATCAATGCTCATACTGACAAGAAAACAGAATATACATTGAAAACGTTAGTGAGAGTATCCTATTATTACCTAAATGGTCTAACTAGTTTACAACTCGTTCATTTTAAAAAAAAACTTTCAAATAGTTATACTGTGCAACACAAAAATAAACGCAATCCGACCTACTTTATCATTCGAAATCATTCGTCGGGATAAAATAAATCTTAGCTCCGTTTTACGATATTAGCTCAGGTTTCAAAGTAACACTCATGCGAAGTTGCCTGCTCCGGCAGATTTTTCTCAAATTTACCAAAGCGGTTTTTTGACCAAATCTTGCGAACGATTCAACCTTTTTAACTCTGTCTTTCGGCAAAGTTGTAGATAACAGCATAACACATACGAGTAGTATATGCCAAAATGTAATTTCATTCATTGGAAACTTCAATATACTATGTATACAAATTAATTTTGTTTTTGGATATATTGTGCTTCTGCGCGATTAACAAAATATAATATTAAAATGAATATACTGAACACAAACAAGAGTTTTGCCGCTCATTTTCAGTGCAGTTAAAAACAACAAATTAATGTAGGTACTTATATTTCATGTACATAGTTGGTTTAGTTATTAATTATTCCATTATTTGCATGAAGCCAATAACAACCCCGACCTGAAATGTAAATGCTACTTCTTTTAGTAATTAATGTAGTAGGTAGGTACAATAGGTACACGGTAATTAAACATTTAATTTTACATAATATTAATAATTTTAATTAGATTCGCTTAGTTTTTGAAAATATCCTCTGGTAAAGTTGAAGTTGCTCCCAAATTCATATTTAAACCTGTCGCAGTTGTGTCCATTGCCGAATTCAAAAAATTAGGAATTGAAGTCGCAAGGCCACTCACGTCATTATCGCCCTCATTATTGCGATCGTCGCTGAGCAATTCAACAGCGGCATTTAGGGCGCAACATCATTTGTCCCAAAGACCAAGTTCGCGCATCTTGGTTTGAAAGTAACGTTCCAGCGAATTGGCACAACGGTAGTATTCCGTGTCGGGCAAATTGTAGAAGCGACAATTGGAAAAGATGCGCGCCATGTCGGCCATGAAGAGGCGCCGTGTGACATAGTAACCCTTTTTAAGTCGGTCTCCCATTGTCTTCAAATCCATAGGGTACTTAATGTGTTCGTAATAGTCGGGCACGTCTGCAATAATAACAGGGCGCAAGAACGGCCATGCAGCAGTATGCTGCCGTACCGACTGCAACACAGCTGAAAAAGAAGCCGCCAATTTATTGGGATCAGTTGATTCCTCAAGAGGTCGTGAAGTACGTTGGGCACGCATCTGTGGTTTCCACCCGATTTCCCGTAGCCCGGGTATCGATTCGACTGGAATAGATGGAAGTCCTTCTTTGAAGCATGTCAAGCCAGGACGTACTTTTTGTACCTCGCTGTGACGCTGTGCTATGAGCTCTTTCAGAATTTCACTTTGCTTGCGTATAACTGAGTGATGAAATGAGTGAGATATAAAATTGAAATGAAATATAAAAATGCAATTTGAATCAATCTAAATTACCTGAAATGAATTGCGTATTTACGATGCTCGGATGCAATTCACAATGCATGAGTGTAGCTCCATCGTATTCCTTGATAAAGCCAGCGTATACTGGTCGCGCCAGTTTAATGTCCTTGGAGAAGCCTTGCTTCTTGAAGTAACCAATGGCATCACAATCAGCATATGTAAGCAAATGGCGAATATCATGTTGTATGCTGTAATCTTTGAGATGATTCATTAAGTGGGTCCCGTAACCTTTTACTTGTTCGGACATCGTGACAGCACAAAAAACTATCTCAGTAAAGCCTTGATTGGTAAATGGACGAAAACAAATTCCGCCAATTGGTTGATTCTCCTTGATAAGTGCTAGAGTTTTATGCTTGGTATCGAATACCAATTGGCTAATGTATTCGCGGGGCATTTCGGGAAGTTGGTGTGCAAAAACCACTTGCAGTCCCAACAGCCACAGTATCGTTTGCTTCTCAACTGGTTTCGTTAGTGAATTTCCAACCACATGAAACTCAATGGCACGTTGCTGCTCTTCTGCCTTTACATTTTCATCACGTGAAACATTTACCGGAAAAAGAATTTCGCTTTTGTTAATTGCCTTCGATTCGGAAACAGCATTCATGGCACGTAAGACCGTCTCATCAGAAATATCCTCGTAGTGATGATCGCTGCAAGGAAGAACACCGTTTTCAGAAATTAGTCAAATTTAATATTTGATTGTTGAGTAGAAATGTCTATACAGAGATTTTCATCATATTCCTCCTTAGTCTATATGATTGCTTTACCCGTTAAAATGCTCTGCCTTGCCTTACATTTTCACATTTTTACATATCTCAATGTTAAACATATCTCATTTACCAATGAATTTAAAATCTTCATCTTTTCTTTTAATGGCATAACAGCCCATGGAGGGCCTCGGCCGAGCTTTTCACATTCACTCATGTTCTGCATGTTATGTCTGTACATTAATAGAAGGGACCTACAGTTATTTACCGAATCCAAACGGCAAAGTAAAAAGCTCTTCACTTATACCCTGGTTTGCCATTGCCTCCCAAGAGGTGGTGCCATGTTTTTCTACGTTTTGATTTTGCCTGTGCAGAGATTTCAGTCAGAACTCTGCGTAGTAGGCCAGCGCACTGACAACTGAGCCACTAGATACTTACATTTAATATTATCAATAACTTTTCTCACAAAACCAACAGTCATTCCCCAAAATGAGATATTATATTTCACAACTCAGGGCAAGACATTACAACGTTCTATTTGCTGAAGCATAGTTACAGTTGTTATAAAAAAATTTAAAGCCGTGGGTATAATGAAGAATTTTGCTAGGCGAATTAATCGCGCTTAAAAGTATGCATAACTTCCTTCAGTGATATTTGTGTTATTGTGTTATCATTGCATACTTGTGTGCGCGAAAGAAAACACCAAGAGTAGGCTTTAGCACTTTTGCTTGGGATATTTTAAGAATTGTTCATTAACTACATTTATAAATACATTAACATATTTCATAAATATCTATTAGGAAACACGCACATATTTTTAATCGCTTACAATCCAAATTAATCAACTGACTCAAAACAATAATGCAGTAATTGTTTTCTTCTATTTCTCGTGCTATTAAGAAAAAGAAACAAGTTTATTTAAGTTCTTACCCACTGCATCGCTCCAATGGCTCTTTTTTGATTCTCTTATGAGATGGCTCCCCGGGTGTAAGGCGTTTACTTGTAGTGCCAGATACGACGGAATTACTCGAGGCGGCCTCCTGTTGCCGCTTGCGTTGCTGCATAAGAAAAGCTGTGGGCGGCCTATAATTTTGATCCCAGATCGGAGACTTATCGTTGAGTAGTTCAGCTTTAAGAGCATCCAGAAATGTCGGCATCTGCATGATTATGGAACGCTTATCTACAGGAAATCGATCACGCTCAGAGATGCACTTTTTATTTAGTTGCTGCGCCATGTACTGGAAGACAGTGCGTAGTAAAGTACGACCGAATACCAACGACGTTTCAAAGTGTCGTAAGGAGTTGCAAAAAGCTGGCACATGACAGAACACTAGCCAGCGAGTATAATTGATCTTATAGGTAGAGGCATCTTCGTGCGTTAAATCACTGCGACGCATTGAAGGTGGCTCAAAGTTGTAATGATTTAGAAAATTAAGAAATGTCTTAGCTACCTCGGTCATTGTCTGCAGGTCTGATTGGCTGAGACGATTGTACTTGTAGAAAACAAAAGAAGACACAGCCTTGGCAATGCATGGCGACTCAAATGGTGGATCGCCGAGTGGTCCACGAATAACTGCCTGCTGGCGAGTTAACACGCACTGCCGCAGTAAACGGAAAAGGTAAAGATATACCTTTTTGGTATCTTCATCCTCAACGCGTTGCATCGACATGAATAGATTTTCCATGTCGATTATTGCACCCAGTAATTCGTTCATTTGATTTCCCGAAATACCATCGAGATGTGCGATGTGACTTTGCAACGAATGCCGACAACTAGTGTTTCGACATTCCTCGCTGAACTCAGGGCAGTACGATGAAGACTCTACGTCGCGGTGACGATTCTCTTGGGGTGTCTTCCAGCCAGTGCAACGGCAACCTTCGGATTGGCATGCGGAATACATCGATAGCTTGGCTAATTTTTGTGAGGCGGGTAAGTTGAAAACTTTCTGCTTACGCAGTTGAATACGCTGCAGACTATTCTGCCTTGTTCCCTCGGGCGGAGCGCCTCCGCTTGCATTACTCGAACCGTTAGTACTATGGGATTGCGTTGCTCCCGAAGAATGTTGATTGTTGGCCACACCGTTGTTGGCGTTGCCGCTACTGCCACCATTTCCACCGCTCGCTTCAGTTGCTTCATCCTTCAGTGCAATTAAGGAACCACCAGACATCTCAGTTACGACAGTAATGTAAAACTTTACTGACTTTTATATCTTATCGTAGTAACGATGAAAATACGATGCAATTTCACAATTTTGTGCCACACGTAGAAGTCAAACATATAAACAAAGCGAAGTTGAATTGTATGCAGCACGGTGATTACGAATGTGTTGGTGCTTTCGCTGTTTATCTGTCTCTCTCTCGCTTCTTCGTAATTTACATACTTACTGCCATATTTGTGTCAATTTATTTACATGAAGAATGTGCTATAAAATTTTTTAAATATATCTTGTTTATTTATTTATCAGTTTTTCTATAATTAAATTAAACTAGAAACTCTGAATTTTAATTTCCTTCACACAGCTGCACACCAGGCGTAAGTATTCCGATACATCGATGTATCAAAAACATCGATATTTTAGTGTCGACGCTTCGAAATATTTCGATTTAATGTATAATGCTGTCGATGTAGTCATATATCGATGTTTCTCTTCCGATGCATCTCTTACTTACCATATTTCAATCGCAGAAACGTAATTCCGAAAAATCTGGTTGGTCCACATAATAAAAAGTTTAAAAAGTCTGCCCCCTATTTGAAAGCTTATGAGAAGAGTACCTGAAAACAATTTTTCTTTTGGGCGACCCTACCCACTTGATTTTTTTGTTAATACTTTGGTATTTGATAAAAAATCTAGTTATTACTTTTTCTAGAGAAAGAAGGTAAAGATGAATTTCTAACGTTAATCCGAATGCACTTGCAGGACCTCTAAATCTTCTGGCTCTCTGTTGTGAGTGTCCAAAGAGATCAACTGATTCGCTACATATTTATGACTGAAGAACTAACGACGCCTCTGACTAATGTTATTACATGTGTATTTTATGTCAAAAGTAACGCAAGAGCTTGTATGAATCAAGTTTATACACAAATTTGTAACTACGATAATTTGCAGCTCGGCACAGATAAATAAATAATATTAGCCCGCGAAAATAAAGTAAGACCTAATCCAAATGTTAATAAATCAAATATTAAAATAATTAACAATTATACCGATTAACGATACTGTTTAAAATGTCAGCAAGCTCATCTGTTCCCTGTACAACATGTGGTTCTCTGGGAGAGTTTGCAGATATTTCATCCGTTACCAAAAGCGTATGTAATTCACTGGAAGATTTTGAGGATATATTAGAATTTTTCTTAATACATAAGCCCGACTCCATCTCACACACAAATGGGCAAAATGCAAAGAAAAGAATCTTGAAATACATCCCATTATTGCTATGTGACATATTAGGTATGAATGCTGCAGAGCTCATTAGCAATTCACGTAGAAAACTTTTTTTTGCATTCGACGGATCGGTATCTTTTCGTAATTGTATACTGCACGCATGCGTCGTTGGTCGTAAGCATGACAATGCCTCCTATTACCAGTATTTAATTGATGATGGTACTGCGACTATGGAATTAGGTATATTTCGACGTTCCAAAGATGGAAATGCCGTGTGTCACATGCAAAACGAATTGAATGCTTTGGAAAAACGTACCAAAGATGAAAGCAAATTGGAAATTATACAATGCTTGCGCCGCTTATTGGTCAAAACAAAGGAGCAGCTAGATTACTCTAATATCGCAATTGGAAGCAACATTTTTGCGTTTGGAAGACCGAATGCATACCGAGGAAAAATCAGTTTCATTGCTTTTGATGTTTCTAGCGACACACGCACTTCGCGGAACATGGAAATTGCGTACAAGGACCACTTAATAGATTGGTACACCAACAAAATTCCAGCATTAGGGAAATAAATTTTGCATGGCAAATAAATTCAAATTTGTTATTGCTGTATTTTAATATGTATGTATTATATTGTGATTTAGTATACTATTTTTGTTTAAGATATTTTTAAATAAAAAATTGTTGTCTATGCATTGCGTTGCGTTGCGGCGCCATTTGTTCACAAGATCCCGTTGCAAATGCAGCTTGTTTTTCTATTACTCCTCACCCACTCACCGTCGCAATTTTAAAAATTCCAAATAATGCTTCATATAAAATCTAATTATATCTCCGGGAAACAAAAAATATGAGTGAAAAAAACGACTTATTTTTATGTAGTTTTCGCTCTGATAGCGGCACGCTTGCCAGTTACCGCCTGGAAACCAGATTTGATGCTAGCCACAGAGCATCGCGATCCACACGATTCGCACTGCAGGAAAAAGAGACGTGTGTCTTTCTGCAGAATTGTTTCGGGCGAGCGACATGTGTGGCACGTCACATACTCCTTGATGTAGCGACGTAAAACATTTTCAATCTGTTTAGGCTGGAAACGTCCTTTGATAATCAATTGTTGATTACCATCCATAGAGCCACTGGTACCCAACTCAGCAAGTAAAAAGTCGAGCAAATGTTTGGGCAAACGATGCAGGGTTTTAGCTATATCCATGAAATTTGCGAATGAGGTCTTCTTGGTACCAACACGCAATACTTGAGGCGGCCGCATCACAAACTTTGGTTTACGTCCGGCTGCCATATCTGGATTCTTATCAAGTATAATTTCAAACACACGCTTCAGTAATTCATCATAGGTGTAGTCACGGTCGGAGCCAAACCAGGCTGTGCTATTGTCATCGACTGCAAAAATAAACAATTGATTAATATCAGTTTTCTCACTAACAAAAAATGCTCTCACCATTTTCTTTATCTTCAGATTTGTCATCGTCTGCTTTGTCAGCAAAGAGTTCATCCAAATCCTTCTTTTTGCTCTTCTTCTTCTTTTTCGCCATGGAGAAGTCCATATCTAAATTAATCTCGTCTTCTTCGGGTTCCTCTTGTGCAGCAAAAACATCATCTCCATCTTCCTTTGCTGGTAGAGCTCCTTCCAATTCGTCCAGATTGAAGGGCTTCTTCTTCTTTTTCTTCTTCTTGCCAAAGCTTTCTAAATCTAGATTATCTTCTTCCAATTCATTGGATCCACCCTCCAACATTAGCTCATCGCCTAATTCGTCCTTTTTGCTACCGTCGTCTAGTCCTAATGCTGCATCAAGATCAAAAGCCTTCTTCTTCTTCTTTTTCTTAAGCAATGAGGGATCAAAACCCTGAAAGAAAGACAAAATAAAAACTGGTACTCCGCCTACATAACCTCAACCGCGTGCACCAAAAAATGCACGCTTTTTTTAACAAAATATATTTCACTTACGTCTTCAGCATCCATGTTGAGTTTTTGATTAATAAAATAACTTTTGAAATTTGTTTTGTGTAATTATTCTAAATTGTGTGTAATTCCAGCGAAAATCGTGTATTGCATCAGAAATCTTACCACAAAAAAAAATTGTGGTGACAGGGCAGTAGTCTCCTCTTTTGCACTGCCGCTTTTGTATTTTACTTTTCGACGGCTATTCTGTAATTCTTCAGCGTTGCATTGTAGTGCAGTAGGAGACTTAATTTTTTAGTATTTTTCTGACAAACATAACACTGTGGCACAAATTTCGAAACTTGGCTTAAGAATGAAATTGGTCAACTGCTGATTTCCGAGGAGTTTGAAAATAAAGAACTCTTAATGGTGTTTTCACGCGTCTTATTTCTTAAGAATATAGAATAGAATTTAAATATACATAAATACAAAATAGTTCGATTTACGCTTTTGTGGGTTCTCCTGCTGCTGATGAAATCAAAGAATTATGGTAGTGTTTTAAAAGACAAGGCATTTAATCGCACGATAGCAATCAAGCTGTAGGAGTACGCATCCACAACAGAAAAATACGAATTAGCTCTACAACAAACGGATTTATATGAACGCATACTGGACTGTAGATCTTACGGAGTATCTTTCTCGAGAGAGGTCTCTAGTTCTCAATTGCCTACAGAGCGCGTAGTAACACCTGTTGGCAAGAGTTAATCTCCGCTTGATCTCAAGGCTGACATTATTGTTGGTGTTTATGCTGGATCCTAGATAGACGAAATCCTTGACGACTTGAAAATTATAATTGTCAACAATGACATTTTGTCCAAGACGCCGTGACTTTTTGTTTATTGACACAAGGACGAATAGATGATGGGTGTCGATCTGTTTTTCTCGAGTCTTTTCCAGGATTTGGCATAGTGTGAATATGGATTGGACAGCGTACGCTGAGGTGCCAACCACTTGGTATGCTTTCATCCGAGTATATTCTGCATAGAAGCTCATGCATGCGTTTTGTGAGATCTTCGCCTCCGGTCTTAAGCAACTCAGCGGCCAGGCTGCATCTGCACCTGCAGCCTTATTGTTTTTCAGCCGAGCTATGGCTATTAAGACCTCCTCATAGTCGGGCGGCAGGACTTCAACGCCATCAGCGATTGGGGTTTCCGGAGCAGATTGCGCAGTGGCGGGATTATTGCCGTTCGTTATTTTCCCAGCTGCGAAAAGTGCTCCCTCCTTAATCTCATTATGCCCTGAACATCTGTCACCAGATTTCTGTCTTCATCCTTGCAGGAAGAGGCCCCGGTCTTCAAACCATCAGACAGGCATTTTATTCTTTCAAGGAATTTTCGAACCTCGTTCCTGTCCCGTCACATTTCGATATCATTGAACTCGCCAGATATAACCAAGATTACAAAATGGGGGGACACCCAATGTAACTGTGTAAGGATTAGGGTTAAAGTTAACATTGTCAATAACCACATATTTCAACCTATTGCTAAGGTATGATTCAATCCACAACAGAAAAGTAGAAGGCTTAATTTAACAAATTTAGTCATTGAAATATAATATTGTGCGACACTTTATCAATTAAAGGGTTAACATCACTGATATCAGATGAAAATTTTATCTACCACAGGGTATCTCAGATTAGAATTTTGATTTAGACGTTCGAACCGCAACGTTTTTACGTTTCAAATTGAAATCAATATATAATATGACATAGTAGGAAAATTCTCTATTTTTGACTCTATTCGACTCTTCGATAGTCGAAGAGTCGAACTGTTAGAGAAATATGTCGTCGTAACCTTATCATGGTTTGCAACTGAATTCACCATATATTTTTTATTAATCCACATTATTTTGTCTAAAAGGTGAGAGGCTTTAAAACTTCCATATCAATATCGACAGCATGATCATTCATCATTTTGTAAAATTGCTTTTGGTATTTCCTAGATATTTTAAATCAGAGGACAACACTTGTGACTACGCTCTGCTACTCTAATTTTGAGACCCAGAAAATGGCATGATGTTATCAATATATTAGGCTTATTTTACACTACAACTCTTAGAACATGTATGTAGGTAGTAAACAATATAAAAGAATCCAATGAAGCATCTACATTGTATTAGAATTTTTTCAATTTATTTATTTATAATTTTTTAGTTTGAAATGTATGTTTCTATATGTTCTTTCCATTACAATTGATAAATAACAATATTGTCCCTTCGGCGCATAAAATTTATGCGTCCATTTGCGAACTACAAAGTGTAGGTATATACCACAAATTAATCTCATAAATATTTAGAAAAATTGTTAGAATTCTCAATACTCAAGAGAAACTAGTTAATAGTAAACTAATTGGTTCATTCATGTTCATGCACATATGTAAATATGTATTTTGTGTCCTTCAAATAAGACAAATAAACGTGACGTAAAAAGAAACTAGCAAACTGTTCGCGGATTTTCTAAGCAACTTGTATCCAGATACACACATATACTTTGTGTTCTCTTATACCACTGTTGCTAAAAAGTGCCTATCTACATATAATCTATACAAACATGCACACATACAGAGGTAACTTCACATATAAACAATAAAACTACATATAAAAACATTCAAAACAGAACTCAATTGCTGTAATGACGAGGCTAACGTCCGGACTTTAAGGCAGTTTAGAATTATAGCTAAATGCATTTCTAACAAATACGAACAAATATAGAAAGTAAGCATATTCATATGTTACGTACATTGCGTGAGGTGAAAAAATAGATGCAAACCGAAATATTTTCCTTATCTATATTTTTATAAAAATTCATTCAATTCACTTATAGAATAGGGGTGTAGTAGTTAGTATTAAGTAGCTTAGATGTGAGCATTAATTTTGTGTCCTGGATGTGTAATTTCGGGTCCAACTCCTCCTGCCATTTCTTGCACTAAAAGACCAACTTCATAAGCTAGATTCTCAGTATCCTGTGGGCGGAATTATCAGTAAAATTAAAATACATAAATAAAAAATTAAAGTAAAACATTACCTCCTTTGTAGCCGCTTCGGCATACACTCGCACAACATCTTCTGTACCCGATGGACGTACGAAGGAACGGCCACGTTTGTAATTCGCCACCACTTTGTCAATAGCTTCCTGTAAACCTACGGGCGTCACACATACCCGTTCGGCATCGGCCGTCGTTATTACATTGCGATCATGTACTTTAATTTTTAGCAACATATTTGGTAGATCTTCGTAAGTATCTAGCCACTGTTTGACATCCCAACCCTTATGATTGAGAATAGTTTCGACTAGCAACATATCCGATATGGCATCGCCAACAGTCTCATTAATGAGATCAATGACATGCAGTAAAGTCTTGGCATCTGTGTTCGTTTCGGAAGCCTCAGCTATTGTACTCTTGGCATAATCACTGAAAACGACCGTGCCATGGCCGTTTGCCTCGAAGTAGATACCAATATCATATTCCAAAGCCTTGTGATGCAAATGTTTTACACCAGTAGCTGCACATCCAACTGGTACCTTAAGTTCGTTAACAATATAGTCCGTGGATGCACCATTTGCATACGCGGTCTGAACAAGACCCATTTTTAGGTCGAGACTACAACGTTCCACCAGATCCATGAGATAATTAGCGATCAGCGTTGCAATACGATCGCCATCCAAAAGGCAAAATTGTCCGGCATCGTCTGTAAAGAAGTAAACAACGCGATCAGCATCGCCATCGACGCTAACGCAGCGTGTATAAGGTTCCAGGATTGGCAACGAAATAGGACCGCGCTGTTGTGTCTTAACGTGATCGGCACCGCATTCATGATTAATCTTACCATCACCCTTATTAATGACTTCCATATGCAGCGAATCGTCCTTCATGCGCTTGAGAAACTGAAGCATCTTGCGCGCTCCTACACCATTGGCACCATCGAATATCAAACGATTGCGATAACTGCCATTCTCAAGTTTATTTCCGCGTAATGTCTCGAAAGCAGTGATCAGCTTACGATAATAACCTTCCTCGTTTGGTATACCGTATGCACCTTTCGTATTAGCGGACACCACGAAGAAGTGCATCATCGGCGTAGTGACTATGCCAAATTCACGCACATTACCCTTTAAAGCGATGACACCATCAGCCACTGCTTTCAATAGACGTGGACTGTGATAACGATTATCCATACCGACGTAAACGTGCGATGACGAACCGATATCAATATTATTCTCACGTATGATTTTGCCCACATGCTGCTCCAGTTCGTTATCGTTAACATTCGCCAATTCTGTGGCGATACCTTCCCAGCTGGCTTCCAACATTTCACCTTTAGGATCGATCAATTTAACACCATTGTCCGGTTCTGGATTATGCGAAGCAGTAATCATGACACCAATAACAGCACCGCCTCGTATACGTGACCGTAAAGTGGCCAAAACACCCATACGAAACATAACGCTGTCGAGGTTCTCAGCTCTGAAAATTAAACAACAACAAATTTACTAATCAGGTAAGTAGTGTGCGTAGAGTAGACATGATCAATTTTTTGTATCTTTTTTACTGTTTAATTTAAGTAAGCGCATTGCTAGAGAAAAAAATGGGAGAGAATTGTCTTTTATTTGCGTTGATAACATGATGATAATGTTAAAGAAGATAAGAAATGCACACACTGATTGTGCTTATTTAACTACATACATATGTATGAAAATCCTGCCTGACATGAACTAAAAACTGATTTACTTATGTAATAATTTTGGAGTTGGAATGAAGTCAACACAATATATCATTTATAAAAATAGATTCAATATGAATTGCAAAGAAAGGAGCGAGCCTTGGCTGCTTTTTTAATAACACGTTTAATTGTATTTTGTTATTTTTCATTATCTCTTTGAATCATCGCAATATTGAATCGATTTTTCAGACAACTAAAAACGATGCAAAAAGTTTATTTTTGTTAGTCGTTGTGTAGTAATGATTTTAGTTTGGTAATGAAAATTTAAATTGATTTGTAAAAATATTAATTTGGCTTGTATAAGAATTTTATAATGTAATATGGTACACATATAGATTTGCATACTTAGCAGCTATGTTACCTTTAGCTGATAAGTGCTTGAATAAGCTAACACTGCCCTGCATAAGTCTTCAGGAACCCCTTTAATACGTTTTAGGTAAATGAAACTCAGACAAAAGCCACAAGAATTGTGCAAAAATTACGCCTGAAACTCTTAAATAACAAGGTTGGGAAGAGAAATCCAGATATCATTGTAGATATCAATAATTATTTAAATGTTTAAAAAAATTATTTTATTTATTATTTTAATTGACATTAACCATCAACAGAATCTTGTTATGTGTACCTGAATACTTTTGCAAGTCTATTTTAGCATTAATTTCGAATACCTCCTAATTCCATGAAAAAAAATGAGTTGAAATTCTGTTCTGCCATGCACATGTAACTGCTGTGAAATTAAGTTATCATTGGCACATGTCACTTCTCTTCTGATGTCATCTAGCTGCTGATCATATGTATGTAACAGCGTTGGGTGGAGTCTCTGACGACTGACATGTCTACTTTACAGTACAATGTCTGCAGTAGTCTTCGTCGCCTATTCGAACGTATAAACTTGATATACAACTTGATATATGTACATATGTAAGTAAGGGGTTTTTCAATAGGGGCAAACGAATTTTGTAATTAAGTAAAACACAGAATAATTGAGATATTGGGCTGAAATTTATTCCATGTTGCATTTATGTATGGAATTCGATATCGCCCATATGACCAGCGCGAGCACGTTTGCAGTTTTGATTCTTTGGAGCCAATTTTCCATCACTCTTCCATACATATCGGCCAGAACGTCTGCAATTTCGCATTCGATGTTGTTCCTGAGCAACGCTAACGTTGTTGGCTTGTTGGCATAAACAAACGACTTAACGTAACCGTATTAAAAGAAATCCAATAACGTTTAATCGCATGAGAGCGAGTTGGCCATTCTACCGCAAAATTTCTCGATATTATTCGATTACCGAACTTCCCCTTAAATAGATCAATTGTCTGACCAACTGTGTGGCATGTGGCACCATTTTGTTGGAACCACATATCACTGACGTCAAGTCTCTCTAATTCTGGAACGATAGCGCACTTTACTATTCGTAACGTGGAGATCATTTTCATTGACAAAAAATACGTTCCAATTGCACCTCCGGCATTAAATTCACACCACGGTCACTTTTTGTGGGTGCAATCTAGTCTGTTGAGGCACATTTGGGTTTGTTGCTGTCCAATAACGCATATTTGGTTATTGATTAACCCATTACGTCAAAAATCAGCTTCATAGCTGAAGATGAAGATGATTTTTCAATATAAATTAAGGAAGTAAGGGGCTCTTAAAGTTGCGATGACCGACTCAGAATTCCAGTAGTAATTTTTATTTGTATTCAAACGTAGCTCGTTCGTAAACTTCACCATGATAAAAATGTAAACTTTGAATGATGTTTTAATACTTACTTTACTTACTTTTAATGGTACAACAGCCCATGGAGGGCCTAGGCCGAGCTTTTCTCATCCACTCATGTTGTGCGTGTTATATTTGTACATGAATGGAAGGGACCTACAGTTTAATGCCGAATCCGAACGGCAAAGTGAAAAGCTTTTCATAGCAATTTTTACTCTTGTAGGTTTGCCATTGCCTGCTAAGAGGTGGTGCCGTGTAGAAAAATTATTTTTTTCTACTTTATTTTTTTTATTTTGCCTGTGCCGAGAATCGAACCCCGGACACTCTGCGTAGCAGTCCAACGCATTACCACTACGCCACAGCGACGTGGTAATACTAACAGATGAAAAAAAGGGTGCGTTTGTATTTAAATACAAAATTTAACTAAATACAAATTGCCTATTGAAAACCCCTTTACATATGAATAAAATGTAATATTTTTTAACTGAAAGCATAGCATACTCGTGTGTAGGACCATATTCTTTGCCAAGTGAATATTGCGGTGGTAACGCTAACAAAGGCAGGTGAATCACCTAAAATCACTGCAATGAATCACTTGCGTGTTTTGTCCCAGTTATGAAGCCGCAATGGGTTCAATGAGCAGAACCACAGCAAGTGAATGTCTTAGTTTACAGTTGCCAAAGAAGGTAAAAGAAATGATTTACAGCGGGTGGAAGATATGTAAGTATGTATATATCATTGGGCAGTAAACGATTATTGCTGTTTCTTATTGTATACCTACACATTGTGAAAGCAAAATAACAAAAACCAAATAAATAAAAACAGATAGAGATTCGTGCCAAATCAGGTTTTTTCTTTATTGTTATTTTGTCGTTTGTTATTTTTGTATTACAACTTGTGATTCTGTTATTATTGCAACAATAAAAGAAAAAGTTGTAATACTCTTACTCAAGTTTTCAAATATTGTAGTTCTTGCCACATGCTACTAATTTCATTGATCCGTCCTATCACGTTTCTCACACTCTCAATGTTAATATTTTCAATTGCCAATACCCACCCACTCATACAGTGCGCTGTTCTCTCACCAAAAGAGAAGTGTCATTCCTCCAGGTAACGGTCGAGTCAGCAACAACGAAATTTTTGTGTAGAGGATGGCCAAGTGAGCTCAGTGACTCAATGATATTACTACCACTCTCATTGAAACGTATTTACATATACTGAATATTTAATAGCGGGTGAACGGTTGGACTGACACTGGCAAACGTCGCAACACTTTTCCTCTCATTGCTATTAGAAATGTAAATAAATTCTAAATATAAATGCCATATCACACTTTATAGACTAGAAGACGAGCGGAGGGTGAGAACTGAGAGAAGTAAAAGTGAACGTCAATAATCATATGAAATTATGCATGTGAAAAGCCTAAAGCAGATGCCGGGTGATGGTAGCAAATCTATACTATGTACTTACTTTCCACGAAATCCAGCTGTTCCATACTGTATAAGTTCCGTTGTATTCTTAGGATACATTTCCCGGGCGAAAGCGTAAACGGTTCGCAAGTTAATAGACATGCTCCTATTCTTTGATTGCCTGATTGCTTTCTAATTAATAATAAAATTATGCCACGCCACAAAATATGACCACGAAACCGGGAAGACTGGACTCTTTTAATTTTACACACTGTGTCTCAGCAACGGACAGGAAGGAAAAGTAGTGTGGAAGAGAAGTATGTGTGTCAAGTGAGCGAACGTTAATCGCGGAAAACAAAACTTGAATTCGTTTTGAATTAATTAAAATACCAAAAGTGACGAAACCAAATTTAGGGCAGCAAATAGGCACGGCGCGATTCGGGCACTCCCCACTGAGATCTATACACAGCACCAGATGAAATTAAACTAAAATTTAACATTTCTTGAGCGAATGAAGTGAGAAAAGAAAAACTGCAATAACGGCGAGGGTTGCCGAGTAAATGCAGTGGACTGCGTGCTTGCGCAAGCCTGTTCGATTGTATAAACTTTACATACTAATTAAATTTAGATTATGTTATGTTTGCTTATATTCCGCTGTTTCCATCACTAGATGCTTAAAAAAATCTAGTATTTACGGGCTGACATTGAAATAAGTAATCACTTCCATTTACTTGCTAGAAATTTTCAATGGCAAATAAGGTAAGTAGTAAGGCTGTGAGCGATGGAAGCTGAGAAATAAAAACCATTTTTACTATTTAAAAACAAAAATTTGATATGTTTATTCGAGTGTACAATTTGAATAATTAAAATCTATATGTGGACGGAATCTATATATAAAGTAAGGCACTTGGTTAAGTGCACCACAATTTTAGGCATATCTTGTATATTATTGATCTTACAAGTTATTGGACGGTTAGAGAAAAAAAGTTTATAAATTTCTTCTTTGAGCTTAAATATCTTAACAAACACCAATATGGACGTTATAAAACAAATACACAAATACCATACAATATTATCAATTTGAACGTAAATACTATTCTAGTAGAAGAACAAGAAAGAAGGGGTAAAAGTATGGTAAAGCGCTTGAAATATGTACGCCTACTATTCACTTTGAATATGTAAAACATGTTCATATTTTGGAATGTTTTGTGTGGCCTTAAACAATACGCATTATCTTAGCGTATTCATTGAGAGATTCGAAAAACGAGAATGCATAGCGTTAACAATAACGACACTGAGATTACAATCTGACTGGAACCTGCATAACAATCGGTGATGCGGCGAGCGCGCAGAAAATTGCTGCCCAAGTAGGTGTCATAACTACGTTGGTGCGATGGAATGACTTGTAGTTGACGTGTAGCATCTTGGAATATTAGATCGTAGAATCCGAGCGGCGAGGAGAACATGCTGAAGCTGAAGGCGTCAACATCTTTCCGACCGTACAGTTGCTGTGCGTATGTGAGTAGATTGATGTAGGCATTCACTTGCGTCTCATTGTAATTGTTCCCTCCGCGAGTAACGATGGCGTTCGCTTTTACTTTGCCTAAATTGCAACGCTTGTAGTCGTGCAATTCAGCGCGTGTGCCTACAAGTTAAATGTAAACGTAAATCGAATACGAAAAGAAATGCCAAATCAATTACACACTTACCATCAGTACACAACAATTCGAAGTCGTCATTAAGGGCGTTTCTAGCCCACCATTCTTTACGTTTCCCACCAGTGCTTTCCATGACTGTAGTGTGTTTCACAAAAGCGACATGTCCACCGCCTTCGACTAGACAACGGAAGGCTCCTGTGTGTCCATAGTAGTCCTCGGATGCATCACGACGGCAGTAACGATAGCTGGTGCCGTGGCATAAGTCACACATACTATCATATGGAACGCCAGTATTATACTCATTGCTGATAGCGCCGGGTATGCACGATTTGGTAAAGTATTCGGCAGCAGCACGCACGGCATCACAGCCATACGGCCGAATCCAGCCATTGGAAATGAGGAATGCCATGGGGTAAGTCCAACCGGCGGCGGTATTAATGCCAGTGTGGCAAGTATATTTGCCTTTGAGGTAAGTCAGTTCAGTGTCTGGATCTTCTTCTTTGGCGACTGCGACCACATAGTACTCTGGCTCGCCGAGATTGTAGACTTCGGACATAAATGGAATCAATTCATAATTAAGGCCACCAGTGTAAACGTCGCCAGCATCGAATACAGCAATATCTGCTTTGCCCGATTGAATCCATTGCATACAATTGATGTGCGAATGCTCCTTTTTGCAGATGAGTTCTGGCTTCAAAATTTGCGCTTTTAACGCTGTCTAGAAAACGAGGGAAAGCGCTTTGCTTATACAAAACTATTTGAGACTAAAATAATGCACTGACTTGCCTTCATTTTGATGCACTTTTCTAATTCTGGATCCGAAGTTACACAAAGCGTCATACTGGGCACGGGACATTCACGTATGCCATAAATATAATCAATAGAATTCTGAAGGTATTTCTTAAACGATTGATCATCTTCGGGAATGGGCGCAAGTGCTCTTGCCACATCCTAGTAGAGACATACAAGATATAAATTGTACACCTATGTAGTTGTAGCACCAAATTACCTGAAACAATAAATTCGTCTTCCCATGACGTCGCGATTCGAAAATGCTGAATTTCTCATAGAGAATCGATTCATTTGTGCCATCATTTCGTTCTGTTGTAAAGCTGCTATCAAGGCGATCATTGCGAAAACCAGAATTCCCAAACTGATCATAAGGACTATTGCGATCGTATGAATTGCGGTTGTTGTTATTGTAATTATTATTAGCATTTGTGCTGAATACATCATATAGGTTACTCTGCTGTGCACCGTTGTAATTTTGATTTGAATTGAATTTATCGAAGGGTTGTTGACTACGTCCATCATTGAAATAATTCCGATCATAAGTATTGCTGCCAAAAGTATTATTGCTGCTACTTCCACCTCTGAATTGCTGCTGATTGGGATCCTCACGCAGACCATCCGAGTATAGCTCAACAATACGTTTCAGAAATTGTTGGTACTTTTTACGCTCCTGCAACGTACGTGCCGAAGAGGTGACAACGGCATCTGCTGGTATTAAGCCCCAGTGACATTGACGGTATTCGCTGACAGGAACGCGACGGCCATCACGGCACAGCAATTCAAAACGATCCGGTGACAGGCTCTCTGCAAAAGAAACAATTTTCTTATTCAAATTCGAACTAAGTTCAGTTCGTGATATCATAGCGAAAACACGCGAAAACGGATACTGTCTAAGAAAAATCTAACTCGAAAAACAAGATTGACTTATATGCCTGCTCATATTTGTTTTCAATTGTTTCTATTGTCGATTCACCGTATTGGGTAATAGAAGAGTAAATTGCAATGCATATTAAACATAAGCAATGGAAAAGAAAACACAAATAAATCCAATTAAAACCCGATCAAAAACGATAACTTTAGAAAAAAACAATAATCCATCGACAGATAACGGAAACAGCGTCAATCAACATGACATACTAACTACCAAAGAACAAATTCAAAAGGAAGGAACCCACACAAGTCAAGCAAATAAGCCTAACATTCAAACTCAACCGATAATCGAGAGCAATCGAGGTGCTCTCATAGCGTCACAAACACAGACTCAAACCCGAACATCAGTCTTAAAACTTGGCGATATCGAGAATCCTACCAACAATACCCCTGCAGCGAGCGAGCTCTCATGGGCAGAACAATGCACAACGCCAGTAACGCCACATACGAAACACCAACAATTAATAACGGATACTGCTCTCCTCAAATCAACACAAAATATGCAAAAACAAAAAAAGAGCACAAATACAAACAATATGCACGCAGCAGCAAACCATAATGCATCACAACATCAAAGTCTAGCAACATGTTATGAAACATCCGCTCATACATCTACAACTGTACCAAATCAACATGAGTCCCAACAAATTGAAATACCAATAAATACTAAAAATACTATTAATCTCACCACTCCACCAATTAATACTATCACAACTACAGCTTGTACCTCTAATAGAAATACTGAAACAACTAACACTGTTAAAATTATCGTATCTAGTGCAACTTCTACGGCTGTTACAACAACAACTAAAGCATCAAATAGTTCATCATCAGCGATGACAACAAGTATTATAAATAATAAACCATCTGTATCTGTTGCTATATCCACAACAACAACACCAGCTAAAATATTAAAACCAACAGACACTCCAAAGTCTAAGAATAGCCAATCTATAAAAACTGCTGAAAGTTGCATCACGCCTCAAAGTAACAAACAAGTTAAAAATACCGGAGTAAGTAAAAAAAACAATAATTTAACGCAAAGTTCAGGTAAAACCTCTAAAAAAAACACAAATACTAGTCAAACAACTTTAAATTATTGGCTTAGTAAACCCCTAGTAGCAAGTAGAATAAATAGATTTGAAATTCTTTCGACCGATGATGGTAATGATGAAGTAAACCCTGAAAATCAGCAAATGAGCCAAAAAGCACCTAAACCAAATAAACCACCACCTATCTTTATTGAAGGAGTAGAACAAATAAAGGTCCTAACAGATGCGCTTAAAGATACAATTGGGGAAAAATTTGTACTTCAATCTCTTGTCAATAATGAAGTCAGAGTGCAAGTAGCAGACTCGGATAGCTATAGAGCGTCAGTAAAAATGCTTACTGAAAAAAATACGAAATTTTACACATTCAAGCCGAAAGAAGAACGTAACTTCAGAGTCGTGTTAAGAAACATGCACTATTCGGTTGATACTGAAGATATAAAACTTGAATTAAAAGAGAAAGGTCATGAAGTAGCCCATATTCATAATATGCAGCAAAAAAATACTAAAAAACCATTACCAATGTTTTATGTGGAATTCTTACCAAATAAAAATAATAAAGAAATATACAAAATAGATACTCTTCTACATACAAAGATAAATTTTGAAGCTCCGTACCCAAGGAGAATCATATCACAATGCAGTAACTGCCAGAGGTATGGCCACACAAAAAATTATTGCAAAAGAGATCCAGTATGCGTCAAATGTGCTGGAAAACATAAAACAATCGATTGCCAGTTAAGTAAAGGGGCTCAAAATGCCAAATGCGCTTTATGTGGTGGTGAACACACAGCTAATTATAAGGGATGTCAAGTATACAAAACTTTAAAAATAAAACGCTTTCCACCTCTACGTGAAAAAACACATATAAACAATGAACTACCAAAACCGGCAGAAATACAAGAAGGTATAAGCTACGCTGATGCAGCAAAACGAAATCTCCCGAGCCACCCATTCCCAGCAGATAGAAGCTACGTTGATGCAGCAAGGCCAAATCTATTGAACCACACAATTCCAGCAGCTAACATTGATGTTGCCTGTACAACACAAAATCAACAACATAATCTTAATGAACTTAAGGAAATGATGATGTCATTGATTCAACAAGTTGCCAAGATGATGGAAGCTGTAACAATGCTTGTAACCAAGCTTAGTTGCCGAAATGTATAGCGGCCTAAAAGTGATAGTATGGAATGCAAACGGTCTGTTTAACCACTCACTAGAACTTAAAATTTTCCTAATGAAAAATAACATAGATATTGCACTAATTTCTGAGACTCATTACACGGAAAAGCACTTCCTTAGAATACCTGGGTACACAATTTATAATACTAATCATCCAGATGGCACAGGCCATGGTGGAACAGCAATTATTATACGGCAAAAAATCAATTGTATCGAATTAAATGCATATAAAACTGAACATATACAAGCAACAAACATTCAAATAAAAGATGAAAATGGACCCATAACAGTGTCAGCAATATATTGCCCCCCAAAACATTCAATATCAACTGACCAATATGTCAGTTATTTTCGATCAGTGGGAAATAGATATCTCATAGGTGGGGACCTAAATGCAAAAAATACTCTCTGGGGATCCAGGTTAACTAATAAAAAAGGTAAACGTTTGTATAAAGCAATCCAAAACAGCAACGCTAAATTCCTAAGTACAGGTGAACCAACCTATTGGCCTAGCGATTCAAATAAAATACCGGATTTAATTGATTTTTGCATTATCAAAAATTTAAAAAAAGATGCACTAAAAATAAAATCGTTGTTTGAACTTTCATCTGACCATTCTCCAATACTTGTTGAATATAACACGATGGTCACCAAAACTGTAAATGAAAACAATCTACATAATCGAAATACATGCTGGGATACGTACAAAGAAAATATAGTAGCAAACCTTGAATTGAATATTCCATTGAAAAATGAAGATGAAATCGAAAGTGCCTTGCTATTCTTAAACGAAACCTTAACTAAGGCTGCTATAACATCAACACCGGCCCCAACATTAGCAACGGATAAATTAAACTTGCCACAATCCGTACAAAATCTAATTAAAAGCAAAAGGAAATTACGAAAAATATGGCAAATTACAAGGCTACCAAGTGATAAAACAAAATACAACAAAGCTGTTAAAAACCTGAAAAAAGCATTAATAGAAAACGAAAATAAAAAAATTAAAAAATATCTTAGTAATCTAACACCAACAGAAGAAACAAATTATTCATTGTGGAAAGCGGTAAAAAATCTTACTCACAAAATTTTTCACCAGCCGCCTTTAAAAAAAGGAAATGGCACTTGGGCTAGATCTAATGAGGAAAAAGCAGCAACAATTGCTAACTACTACGAAAAAATATTCTCAAACGACTCAATAACAAGCCAACTAAATGAAATTGAAGAAACGCATCAAACAATTGAATACAACACTCAATATATAAGAGTACATGAAATTGAAACTTGCATTAAAAAAAGAATAAGCCACAAGAAAGCACCAGGTTACGACAATATAACAGGCAAAATGCTCAAAGAACTTCCGTTAAAAGCGCTACAATACCTTCGAAACACAATGAATGCAATGCTCAGACTAAAATACTACCCCAAACTATGGAAAGTGGCAGAGATAATTCCAATACAGAAACCAGGTAAAGATGCCACACAAGCATCATCATATAGGCCAATCAGCATTTTACCAACACTATCAAAAATAATGGAAAAACTCATATATGACAGACTACAACCAATTTTACAAAGAACTCACGCAATACCAGATCATCAGTTTGGCTTTCGCTGCAAACACTCCACAATCCAGCAGGTGCATAGAGTAACGCATAAAATTCTCACGGATTTAGAGAGAAAACAATTTTGCACTGGGATCTATCTCGATGTAGAAAAAGCGTTTGATAAAGTTTGGATTCAAGGACTTCTCTACAAACTCAAAAGAATATTACCAGAATGCTTGTACCAATTGATAAAAAGCTATCTCTCAGACCGTCACTTCTATGTGAGACACAAAAATGAAATATCCACACTACGAAAAATTACAGCTGGAATCCCGCAAGGAAGTGTACTAGGACCAATTTTATATACCCTTTATACAGCAGATATACCACAGCCTACCAGCAGAAATTCACTTATAGCTACATTTGCAGATGACACAGTAATCTTGGCATCACACCAAAATATTACAACTGCAACAGCAACACTACAAGAAAATATTGATGAAATCACGAACTGGTTCAGCAAATGGCACATAAAAGTAAATGAACAAAAATCTGTTCAAGTTATATATACAACAAGAAAAATTATTAATCCTCAACCCATTAAAATTAATGGAACAAATGTTAGGATTGACACCGTCGCCAAATATTTGGGAGTATACATAGATAGTAAACTTACTTGGAACTATCATATAGAAAAAAAACGCGAGCAAATGAAAATGAAATTTCGGGAGTTATACTGGCTACTGAACAGAAAGTCTAGTTTAAATCTACACAACAAAATACTAATATACAAATCAATAATAAAACCTATATGGACATATGGGCTGCAACTATGGGGAACAGCAAAGAAAAGCAATATTTTAAAAATACAACGTCAACAATCATCAATACTAAGATGCATAGCAAACGCGGACTGGTACATCACAAACAATAACATTCATCATGATTTAAAAATACCTACAATCACCACTGAAATTTCAAACTACAGTAAAAAACACCACGAAACAGTAAGACAACATATCAACAGTGAAGTATCGCAATTACCAAATAGAGAAATCGAACAACCGCGAAGACTGAAAAAAACAAGACCAGTAGATTTAATCTAACAAAGTAGAATGAAAATCCAAAAATTACTAGATAAACGATGTATTGATACTGATCAATGTATTGACTAAAATCCAAATAATTGCTGTGAGGAAATGTATTAAGTGTTGTATATGAATTATCATATGTAGACAGATGTACACATACTATTGGAAATTAATAAAAAAAAAAAAAAAAAATTCGAACTAGAAATCGATACTTGCATTTTGCATAAACAACAAGAATATATACACAAAATTGATGAACATTTCAAATTTTTTTGCTTACTAAATTCATCGCTTTGCAGCATTTCCGCGACTGTTGAATCACGAAGGAAAGCTACTTCACCGGCCTCCAACAAACAACGAAATGCACCGTCATAACCAAAGTATGGATCCTTAGCAGAGCATCGTCCCGGAAATTTCCCAATACAAAGTGTACATAATCTATTTGAAACAAGATTGATTGCAGTTAGCTTAATGATCACTTGCCGATATCGTAAACTACATATGTACATACTTATCCGAGTTGTCACCAATGGGATTATATTTATCAATTAGTGAATAAACCGCACACGAGTTATTAAAATAATTTGCAGCTGTTTTCACTTGATTGTTGCAATCAGCAACTTCCATGCCACCATCATGTTGCAACTGCAAGCATTACAAACATTTATCCACTTTTCCACAATTTTAAACGAACATACACACACAATAACTCACCGTATAAATAGGTACAATCCATCCAGCTAAACTTCCAACCCACGGAAAGCAAGCACGTTTATTTCGCAAATCGCGTATACTATTGACATCGGGCAGCGACCCCTTATTTATGACGGCAACGGCATGATAATTGGTAAAGCCACCTTCGAATTTTTCCTGCATAATCGGTATAAGTGAATTGTAACGTCCAGCAGTGAATACTTCACCAGCATCCAGTGATGTCACATGTGCATTCTCGCGGTCAATATGGTGGATACACTCATCGGCGCTGTACGCCATGAAGCAGGTGAGATTCAAGAGAGCATCGTCGAACAGAGCACGATCACGTTCAATGGCAACCGTTAAGTTTTGACATTTGTATTGTTCCTCTTGGCTTTTAGTACACCAAATCATATGGTTCACCTTTATTTCACTGAAGTCATATTGTGCTGAAAGAAAGAAAGAATGCAAGAATTAAGTATTTCTGAATGCTCTTTTATAAATTTGTTTTGTACGTGTGTAAATGTATTTACAACGACGTTTATGATTTGTTCTCGCATCGTTGACTCGTCATTCCACCTGTTGAGTTCGGTATTCTGAGTGATTCATGATAAATGACTCTTTCAAATTACGAAACAATGTAAAAATTTGTTTTGTTTTGTTTTTAATTTCAAATAAAATCTGTATGATATATATATATATTAAGTTGTTAACTATGTATTTTATACCAATATTGAAAAAAAAAAGAATTGATTAAAAAATTTGAAGTCAAGCAACGCCCTGTTCTGATGTGCCTTTTACAGTTTCAATTATTACACTTACTCTTAACTTACCCTGGATTTGCACCTTCAGCACACACACGAAAATACTTAATAATAGAATTTTTAACATTTTATGATTGCAAGCTACTTATTTATTAAATATTTTAAGCATAATTTCATTTACAAAAACGAAAAGTTAGACACGACACACCCTAAACTAATAAACAGAGTAATCGTAGCAACTAGCAAATACGTACAATACAACAAAAGAGATTGAAAAAGATTATAAGTGGAAAACGTCAACTTAGAAACATGGTTGCAATATAAATGTAAGCAAATGCAATCCAAAATGTACTCGTTTTTGTTTATCAGTCAAAGAGAAGAAAGAAACCCTTGGCTCTTTAATCGTGTCATTAAGTCAGCGGCGCATTTACCTGTAGGCAGATTAGGCATTTGCCTAGGGCCTCCGATTTATAAAGGCCTACAAAATAAAAAAAAAATAAAATAGTTGTAGAATTTGAGGTTTTAAATTTTGGAGAGTTTAAAACCTCCAATTCAAATTTAATACTATTAACTGAACTATATTTATTTGCGATTGTAGTAAGCCGTTACAAAATTTTTTTTATTTTTAAAAAAATTATTGAAAAATATACTTTAAAATGAAAAGATCTTTTGAGTCTGGCGCACAAAAATTAATACAAAAAAAAATTCAAATGAGGGAAAATGAAAAGCAACGAAACTCCCTTGCAAAATGTATGTTTGGGATGCAAATGTTCCATCTACCAGTACTGCGGTGGCAGATAAAAATGTTTCACTACCAGTAATAGCTGATAACGACGTTAATCTTTCAAATAGGAGTATTTGTGTAGAAGAAGGTGCAAGTGATAATTATGTTGCCATTACCAATGACATAGAGATTGAAATTGAGATTGAAGTAATAAAATGTACAAATACTTATCCTAATAATTAGTAATGATTTGATTGAACATTGTATTTGCACAATACCCAAAAATGTCGGAGATTTAGAATCTTCTAAAAAATGTTATAAAGATAATAATGATCAACAAATATACCGAAAATTAATGTTCGTTGTGATAAATAAGTGGTCGTGTCGATTCCAAACTTTTAGAAGTAATAGAAAAAGAGTCAATTTATTGGCGTGGGGTATTAAAACGAGTCGTTGCTACAGTTAGACTTTTCGGAAGTTTGGGCTTAGGGTTTAGAGGATATGCTAATTGTTCCAAAGGCAATTTTCCCAGCTGTATTGAATATTTGGCTGAATTTGATGACTTTTTAAAGGTTTACTTAGAAAAATACAGTAATCGCGGGATTGGACATGTTTATTATTTATCTATAACCATGTGTGATGAATTCATAGAACTTATGGGCAAAAGTGTACAAAACTCCATTGTTGAGGAAATAAAACGAGCTAACTATTTTGCTCTTATAGTTGATTCCACGCCTGATGCTAGTCTTACTGACCAGTTAACTATTATTATCAGGTATAAGTAGATTTAGATCAAAAAATTCAAGAAAGGTTCATATATTTTATTCCGATCGAACATCATGACGCAACACATTTAGAAACAACTATTTTGTCCAGCTTGTCCGAATTAGGGTTGAACATTAATAATTGCCGGGGACAAACGTATGACAATGGTTCGAACATGTCAGGCATTTATAACGGTCTCCAAGCTCCAAAATTAAAAGTTACAGAAAAAATGCTGTTTTTGTGCCTTGCGCAGGACATTCCTTAAATTTAGTTGGAAATACAGCCGTAGAATGTTCTTCTAAAGCTATTAGATTCTTTGTTTTTTTTCAAAATTTATTCGTCTTTTTTTCCTCTTCGACAAAGAGATGGGATCAGCTAATGAAAACTGATCAAAAATGAAGCCATACTTTAAAACGTATATGTGACACTCGATGGTCATCCAGAGCTGAAGCTGTATTAACTGTACGAAATAATTTTTCTTTCATAAGAACCGTTCTTGGTGAAATTTGTATTAAGCCATCTGAAAAGCCCATAACAAAAATACAGGCGAAAAAATTACGTACTACTTTTGAAGATTTAGATACGGCACTGTTATTGATTTTTTGGAATACACTAGTGCAAAGAATTAATGCCACCAATAAATCGTTACAAAACAAAGAATGTAACATACAAAAAGGAACTAATTTATTGAAATCTTTATCAGCATTCATACTCAGTATTCGAACTGATGATATTTTCACGAAATGGAAATTTTTCTCCGACAGGAAGTAGACGAATATCCGAATCCATCTAAGCGAATGTATTCCAAAGATGAAGAAACTGTAAAATTTGTGAACAATATGACGCTATGAAAGGAATATGTTTTTCATATTGGGAATTCTTGCCACGATGCCAATAATGAAATAGAATGCAAGATTAGTGGTGTTAAAATGTCAGTTGTCATCGATTCGGGTTCCAAATACAATGTCATCGATTGTAAAACTTGGAACTATTTAAAAGCTGGTAGGGTGGTGGTACGAAATCAACGAACGGAATTTAATATAAATTTTAGAGCATTTGATGAGCATCCGTTGTCTTTGGTAGGAGTATTCGAAGCACTAATAGAAATGACAAAGCGTCAGATTTACGCTGATTTTTATGTATTCAAAGATTGGGGAAGAGCTCTCATTGGGTATGAAACTGCAATAAGTCTATCCTTTGAAGATCGGTGAAAGCGTCATTTGGAATAGTTTGAGCACCTTAAATTTTTCAACAGATTATGGAGATGAGATTAAGTGATTGTGAAAATTGTTACAATTTTATTGATGATATCATAATTTTTGGTGAGACAAAAGAGAAATTAGAGGCATATGTCAATAAGGTGCTCAATAAACTAAAACAATACATTGTGCACTTGAATAATGAAAAATGTATATTTGGTGCTGAACAAATTGAATTTTTGGTGCACAAATTATCAGCAAATGGAAATTCACCTACGAACGATAAAATTGAATCAATCAGAAGGTTCAGACAACCTACTTCAGCTGAGGCAGTACGTAGCTTTTTGGGTTTAGTGAATTATGTAGGAAAATTTATTCCAAATCTTGCAACGATCACCGACCCACAGAAACAACTTTTAACGATTTAAAACAGCATTTAACAGGAATTAGTGCTTGGTTATTTTAATTTAAGAGACAAAACTCAGTTGTATGCAGATGCGTCACCAGTTGGTTTAGGTGCCGTGCTTGTGCAGATTAATAATGTGGGGCCAAAAGTTATTGCATATGCTAGCAAGAGCCTTTCGGATACTGAGAGGAGGTATTACCAAACAGAAAAGGAGGCCTTGACCTTAGTATGGGTTGAACGTTTTTATTTTTATCTTTTTGGGGGAAGTTTTGAACTAGTAACAGATCATAAAGCCCTTGAAGTAATATTTTCGCCAAAAAATAAGCCATGCGCAAGGATCGAACGATGGGTTCTCCGACTACAATCTTATCAGTATAAAGTAGTTTACAGATCCGGGAAAAATAATATTGGTGATCCACTTTCACGACTGGTTAACTTTGTATCATCGCATAAATCATTTGATGAAACGTCTGAGCGTCAAGTGAACAGTATCACAGCTTTGGCAGCTACAGTCAATAGGGCGGTAAGGATGTCAGAAGCAAACACGTAACCTTCGGATGGACTTCGACCTAAATGCATATGTGAGCGTCCCTCTCGTTTTGACGATTAAAGAAAATATATATATATCATAATATTGGTTATTTTATATCCTTGTTTAAAATTAATATTTTACTGTAAAAGAAGAAATTAATGTAGTATCTAGGTGGCAACACACTTTGTAGGAGTTAGATGGCAATATAAATAAACAGACACAAAGAGGGATTGGATGTGAAATAGTAAAAGCAAGACGTGTTTTATTGAACAGTAGGTTTTTATCACTTTCCACTGGTTTCCGTTAGAAAAAGGACTCGATAAAAACCGATTTTTACCAAAACCAAAAATTCAATTATTCGGTAAAACCTACCGTTTTTGATCCCTAATATTATTAATATTATAAACTAGTTCTTTTTTCTAGAAATTACATTTTTTTTTAATTTACTCACGCTTTTATGCGCAGTACAAAGTGTAAACAACGCGACGGAAGTGCGAAATATACATATGAAATTGCCCGTCTGCTGTTTTTGTTATTGTTTTGCTCATTGTTTATACTAAAATGCCAAAAACATTTGACTATCACAACAGAAGGGTTGCCCAATTAATTGAATTACGTATAAAACTATAAACGTAGTTACGTCGTATTAAAAATATTTCTATTTTATAAGCTCTTACGCCGAGAAGCAGCAATTGTGTTTATACCAAACAAATCTTTGCATCTTGTAAAGATCGAAGATGGAAAATCAAAGATTTATCGTAATTTGAATATTAATTCTGTGAGTACAACGCATTGCAGAAAAAGAATTGCGATATTTTAAATTTGAAGCATAGTTGATGCAATTTTTAAAATTAACCAAATTTCTTGGTCGCTATCACACTGGCAATAGTTTTAGCGGCGAAATGTGTTCTGCTCTTTGAACGTGTGCAAATCTATCGCGAGTAACTAGAATTACTCTCTCCATCTCGCTCTTTCTTTTCTTCATTTTACATGACAAACAACAAAAATTGTATCTATTCGGTGGCAACTGTTGCCAGTGTGATATCAGCCTTATGGGAAGATTCTTCGCCGTTTGTACTTGAAGGAAAAATGGGATCTTCGTAAAAATAACACGTGTAACAATATTGGATTCGAGAAGCCGCGCTTAACTTAACAAAACAAGCAAATGCTGCTACAACACAAATAACATGTCAGTAGAATATGTCATGCTTTCTTTTTCAGCATAACTTTGATAATAAAGACTATAAATTTAGAATTGTTCAAATAGTGGATGACGCATTGCCATCGATGTTGCGTTTTCCTCCATAAAGAAAACCTGTCTTTAGCATTCATTTGGATTAGAATTCATTTTGGGAAATAAAGCATTTGGGATTTGGCCATTATTGGATGTAGCCCCTACCCGTAAGACAAACTTAAATTACAAGTTTTATTCGGCCATGTGCCTTTATTTTCACACTCATTAGATTGAAATACATTTTAGAGTTAATTATGTGTAGACACTTAAACAAGTAATCCGATTTGGAGCGTTAACCCGCGTATATACTACTTTTGTAATTCACAATCTACTGTATACATACATGTACATATAGAATTGTTCATATGTATTGTATTGTTGTTGCTTGTATTAGCTTAAATTTTAAATTGTAACCTTTACATGCAATCTCGTATATATTTATTATATTTTTTATATAATTTCGTTAATTAACACTTAAAACTTAAAATACTACGAAAAAATATTATATGTAATATTACGTTTCATTTGAAGCAAACATAAAATAACGACAAAAACTAATATTTAACTTAAGAAAAAATTTTAAAGAAATGTTCTAAAAGATAGCATTTCAATGATGTATGTTTTGGTTACACTTCAAATGAACAACGTAACGGCAGCCAAATTAGGAAACGAAAACAATCTTAAAACAAAAAATGTATGAAGAAGTATTATAATAATAAAATACACACACGGATAAAGAAGTGTCAGTGTCTGTGATTGTGTTTAGTAAAATCCTCATTGAGCTTATTTATTGATGGACAGGCGCTCAACACTGGCGAGCAATTCATCGGCCGTTTGTGAAACGACTTGCTTCTGGTCATCGCTGGTGCTCAAGTTCTGCAAACGTTGTTCCAGCGCCGACAAGTCTTCAAGTTCACGCTGCTGTTTCACCATGTAGCGAAGTATGAGCGTAGTTACTTTACACATATCTTCCAGTACTTTGGCTGTCTCCATTGAGTGTGGATTGTAACGTGCCCGCATCATTCTCAATTTCGATTGAGCCAATTCCAATGGTGTTTTGCCGCTGCGATCGCTTGCTATAACACTGGCACCACCCTCCAGTAGGATACTCACAACAATACTGAAATTATTAGCATTGCAAGAAATGACAGCGAGATGCAGTGGCGTATTGCCCAGTGAGTCGACAACATTTGGATTTGCGCCGAACTTTAACAGTTCCTGTACTATATGGAAGTAGCCGCGACAGGCGGCCAAATGTAGCGGGCTACGTTTGTACTCATCGACAGCATTTGGATCAACTCCAGATTCCAGTATACGTGTCAATAATTCAATATTGCAGGTTTGGGCGGCATTGCGCAATTTTCGTGCATTAGACTCAGCTAGGACATTGTTGTAATTGGAGCGTAAACGTTGCTTGGTTCGTGTGCGTAGACGCATCTTGAATTGCGATAGATGTGAACCTGACGGCAGCGTACTGGGATGCAGCACATAATCGGTATTCAATGGTAGCGGAGGTAAATGTGGCAGAGCGAAATGTTCTCCACGATTTAGCTGGAATGCATTCGTGTTGATGTTTGGCCACTCGTGTGTATTGGGCGAGGATGTTGGCGTTGGAGGCATTATGGCCGGCGGAGGCGTAATATCAATCATTTTACTTTTAGTTTTAGCGCCTGGTATTCCATCGTTGCTATCGCCGCTCGTATCTACGCCGGAATCATTGGCGGCCATTGTATTTGAATTTTATCTAACAATATTTGTTGATATCTTCGCAAAACTAATTCTAATTTAGTTATATTGTTAAATAAACAACAGTTTTTCTTGCATCCAGCTAAATTTTGTTTTGTGTATTTTGTGTTTTATATTCTTTTTCGTAAGTTTTGACATTCGTCGTTTTGTTCTCTCCTCTTGGTTTTTCGTATGATTAGTATGTCACAAGGTTGATATAAATGTGCATTATTTGTGTAATATATAATTGTGTAAAAACATAAATAGCATTTACTTTTTAGAGATACAACGATTACGATTGGTCATAGAGCAGGTGTTTGCATACAACAATATAAAATGATTTCACATTATTTGATTACATTTCATTATAAGCAAACAAACCCAGTCAAGGAAACATATCGATGAATATTATTATATTTAAACGCACATCTATTATATTTTAATCGTTGTTATCTTGTTGTAATATGTCAACACACAAGGGATAATTCTGTAAATGCAAATCATCATTCTTAGGAAAGGAAAAAAGGAAAGGAATAGCAGCACGGCATGGATAGATGGCATAGAATGGAACTCTGATCCCGAAGAAAATAAACCACCGTGGTGGTCAACAGTTGGCCTATGATGCTAATGCTGGTTTTCTTATTTGCATAATAATTTATTATTGCCTAAATTTTAATAAATAAATAATTAATAAAGTGGAAAAGCTCATTTTAACATTATACATAATTATACCTTTCATTTTAGAAAATGGCTTTGAACAGTAAACAACAATTTATGTCACATTTCCTCCCACAATTTTCTTTCTGATTCGGTTCGTCTATACTTTTTACGTTCATAATTCCACAAGAACTTGAACAATGCTTTGAATTGTGGCTGCTGGAAACACCATGTTATGGATGCAACAACTAAGTTCTGTTGTTGTTGCCCTGGTGAATTTTGTTGTACTGCTGCTATATATAAGGTGAAAGCAGCTGTAACAAAATATTCTTGTTGCGGCCGGTATAATTAAAATGTCAAAATCAGTTTTTCACCACAAAGGAAGAAGAGGAGCGTGTTGCTTGGAATACGCCTTGACATTGCTGATTTTATGTGGTATCGATAGTATTTCATAATACCTTCACTAATTCGCGGCATTTCACTTTTGTTCTTTTCGCAGGTATAAAAAAAAATAAACAATAGAGAAAAAGTGAGTGTAGAAAGGACGCTTTTGCAACATCGAGAAAAGAACGGAAGCAACAAATTTGTTTTTAATTTAATTTAACAGAAGTAAAATCGTGGTGCAATAATGTCAGGCACGATTCTTGAGAATTTGAGTGGACGGAAACTCTCAATATTGGTTTCATTACTTTTGCTATGCCAGTTCGTGTGTTTTTTAATTGGAGGCTTAATGGCGCCAGTTCCAGCTGGACACCAAGTCGTTGTGGGTATGGTGTGTAAAGATACTCCTGGACGTCAAAATGATACCGATCTCTGGTTATATTTACGTGGTGATGGAAATTGCGCATCCATATCGCAGGATGATATCGAAAGTCATTACACGAAAATGGCTAACGAAATTGTGTACATATTTCAGGTATGTATATGTAGTATAAAATGTAGGTATGTTTATGTTTCTATGGTAAGTAAGTATGTGAGAAGGAGCTATAATACTAGACGCAAGTAATTATACTTACTAGTTAGATGTACATGTTCCATCAATCAAAGGAGAAGTTATTCTTTGGCGTATAGCTACCATTCGTTTTCTCGACATCTATATAATGACTTACTTTGGGGCGCTTTTGATGTTACAAAAAATTAATCATTAACCTTTGTCAAGTAGTCGAGCATAGAGAAGCGAATAAATTTACTTGCAATTGTTTTCAGATGCCATTGCCTCGTGGTGGTGATCTTGATTATTCCCGCTGGCAACAAAATCTAATTGGTGTGCTGCAGGTGGATATTGCTTATGATTCTGATGTGCAACTGGTTCAGCCTATAAAGGATTTACAATTGACGATTGATACACGTTTAGCTTATAGGTAGAGCATAAAATAGTTGAGAACATTACGAACCTGAATAATATATTCTTTCTTACTTTATTTTTCTACAGAAATAAGGAGGATAAATCATCCGACTGGAAACTTTATGCCTACTCCATTGAAAAACGCTACCTAGACTGTAGCGTAAAACATTCTAGTCAACAAGAGTTATTGTATTCTTGTGAAATGATTCCGCTCTTTGAATTGGGCGCCCTGCATCATGACTATTATTTGCTTAATTTACGCTTCCCCGTCGATACCGCAATGAAATTAAATCTAAATGTTGGCCACATGCATGATCTTGCGCTTACGGTTATACATCAAAATGGCGGTTTCACCAAAGTATGGCTCACACTGAAGACAGTTATGTTCCCCTTTGTTGTTGCCATAATGATTTGGTTTTGGCGTCGTGTTCATATCCTACAACGTTCGCCAGCGCTATTGGAATATATGCTCATTTACCTTGGTGCTGCTTTAACAGTCTTGAATTTCCCTCTGGAATATCTTTCGCTATACGTTGAGATGCCATATATGCTGCTTGTTAGTGATTTACGTCAGGGCGTTTTTTACGCGATGTTACTTTCTTTTTGGTTGGTCTTTGCCGGCGAACATATGTTAATTCAAGAATCGCCACACAAATCTTCGATACGATCGCGTTACTGGAAGCATTTGTCAGCTGTTGTTACTTGCTGCTTGTCGCTATTCATTTTCGATATTTGCGAACGTGGCGTCCAATTACGCAATCCATTCTATTCGATTTGGACAACCCCGGCTGGCGCTAAGGTAGCATTGACTTTTATTATTTTAGCGGGTATATCTGCTGGGATCTATTTCCTCTTTCTATGCTATATGGTGGGAAAGGTGTTCAAGAATATTGGAGCTAAACGCACCTCCTTGCCATCTATGTCTGCCGCACGCCGTTTGCACTATGAAGGTACACATGTTATGCATATAAATTTATTCTTGATATATGAGTAAGTGGTTGGTTTTCTTTCAGGTTTGATTTATCGATTTAAATTTCTCATGTTGGCCACATTACTCTGCGCTGGACTCACTGTCGTTGGCTTCATTATGGGCCAGGTGGCTGAAGGTCATTGGAAATGGGACGAGGACATTGAAATACAATTGACGTCTGCCTTCTTGACTGGTGTATATGGCATGTGGAATATTTATATATTTGCGCTGCTTATACTGTATGCTCCCAGTCACAAACAATGGCCATCCAACAATTCCGACGAGACAACACAATCAAATGAGAATATAGTGGCAGCTGCAGCTAATGAGGAAATTGAATTTAGCAATTTACCTTCCGATTCGAATCCCAGCGAAATATCATCACTTACTTCGTTCACACGAAAGGCAGCATTTGATTAAAATGATTCATTGGTTTATTAAGATTCATGGAATGCCAAACAATAACATTTGGAGACTGAAGTGCAACGAAAAAGTAATAATATTGATTAAAGGGAATAAGATTCACATTCTTCTCTTTAAATTAGATTTAAGTACATTATAATTTTATAAAGTTTTCCACTTAAAATCGTACAATTTTATACAATTTAAATAAGCTTCCAGTTGAAGTTGGATTTTTACTATATGTAGTTTTCATGCATGCTAATCTTTGATGAAATCTCTTTTTATATAAAATATATTATTGCATTTTACACAACAATTGTGCAGCACAATTACATTTTGAACTCTTTACAGTATTATCAATATATTTATAAATATTTATATATGCCGTTTTATTATATCTTATCATAATCGTGTATTGTATCAATGTAGTTTTGTGTAGTTTTTTTGTTTGTAATTTTAGAAAACATAATATAAAACATATGCATTTAAATTTTGTGTGTGTATTTATTTACTATATAAAACCATGGTTTATGGTACAGTGAAATGATGATTTTGTGGGGTTTACACTGTATACATACATATGTATGTATGTATGTATGTATAAAAACATTTTAATCTATGCATAAGTACATATTGTAAGTAGAATTTAGAATGACAAAATGCGCCATAATTTTGTTAAATAAAAGCATTTCAAAAGCATTCAGAACTGAATTTGTTGGCGCCTTTATACCTAACATGTGTCTAAAAAGTATTTGAAGCGCTATGTTTTTGATATTTTATAAGATTTTTTGTAAAAAAAAAAAATGTGAATTAGGGCCTGTCGGTCTTTCATTCCTTAAGGTGTTAGGAAAAATATGGAGTGTTTGGTCTTAAGAAAAAGGTTCCAAATAATAAAATTCAACATTTTTATGCCTTAAGTGGTCGCCGTTATGTAGTAGTGGTCTGGACTGCTATACAAAAAGTCTTTATCGATGTAAATACTGATTTACACAAAAACAGAAATTGTATTGTCAAGATTAAAAGGTGCAAAAGCACAAGCTGCCTTCTGTCCTATTTTAATGGAGAAAATTGTTAGGACACTTTTCTGAACGCAACATGGAGAACTTGAAGAAGATTAATGCTGATGGAATAAAATGCCTTGAGGTATCCAAAGAAGAAGTATTAAATGTAGTTGGATCCTTCGGTAATAAAAAGCACATGGCTTATACGGTTTCAAAAATAAAGTATTAAGAATGGCAGTTATATGTTTCTGTTTCAGAAACAAAACAAACCCTTACGTGAATTAAGTTCTTCCAGACCACTGTGCATGATAGAGACTCTAGTAAAAATCTTAGAGTGCATTATTAGAGACCGTATAGAAAAGCGATCAACAGTCGACGTAGTCATGAGAGTTGAATTCATAGCCGAAAATGCCATGGAAGGTGATAGGTGACAAAAATAATATTATGTAGTAGTAGACTTTAGACATTTAAATACTTTCAACTGCGCCAGTGTTCTTGCAATATTTGACCATTATGCAGACGTTTATTGAATTAAGAAAAACAACAATATACGTACAACAATACGTATTATTAGAAGCTATTTATCAGACTGAACTCTTCTTTATGATACAGATAAGAGATCAGTCATTGGACCACTATTGTGGATCAACCTTTATGACGGAGTATTGCGTCTACCAGTATCGAAAGGGGTCAACAATAGCGACGACATCGTAGTTACAATCGTGGCAAAGGAGCTTATTGACCTACAAAGGACTACTACGAACGTAACAAAAATCAAAAACAAGCCTCGAACCTGCGACCCAAAAAAATGAGGCTGTTTTAATAACAAGCAGAAAGGTACGGGTAGTGATTAATGTATATGGAAATAATGATGTTACTTTGGACTTATGATTTGTAGTGAAATATGGGAAGGTGGAAAAATTAGGTGCGCAACCATAATGAAGGATTTTTGCAAAGCGGAAAGAGTCCGTAATAGTGAAGTTACAAATTGACTTCACTAAATAGTATTGACCATTGAACAAAAATTATCCCACGGTCTCCTGACGAAATACTGAACGGTTGTTCAGGAGGATAAACCGGACAGACATGCACCAAGTCTGCATTGACTAGGCTTTCAATGCTTTTCTTCTCGATTAAAACAATATATATATATATATTTACACGCTCCCATACACAGACACACAATATATAGCATACATACGAGGTGTGATCAAAAAATAACCGTTATTTTCAAATTTCGTGAGTTACGTATGTTAGATTTTCGCATTTTTTCTGTTATGTTGGTACACATGTCTGTTACATATGTTGGTAATACCAACCATTTTGGATTGTCAGTTTGTTTTTGACAGATAAAAAGGTTAGTCGTGTTTTGGTGTGCTCTTCGATTTTTTACTATTCAAAAAAATGGATCAAAGGAAACTGTATTCAGTTTGTGTAAAAAATTAAATTAAATGCGCAAGAACATTTGAAATGTTGACTGTGGCCTTTGGCGAGTCTACTATGAGCAGAACACAAATTCAATTGTGGTATAACCGGTTTAAGGAAGGCCGAGAAGATGTCAATGACGATGCTCGTCCTGGTCGCCCGAGCACGTCAACAACCGATGAAAACATTGACGCAGTGAAGAAAATGATTTTGGATATTCGTCGAATCGTCGAATCGTCGAATCACTATCAGAGAGGTTGCTGATGATGTTGGCATATCGTTCGGCTCATGCCAAGCAATTTTTACGGATGTTTTAGGCATGAAACATGCGGCAGCGAAGATTGTTCCAAAATTACTAAATTTTGAGCAAAAACAAAGTCGCTTGTGCGTAAAAACAAAACCGTTATCATGCCTCAACCACCGTATTCACCGGACTTGGCCCCCGCTGACTTTTTCCTCTTCCCAAAACTGAAGACACCGATGAAAGGAAAGCGTTTTGCTACGATCGAGGAGATTAAAGAAAAATCGAAACAGGAGCTGTTGGCGATACCAAAAAGCGCGTTTCAGAAGTGTTTCGAGGATTGGAAAAAACGCTGGCATAAGTGTATTATATCTGAGGGGGATTACTTTGAAGGGGACAAGATAGTTGTTGATGAATAAATAAATACTTTTTGAGAAAAACGGTTATTTTTTTATCATACCCCGTACACATATTTTGTATACAATATGTATAATATTAGCACAGAGCAGTTTTCTTCGTTGAAGCATACACAGGAAAACTTACTTTTCGGATAGTGTTGAGACGAAAACATTCAATTCACAAAAATTCAAGAAAATTAATATTGAAACATTTTTAAGAAATTAATTAAACGTTACTCAGCTAATTGCTACACTGACTCAGACGAAACCTGTTTAATTGAGGAACGTACACAATAACGTAGATTCATTCATCGCAGAGTGAAATGATATTACTTACTTACTTTACTTTTAATGGCACAACAGCCCATGGAGGACCTAGGATGAGCTTTTCGCATCCATTCATGTTGTCCGTGTTATATTTGTACATGAATAGAAGGGACCTACAGTTTAATGCTGAATCCGAACGGCGAAGCTTTTCAGAGGCAATTTTTACTCTTTTAGGTTTGCCTTTGCCAGCCAAGAGGTGGTGCCGTGTAGAAAAATTGATTTTCCTACTTTTTGATTTTGCCTTAAAAATCTAGTAGCGTTGTATGAGAGGTTTCACGCCCGTTTTTTAGTCAAGTCTATGGCAGTTTAAGAGACAGATAAAAACAAATTTGAACAAATTCATCACAGTTTCTTGAAACAGTTATTTTACTGTGGCGGCTAGATAGCAACCAAATTCGCAATATTATTGAGGCCAAAAATTCAAAACCAGATAGGTTAAATAACATCGTTATAGAGAATCAATTTTTTTGCCCAGCTTGGAATTTTTATGGAACAACTAGTGTAGTTTCGATGCTTTTATTTTTCGAGAGGTTGTTTTTTGATGCAATATTATTTTTTCAGGTCAATCTTTTAACACTATCTTTTTGGGGAATATGACAGTTATTGAGAGTCAAGGGCGGGAAAGCTCCTCTTCTTAGCGCAAAAGTGTGATGGACGATTTTCTATTCATTAACTTTTATTCTCCAGGTCGCTAACCAATTTTCAATTGTTTCAAGGTGATCCAGAATGCTTTTGGTCGGTGTTGTGATGTCAGTGTAGGTACTTAAAATTGCTGCGTAGATGTTTGCAAATTATGCTTTGTTGGCCAATCTGAGGTGAATAACAGGTTGAGTAGCAAACGAAGAACACTCCCTTGGACTACAGCTTGCAATTGGGTAACTTTTTTAAGTGTAGTTTTTGTGTTTAACGCAGAAATATCTATTCGACAGATAGGTTTTAAGTAAAGCATGTGTTATTTGAGGTAACAGTTTATTAATTTTGTACAAGAAGCCTTCATGCTAAACCTTGTTTAACGCCTGAGCAACGTCCAAAAATATAGTAGAACAATACCTGTCTTTCTCTAATACTTTTCATACTTCAGATATAATTCCGTACACTTGTTCCACAGCGCCGTGTTTTTCTCGAACGCTAAATTGGTGAGTGAAAGCATACCAAGTGATTGGAACCTCAGCCCAATCCATAAGAAAGGTGATTCCACGATCTGCGCGAACTAAGTACCTTAAGATAAGCCTTCTAAATATTGCATATAAGGTTCTATCGAACGTAAGACTGCGAAAGACTGAAGCCCATCGTCAACAAACTGATTGGACTTTATCAGTGTGGCTTCAGGCCTGGTAAATCCACCATCAACCAGATATTCACACTACGCCAAATCCTGGAAAAGACCCAAGATCGACACTCATCATCTATTTGCCGATTATAAAGCTCATTCTTCTTTGCAAAATGACACTGACCGACACCACCAGCGTAGTGAAAAGTGGGACAGACCTCTCCACGCCGTAAGAGTGTCATGCTGCTAGAATACCCTGATGATATTGACATCATTGGCAAAAACGCTCGAGCAGTCAGTGCAGCATTCTCCAACCTGGAAAGGGAGTCTCGTCGAGTGGGTCTAGTGTTGAACGAGGACAAAAAGAAATATCTTGTGTCAACAAACAAAAAGTCACGGCGCCTTGGACAAATTGCCACTGTTGACAATTATACTTTTCAAGTCGTCAAGGATTTCGTATATCTAGGATCCAGCATAAACACCAACAATAATGTCAGCCTTGAGATCAAGCGGAGATTAACTCTTGCCAACACGTTTTACTACTGGCTCAGTAGGCAATTGAGAAGTAGAGCTCTCTCTCGACCGACGAAAGACGTCCTAATCTCCGTTGGAAAGACCAGGTGCAGGGCGACCTGACTGCACTTGGCCTTATCAACTGGCGCCAGCGTGCGCATAGCAGCATAGCGACTGGCGAAGCTTAATAGAGGCGGCCAAGACCGATCATCGGTTGTAGTGTCAGTTAATTAAGTAAGTAAGATATTTGGGGTAAACACATTTTTAAGGTGTTCAGCAAAAGCTTTGCCTTTTTACGAGTAGCTACGTGTCCGAATTGGTGCATCCATGCTTATGCGGTCGTTTTACGTGCTGACTTCCATAATAGCCCGAAGATTTTATGGACCTTTATTTCTATATATACTTCTGAAGACCTTTTTCTTTGCTGTTTTGTAACGTCCTGCGAAGCTTTCGAGTATAATTATTGAATTGCTTTTTAAGGCTTATGGATCTATGAGTTTGCCACTCTCCGCTCAGTCTAATTTTTTCATTAATTGGGGCCATTATCGTACTTGGACTTTTTATGACATAATTCTTGGGTTTGGATTGGGTTGTGGCAATTTCAGCATTTGGGTTGAAGCGTTGAATCACATACGGCAGTGTCAATGTTTGACTGAGTTTTACTGTTTTCTTTGGCGTAATATCAAATAAAATGATCGCCACGAGTGATCAGGCGGAAAATCGTACGAGGGTTTAACTTTAATTTGATGTCGTTTAATGTTTTTTATGACACTGAAGTTACTTTAATTAACAACGAGTGCATTTCTTTCTCTCTTTTGTTTTGCTTTTTCATTAGTGTTAATATTTATTAAGTTTTAATTTTGCATTATTTAAACAATGAGTACAATAAAAATGGAAATATTAAATTTTTACTTCACTATTGGTTAAATGCGGTCTAAATCTTTCTTATATGCTATTTTAAAAGATTTATCATTTCAATTATTTTATTACGATTTGTATGCATATAAGCCTTGGCATGCCACAGCATATTTATTAATTTTTCGTCGCTCTTTTCATCCATAGCAATATCTTCGGACAGCTGTGGATTGAATCTGTGTGATTGAAAAGAAATATTATTATTTAAATTTTAATTAATATACAACATTAAAATGCTGACCTATAATACGGTACGCCGATTGTACTGCACCAGGCACGCGCTCGATCAACAACACGACCATCGGAAGCTGTAGCTTGATCAACAAGCAGATTGCCTACAAATTGTAAATTAATATTAGCATGTCTTATTTGATCTTCTCTATTATTTATTAAATGTACCGATTGTGGAGATACCATAAGCGAGCTTGGCCGTATCCCAAATACTTTCAGGACGAAATACATCGATATCTTTGAGGGCAGTTACTGGAATCAGACCAGTGCCTAGTGAAACCACCATTGAAACCTGTAAACAAGTTTAAACCAAAAATATAAAGGCTTATGTTTAACTTATTCTCTATGTATGTTGTACCGGTATAGCTTCCGCCTCACGTCCCACGCTTCTCAATGCCATATTATATTCATAGATTTCAGTCATAGCATCCAAAGTAGGATTGTTTGCGATTAAGCCACCATCGAGAAAACGACCAAAAGACCTGAGATTTAAATTTGAAAATTTTAATACAATTTAATCCATAATCTTATACAAATTCATTTATCGAAATACCTGAAGTATGATGGAGCGGCTCCAGTTGCTCTCGCAGCATGCCAAACCAGCTGATCCTCGGGTTGAGGAGGTGGAACTCGGCGATTATCTTAACGAATATTAAAAAGAAAATATATCAGCAAAAGCATATTACTGCAAAAATTCCATGCATACTCACTAATCGGAGTGACGATGCCCAGAATGTCACTTGCGCATTTGTAATTGCGAAACAAATGTAAATCAACAGGTTTTCGATCGGCCATTACACCGGTAACCATCACCTTCGGGTGCTTAATATCAGTCATTACAGTAAATTCACCTAAATTATCTCTCAGTATTGATTCGAAGAGTTCGCTGGGGTATGGGCGCGAACCGACAAAACATTGTTCTTTCATGCGCAAATACAGACCCATGCATTGGCGCATTGTCTTGCCGCAACCCAAGCCAAGTGCCAAAATGCCACCAGTACTGGTGCCCGCAATCCAATCGAAAAGATGTATGATCGGTGTTTGTGATAGTTTCTCAATTTCAAGCAACATTTGCACAAGCACCAAGCCACGGATACCGCCACCATCGAGACATAGCACACGCCCTCGCCCATAGGGTTTGTCACCTTTCATGGTTGACCTGCCGCTAGCTGATGTTGAGGTGCCTGTTGGTGTCGCAGCATCACCGGAACCACCATCAATGCTGCCTGAAGGAGAAGCTGAAAAAATAGTAGGAGATCAATAGTTTTTACATTTTGATTTACAAAGAAAATTTGCAGAGAATAAAATTACTTTTCTTAGAGTCAGCATTAACTTTTGTTGTAAACATTGCCAGCAGTGAGTCCATGATACTTTGACCTTTTTGTTCCTTTTCCGTGTCGATAATAACAGGTGGTCTGAGTGAAATTACGAAAATATTTACATTTAGTAAACAGGTGCCATTCAAGTTATTTATTCATTTAACACATACTCTGCATTGGATGTCATAGAATTAACAGCACTTGTACCAAACAGGCCGACAACCGTTTGGCGACTTGTTGATGCCAACATGTTTTCAATGTGTTCACGTGACTCAACAGACTCGGGTGCCTCTGGTGGTATGCCATTATATGTGCCTTTGGCATTACAGCCCGATGGACATTTTGAACTGCCTTCCGGGCAACTGTTATTGACGAATAATAGCAAGGAGAGACTTAAATTTTATACTCAAATCGTAAAAGAGAATCATACACTCACCGTTTGGCACCCACAGAATGCAATATATAGAGTATCTCATCTTCTTTGCCGCCACTAGCTTCTTTGCCAACCATGTGCCTTGGTGTTTTGCCATCTTTATTCTTGATATTGAAGTCGCAACCGAAAACAACTAAACATTGCATAATCGGTACAAGTTTCTTTTCGATAGCAATATGCAGGGCAGTTTTGCCTTCGTTATCGAGCACATCAACATCGGCGTCGTGAGCCAAAAGTGTAACAACACACTCAAAACGGTTACGAGCCACCTAGATACATATTGTGTAACAGATTAAAATGATAGAATAAAGTTTGCACTGAAATCCGCTTTTCCTCTTACCATCACATGTAATGCTGTATGTCCATACAAATTGGTTGCATTTACATCGCAACCTTGCTTAATCAAAGAGTCCATAGTTTCACGTGACGAACACAAATGCAGTGGAGTTCCACCATATTTCATATCTTGTGTGTATAATTTATTGACATTCGTTTTAAGAAAATGAACCACGGATGTGGGTGTTGAAATTTTATATATTATATTCATGTTTTTGGCATTCTTCAAAGCCTTAACACAGTCAGGTTCATCAGATAGACAAGCCAAATGAAGTGGTGTCTAACCGTCTGAGTTGCAATGATTTAAATATACTGTACTTTTTGCAGTTAATATCTAACGAGAAAATTATGTTTGGGTTATTGGGGTTTCCTTATTAAATTTTATTAGTTTCTATCGTTTCTTTTTTAATCTTTATAATCGACAATTTAATTATACAAATCAATCCTTGTCCAAGATTCACAAATAACAAGCACTTGGTCAGAGCAAAGCGAAAGTGATCAATATAAAGTTTATTTCAACTGAGTTGATATTTCCACAACAGAGTACGAGTTGACACTGAGAAGTCTGACGTCGGGATCGAGCTTTTTTCTGAGCAATTGTGAGGATCGGCTACAACTAATACAAGCAGAGACGTGATCCCAGAACACATGGAATGAGGATGAGAGAGCCAACGTTAACGTCACTTCTTGTATTGTATAAGTAGAGTCGCTCCCGATAAGTTAATCTCAAAAAAGCTTGACCCCGACGACGTCGACTCTCTCAGTTTCATCTCAAGTAGTCTATGATTTCCCTTTCGCTTGCTAAGAGAACTTTACTGATAATGGCTATATCGAGGAATATTTGCTCTTTTTGATTTAATCTCTTTATAAATATAAACCATGGCGAAATTAGAGCAGGTGGTGTTGGTCGCTATACTCTCTCCTTCAGCTTTTCTTGGCAGATATTGTTGGAGCGGATTTTTATTCAAAATTAAACTGCGTGAATTTGCCTATCAAAAAAAAGTTAACAGTGAATTACACTGCTCAGCAAACTTGTAAAAAATTTTTCGCTGCCGTAGCTATGTAAAATTAATTCAGTGGCGATTTTTCTATTTTCTTACACCTTTTCAGATTTCGAAACAAAACATAAGTGTACATAATGGATAAAATACTAGTTTCTTATCGAATTTTTCATTAATTGTATTTCTTCCTGTGTTTGCTATGGCGCGCCAGTTTGATATTATATACTTTTTCTGTATATTGTATATATGCATAGTTGATAATTTCTTTTGTTGTGCTGGCGCCTTAATGAAATACCGAATTGCTATTAGAATCTAAATGTTCAATTTTGCAAAGTGGCAATGATAAGAAGTACATAGGAATTGAGGAAGAAAGAGACATTTTTTCTAGCACACGCTAAACGTGTTATTTATCTCGCAACAAGAGGAAATACCATTTTGTTTTGCTGAAATGCTGACACAATATTTTTACAGTGGCGGGACTATACAAATAATAGGTCCTAGGTCAACATAAATATTAGTAGAATGATCATTTACATAATTTCTGAACCAAATTGAATTTTTTTTTTTAAATTGTATTTATAATACAGAAATGAGAGCTAAAATGGGGCTCTTTGAATGCAAAACAATGTTTGCCGGGTTCAGCTAGTAAGATATGTAAACATCTGGGTGTGTTACGAAAACATGGAACCGTAGATTTTTATGCGACGCAATTCCTAATCGGACACTGTAGTTTCAGAGAATATCTTCACAAATATGGGCATGACAATAAAGACGACTGCCCCAACTGTACTGGTGAAGAAGGTTATGGTTAACAAGTTTTTTTCTACTGTCCAAGGTACGCACTAGAGCGATATCAAATTGAAAAACACAGTGCAGAGGGCAGTTTTCTCCATTGGACTACACACAGGAAAACATTTAGTTATTTTTAAGAAAATCCACTTTTCAGATAGTGTTGAAAACAAAACAAAAAATTATTTTCTAAAATGTTTTTGAACAATTTTTATTTTTTCTTGGTATTATCAACGATGCAATTCTGTGCAGTCAACAGTGTTTTCTCCTGAATGACTCAACAGAAATTAATGATTTTGGTCTCAAAAGATTCGTTGGCAAATTCTACTAATTCAGTTTAGCATTTTCAATAACATTCGATTCACGAAAATTCAAGCAGATTGATATTGAAACAAATAATACAGTAGCTCCCGCTTAATTTAGTGGGCTAAAATTTAGATGTTTCGAAGCAATTAACCGAAGAAATTAATTAAACCATACTCGGCTAATTGTTCCACTGACTCAAAAGAAACGCGTTTAATTGCGCAACGAAAACAATAACGCACATTCATTATTTCCCACCGAGTAAGATGGAAACAAATTAACTCATTTAAACGGGAAAATAAATCACTGTATATTTTATAAGGGACTTTTCAATGCAATTTATTTCCTAAATTATTATTGTGGTCGTTGTAGCGTAGTGGCAATGGTTCAAATATCGGCACAGCCAAAATCAAAACAGTAAACAAATACAAATTTTTCTACACGACACCATCTCTTGGCAGGAAGTGGGAAACCTACAAGAGTAAAAATTGCATATGAAAAGCTTTTCACTTCGCCGTTCGGATTCGGTATAAAACTGTAGGTCCCTTCAAATTCATGTAATATAACACGCACAACATGAGTGGATGCGAAAAGCTTGGCCTTTGGCGCAACATGCGGTCATACTCGACACTGATAAACTGAAGTTCATCCTAGCCACAATGGCTGTCTATCTCTTTATCGGTGTCCTGTGTGATCAAGTTTACTTTCTCATTCTCCCACCTTTTTCCTCTCACCTATCAATCTTCCTTCCATTCAACAAAATGCTCTGCACTCATATGGGAACAACCTGTGTGCTGAATGTATCAATAAAAAAATAGAAAACCCAATTAAGCGAGGCACAATTAAGCTAGAACTACTGTTATATATCTTTTTTAAAACTATTTTTATTTATGTATTAGTCCATTAGACCCGAATCGACTACTATTGTTATACAGAAATGTGTATTATAAAAAAAATTCAATGCCTACTAATATTTTTTTTTATCAGAATGCTATTTTAAAAAAATACTTACATATCAAATCTCAGTACCGTGCCACAAATGGTTTTCGAGATATGCCAAGTTCAAATTATATGGGAGGTAAAACGCCCCTTTTCCTATTCCTCAAACATACTTTTTTTCGATTACCAATGACAATCTACGTTCCTTTTCCAAATATCAGTACTGTATTCTAAATGTTTCGGCAGATATACTTAAAAAACCATTAGTGTTGTAAGGGAGGTTTCACGCCCACTTGTAATTAAGTCTATGGTATGCCTAGATGGAAAATATAGAACAGATTTGTATGAATAGCTACGACATCACGGTTTTTTGAAAAAGTTGCTAGCTCTTTGAGCTAGACGACAAAATGTACTTGGGGCAAAAATATTGCCATAATGTGAATTGGCTGACATTTTGTTAGAATTAATTGTTGCTCACAAAACATTTGATTTCTTCTGCAATGTTGTATTTCCGGATTTGAAATGTTTTTGGTTAATGGCGGTAAGAGCGAGATATCAAAATCGGGTCGGAAATTGGTGGATCGAGATCTCCATCTTGCTGTGTATCTTCCCATTAGTTATTGTTAACTAATTATCTATCTGTCTACAAACTGTCAAAAAATACAATGACATTTGACGTAATTTGCAAAAATTATGGCACTTTCTCACATTATGACAATTCATGGCCTAGGCTCTCCATGGGATGTTGTGTCATTAAAAATAGTCTAACATTAACTACGAGTAAGTAACTATAGTAAGTTATAGGAAAATATTTCTTTCTCCTGATACCAATGCTTCTTGTCGTAGAAAAATAATTTATCTACTGGTTTTGAAGTCGTATACCTTCTGGTCGCTGTGGCGTAGTGGTAGAGCGTTGGACTGCTGCGCAAGAGTGTCCGGGGTTCGAATCTCGGCACAGGCAAAATCAAAAAGTAGAAAAAATAATTTTTCTACACGGCACCACCTCTTGGCAGGCAATGGCAAACCTACAAGAGTAAAATTTGCTATGAAAAAAACATGAGGGGAAAAGATGCGAAAAGCTCAGCCTAGGCTCGGCCCTCCATGGCCTGTTGTGCCATTAAAAGTAAGTAAAGTATACCTTCTAATGACCTAGCTTAGCTCTCTTAAGCTTTCTACAATTTAGTTTTTAAATAAATGCAATGAACTTTAAAATTTTTTTACACCTTTATTATTAATCTATCCATTAATAAAAATTCAATTATATTTTTAATTTGTAATATGCCAGTGATTGTTTTTCAGGCTTTACTTAGCATTTCAAATGTGTACACATATGAAAATTTAGAAACTAACGCAACGGAATGTTGTGGATGAGACCAAATAATGTATTTACTCGTATTTATTAACCATTTATTTTTATTTTTTTTAAGAAAAGAATGTGTTGGCAAATATTTGTGATATACATATCATATAAATAAATAATTAAATTCATTAAAATTACATCATGATGTGGTGGAAGAAATTATCGTTAAATTAACAACACACTGAATACTTTGCTAAATCCGCTCAAAATTATTTTTATATGTATATTTGAAATTATTTTTATATCATAGCATATTAAGCTTTTTATCTTTAAATATCAGTTTGCACTTTTCTTTTGTTGTTGCTTTGTATCTTCAAAAACGTCGATCATAGCTCATTGTGAAAATTGTGTATGTACTTATAGAAATTGCATCATTACAAAACAATGGAATTCATTTATTTATACCTATAAAAAATCTAATTCTTGTTGTTGTTGTTTTGGTGAAGTTATTATATTGTCATATATCAAAATTGGTTTTGTTACTCATAATCCCTTATTCCATTCTGACCATGTATGAAATCGAAAGTACTTCGTTCTTTGACCCGATTTTACTAGAATTTACTAGGATTTGAAATGATATTGTATCTTGATATCAAAATAAATTCGCTGGTTATTTACTTTTATTAACAACCGGTGCATTTCTTTCTCTTTTTTTTTGGTATGCGTGTCTGGAACACACTTTGTATTTAGACCGCCTTAAATCCAATTGTTTTGTTTTGTCATTAGTGTAAATGTTAATAATATTTAAGTTTTAATTTTGATTTAATAACACATAATTATGCAAAAACAGACAATAGCCAATTATTTAAACAATGAGTACGATAAAAATGGAAATATTAAATGTTTACTTCACTATTAGTCACATGCGGTCTAAATCCTTCTTATATGCTATTTTAAAAGATTTATCATTTCAATTATTTTATTACGATTTGTATGCATATAAGCCTTGGCATGCCACAGCATATTTATTAATTTTTCGTCGCTCTTTTCATCCATAGCAATATCTTCGGACAGCTGTGGATTGAATCTGTGTGATTGAAAAGAAATATTATTATTTAAATTTTAATTAATATACAACATTAAAATGCTGACCTATAATACGGTTTGCCGATTGTACTGCACCAGGCACGCGCTCGATCAACAACACGACCATCGGAAGCTGTAGCTTGATCAACAAGCAGATTGCCTATAAATTGTAAATTAATATTAGCATGTCTTATTTGATCTTCTCTATTATTTATTAAATGTACCGATTGTGGAGATACCATAAGCGAGCTTGGCCGTATCCCAAATACTTTCAGGACGAAATACATCGATATCTTTGAGGGCAGTAACTGGAATCAGACCAGTGCCTAGTGAAACCACCATTGAAACCTGTAAACAAGTTTAAACCAAAAATATAAAAGCGTATGTTTAACTTATTCTCCATGTATGTTGTACCGGTATAGCTTCCGCCTCACGTCCCACGCTTCTCAATGCCATATTATATTCATGGATTTCAGTCATAGCATCCAAAGTCGGATTATTTGCGATTAAGCCACCATCGAGAAAACGACCAAAAGCTCTGAGATTTAAATTTGAAAATTTTAATACAATTTAATCCATAATCTTATACAAATTCATTTATCGAAATACCTGAAGTATGATGGAGCGGCTCCAGTTGCTCTCGCAGCCTGCCAAACCAGCTGATCCTCGGGTTCTGGAGGCGGAACTCGGCGATTATCTTAACGAATATTAAAAAGAAAATAAAATATATCAGCAAAAGCATATTACTGCAAAAATTTCATGCCTACTCACTAATCGGAGTGACGATACCCAGAATGTCACTTGCGCATTTGTAATTGCGGAACAAATGTAAATCAACAGGTTTTCGATCGGCCATTACACCGGTAACCATCACCTTTGGGTGCTTAATATCAGTCATTACAGTAAATTCACCTAAATTGTCTTTCAGTATTGATTCGAAGAGTTCGCTGGGGTATGGGCGCGAACCGACAAAACATTGTTCTTTCATGCGCAAATACAGACCCATGCATTGGCGCATTGTCTTGCCGCAACCCAAGCCAAGTGCCAAAATGCCACCAGTACTGGTGCCCGCAATCCAATCGAAAAGATGTATGATCGGTGTTTGTGATAGTTTCTCAATTTCGAGCAACATTTGCACAAGCACCAAGCCACGGATACCGCCACCATCGAGACATAGCACACGCCCTCGCCCATAGGGTTTGTCACCTTTCATGGTTGACCTGCCGCTAGCTGATGTTGAGGTGCCGAGTGCTTCAGTACCGGTTGGTGTCGCAGCATCACCGGAACCACCATCAATGCTGCCTGAAGGAGAAGCTTAAAAAATAGTAGGAGATCAATAGTTTTTACATTTTGATTTGCAAAGAAAATGTGTAGAGAATAAAATTACTTTTCTTAGAGTCAGCATTAACTTTTGTTGTAAACATTGCCAGCAGTGAGTCCATGATACTTTGACCTTTTTGTTCCTTTTCCGTGTCGATAATAACAGGTGGTCTGAGTGAAATTACGAAAATATTTACATTTAGTAAACAGGTGCCATTCAAGTTATTTATTCATTTAACACATACTCTGCATTGGATGTCATAGAATTAACAGCACTTGTACCAAACAGGCCGACAACCGTTTGGCGACTTGTTGATGCCAACATGTTTTCAATGTGTTCACGTGACTCAACAGACTCGGGTGCCTCTGGTGGTATGCCATTATATGTACCTTTGGCATTACAGCCCGATGGACATTTTGAACTGCCTTCCGGGCAACTGTTATTGACGAATAATAGCAAGGAGAAACTTAAATTTTATACTCAAATCGTAAAAGAGAATCATACACTAACCGTTTGGCACCCACAGAATGCAATATATAGAGTATCTCATCTTCTTTGCCGCCACTAGCTTCATTGCCAACCATGTGCCTTGGTGTTTTGCCATCTTTATTCTTGATATTGAAGTCGCAACCGAAAACAACTAAACATTGCATAATCGGTACAAGTTTCTTTTCGATAGCAATATGCAGGGCAGTTTTGCCTTCGTTATCGAGCACATCAACATCGGCGTCGTGAGCCAAAAGTGTAACAACACACTCAAAACGATTACGAGCCACCTAGATACATATTGTGTAACAGATTGAAATGATAGAATAAAGTTTGCACTGAAGTTCGCTTTTCCTCTTACCATCACATGTAATGCTGTATGCCCATCAAAATTGGTTGCATTTACATCGCAACCTTGCTTAATCAAAGAGTTCATAGTTTCCCGTGACGAGCACCAATGCAGCGGAGTCCCACCATATTTCATATCTTGCGTGTATAATTTATTGCCATTCGTTTTAAGAAAATCAGCCACGGATGTGGGTGTTGAAGTTTTATATATTTTACTCATATTTTTGGCATTCTGATTGACATCGGCACCAGCCAGCAGCAAAGCCTTAACACAGTCAGGTTTATCAGATAGACAAGCCAAATGAAGTGGTGAGTAACCGTCTGAGTTGCAATGATTTAAATTTACTGTACTTTTTGCAGTTAATATCTAACGAGAAAATTATGATTGGGTTATTGGGTTTTCCTTTTTAAATTGTATTAGTTTCTATCGTTTCTTTTTTAATCTTTATAATTGACAGAATTTTACAAATCAAGAGTCTTGTCCAAGATTCTAAAAAACAGGCACTTGGTCAGAGCAAAGTGAAAGTGATCAATATAAAGTTCATTTCAATGCAGTACGTGAGTTGAAACTGAGAAGTCTGATGTCAGGACCGAGCTTTTCCTGAGCACTTGTGAGGATCGACTACAAACAACACAAGCAGAAACGTGATCTGATGTGCTAGCTATATGTTTTCCAGCATATAACACTTGAAATGACGTTACGCGCTAGTTTTTTTTATTATTTTATAATTTTTCTATATACTCACATTGATAATTTCTTTTGTTGTGCTGGCGGCATAATGAAACACCGAATTGCTATTAGAATCTAAATGTTCCATTTTGCAAAGTGGTACCAAAACTTTAACCATTTCAGTATTACTACATTTGATAGCAAGCTGTGTTATTGTATATAAAAGAATATATGTAATTTAAATACGATTTTTACAAAAAAGAGTAATAAAATTTTTTAAATATATGTAGTATAGTACCTGAAATGGTGACATCAAATGCATATGATCAGCATAATCAATAAATTGCAAAACTTTTGGATTACTTATATAATCAACTAAATTGAAATAAGCTATCAAATGTGTTAAGGACCATGATGGATTCTCAGCGAGTATATCGCAAACTTTCTGCAAACCATTCACATTATAATACTGCAACAAAAAAATGCAAAAGAATTGGTAAATTTGAAATTGAGAAACATCCACTTCGATTATGCACATTACCTCCTTAACCAGATTTACAAATACTGGTAATCGATGTAGAAAAGCGCTAAATCGATCTTCCGCTTCTGTTTGTGAAGACGCACGAAATAAGCTGAACGATGTCGTATTGGAATCGGAGCATAGACGCTGCAATACGATTTCAAAATAGGACTTCTTATCACTGGAATTGAATGGTGGTGCAAAGAGCACCATAGCATCATCGCGTGCCAACACTTGCAGTGTGCCTAGAGATTCACTTTTGATTTCTAACACTTTACTTGGCGGTGTATCGCCACCGAGAAGACGTTGTAAAACTAAAGAATTGCAAAAGGGAAGAAAAGATTTTATTAATTACTTATTACAACAAACTGGTTAAAAAAAAAATGGTTACAATTAGATACAATCTTATATAGCCAGTTACACAAGAAAAAAGTATAAACGTTTTTCTTATTTTTTTTTTTTTTGTAATAACATTAACAATTTGAAGGATTGTTTTTCAAAGTGATTGGATTGTTTTTGTTTTATGTATGGTAATAATGGATATAATTAATGAAAGGACAATCATAACATACAGATAAACAAAAATATATTCATGCAAAATAATAGTAAATGATGACAGTACCAAAACCAGATGCAAGCAATCTTAAACTCATCCAAGGCATGATGGTGATCGGTTATTGTTGTTGATATGCTTAATAATGACAAAAAACTAGCTTTAAAGTTTTTTTGTATTGGAAAAGGCTTTGAGATGATTTTTATGATTTGTTGTTAATGATGAGTTAATTTGGCGCAGTTTTGTCGATGCGTTCAAATCTAATGAAAGTAAAATTTTTATGAATAGACGGTTAACAATTGGTGATGATGTTGACGAACCATGATGGTGACTACATTACTTAAGGTTATTTATTTATAAACGAAAGTATATACAAGAAACTACAATTTTTGTTCATGTTTATTTACTATCAATACTTATTTATACGTGAGGGAATACTTTTTACAATCTTTCGTTCTACTTACTATACATAAGAAATATGTAGCTGATTAATCAAGCTTGAATGTATGTATATGAAGGTGGATTTTGTGTATTGGCCAGTCATGTGTCATACAATCTTAATGGTTTTTTGCGTATATCTTCGGAAAAACTTACAATACAGAACTAACAAAGACGTAAGTTGACAATGTCATGAAAATGAGGGTGTGACACATCCCATATAACCAGAATTCTCATTGTAGTGTATCTCAGGAACCATTTGCGGTGAAATACTACTTAAAACTTGGTATGAAGATATAATTTGTCAATAGCTTTCTGTGGGAAATAAAGGATAGGCTTGCTTTTTTAACTAAATCTCCAGAACATCTTACAGTACAGTAACCAGATTTGGAACAAGGGTAATCGTGATAAAATAAAACTTTTTAGTTATTGAGAATTGTTCGTAAATCCGAAAACCTGCAGGTCGTCCCTCTCTAGCCAACGAATTCAACTTAGGTTAAGTTGTTTGGTTGTTGAGGCTCTCTACATACTACATATGTACGTTAATCTTAATGTTAACGATGCTCTTATTCGCTCTTATTGTTGTTATGAGAGTGATTTTAAAGTAAACAGAAACTGGCAACAGAGTGCTTTTAAAAATTTTAAAATGCTCTGTTTTGTCAATTTGCTAGGTCGAAAATGTGGTAAAAAAAAAACTCAAACCTTGTTGAGTTTTGCAAATGCCAAGCCATTATTCTACAATGTTACAATAAATGAAAAATAACTATAAATTCAAGGCAAATTTTAAATACTTAGTAAATATATATAGTAAGTTAAAATATAATTCAAATCACTCAAGCAATTTTCGCCATAAAAACATACCCAGCAAACTTTTACGATTGCGAAAGATTCGTCCGCGTGTCATTTGTAAGACGAAAGAAATGGCCGGTGATAGTTTTTTTTTATACCGTGCGATTCCTCCATTGTGGAAATTCGTGCCCCGAAATCGATTAGCCGAGAAAAGTCGAAAATGATTCAACGAAAAAAATTTCGCTTTGGTGGAACGCAAGCGATGAGTTGCTCGAGCTAATTTCGAGATTTCTAAAAATAATAGCAAATTTCCGATTCTATATGAATGAATTATAGTGTATAAAAATTTGGGAGAAAAAAATAATATTCTTACATATGTATGCATGTATGTATGTATATGCTTTAGTGAATGAAAACGTATTGGGATTCAAGCATCAAGACTGAAACCTCCTCACTTCGGCTTACTCAATTATTAAATTTCACAATTTTACCATTTTTTTTAGTGGAAACCCGGTTTAAATAATCATATTTCATAAAATAAGATTTGAATAACAAACAAATTTTGTTTCGCTTGATATATGACTGAGTTAATCGCTGTACTTTCAATTATGCACATTCGTTAACTCTTGATTCTTTTTCTACCATATTGACAAAAGGAATTCAATCACACACATGAGAGTAATGTGGGGATTTCCTTGCTTTAGTATGCATTGGCATAGTTTTCTTTTTATATGATATCGTAACCCATGATACTTTGGCATTAATGATAATGTTAAATGAAATTCATAGTAATATAATACACGATTAAGGCTAAGTATGAAATAAGAATATGTAATATATGTATATATATCAAACAATAATCTAATGAAAAACAAACTTCTTACTTAATAAATTTGTTACGTAAATAAATAAATACTTTTGTATATTAAATAATGCAATTGTATTTATGAGTCGAGTAAATTTTATCGTCAAGCAAAATAAAAATATAAACAAGGTTCAAAGCTTAAAAAATTATAAGTGGAGGAATTGAGGAAGAAAGAGGAATTATTTCTAGCTCACGCTGTACGTGTTATTTATCTCTCAACAAGAGGAACTAGAAAAATGATTTTGTTTTGTTGAGATGCTGACTCAATATTTTTACAGTGGCGTGACTATACAAATACTAGGTCCTAGGTTAACATAAATATTAGATGAATGATCATTTACATAAATTCTGTAAATTTTAATTCTTTTTTATTAAATTGAATTTATAATTCGGAAATGAGTGTTTTTGGTAGTTAATGTGTACAAATGTAAACCATTAAAATAACTGCGGTTGATACAAGTATTTAATCGCCAATTGCTTGCCAACAAACTGATTCCTTCTTTATTGTCTGCATTACCTTCACTGTCTTTTCTGTTATGATGAGAAGGGGTCAGGGATTAGGTTTACGTGTACATTGTTTTTGAAGATGCGGAATTGATTATTCTCTACGGCTGTTGTTTGTTTTCAAGTTGTTATTAATCAATATAGTCAGTCATACCAAAAGATGGGAAGAAAATAGAAAAATGCTATTGTTGCTTTGGCAAAGTGATAATGACGATTATGATGAACAAATATTTCTAATTTTAAATGATTTGCTAGTTATTTTAAATTTGTGTTGAATCAGTTTTAATAAGTTCCATCATAATTGAGGAAATTTTCATGATTATGAGGTACTTTTGGTTTCACTTTTTCGTTTGTGCCATTATTTTTTATTTTAGCTAAATTTAGTTTCTTTTCTAACCATTGAACATTTTCCGAGCCTTCACTTTTCCAAAACGTTCGCCTGTATTAACACTTTTTATTTTTAAATAAAACTATTAATTTTGTATGCACTTTTTGTTACATTTATGCGGAAATATTAGCGACACACACAGAAAAACCAGCAGCTGATTGGAAATTGCGATTTCTTCTTTCTATTCTATTGCAATTGGCAAAGGGAAATTTCTTTAAGAAATATTTACAGTTGCCTCAAATTAGTACAACAGTAAAATATATCCGTAGAGTTGCTCAAATGTGTAGTTGACCGAAATAAATTCGTAATTGCGTTATTTGCATGAAAAAAAGCACGTCAAGATAATTACCATGCAGAATAATATTTACTTCACTTAAACACTAAACACTTTACTAAGGTAAAATATAAGAAAATTGTTTTTCTCTTTATAAGAACTGGTGGCATAAAAAAAAAAAAAAAAATTCAATATAAGTAAGAGCTTAATATCTGGAATCTTTCAGTATAGAAAATTTACGAAATAAAAATATTCAATATAAGAGCTTAATATCTGTAATCTTTCAGTATAGATAATTTACAATTTTTTTTAGTTTGTTAGAGTGTTGTATATTATTATACGTGATTGGTAGGCCACACTTATATTTAAAAAGTAAACAAATATTAGGATACTCTGTGTTTGGGTATACAATAAAAAATAAAGAATAATAGTTTTATGCTCCTCACCATGTTTATGATCGTCTCAGTTCGCGTCCAGTTTCTCAAGGATGATATCCTGTGTGGTTGACTTTTTTTAATCTCAATTACAAACAGTTTTTTCGCTTCTAAGATGTGAGTTTTTTTGCAGTTGGGTATCAGCTATAAAACTTCAACTTCCTATATTACCCCTACCTTTTTTCAATCCGATTCTCTAGGTAGCTATAATTTATTCATTCCTAGAGATCAGGAATTTTAATATTTATAATTATTTTCAATATAATAGTTTAGGCGACAAATACTCTCGCTATTGAAGCCCGTATAGTAAATATTTGTTTCACTTTGAATGCAATCTGAAGATTACATTTTTAAATTTCCAACTTGGCGCGACAAAAATTGACTATATAATCGGGCCTTTAATTTAATGTTCATATTTTGGTGGCAATTAATAAATACTAAATGGGGTTCTACAATATCCGAACTGACAATTACATACTTACAGACTCGACAGCAAAAATTCATTACATATTTTTAAAGACTAGATTTACACGAAAATACTTAAAACGTTTATTATCATTTTAAGGCTTGGTAATTTCAGAAGTAACCTATACCACCAATGGTATAGCGTGGGATGGAACTAACTAGAATAAAGCAATTTAGTTCTACAATTTAACATTTATTTACTACCAAATTGTAACATTGTTGCCCATTATAATTAGTTTCTTCTATAATGACATGACGGATCCACTAGTCTGGTGTGAATTATTTTTGCGCATGAATAGGGCGGCCTGCAGTTGCAATATAAAAAAAAAACAATAGTGGGAAGACATGCTTATCTTTGAAACGCAAAAAGCAACATCATATTGCCACCACATAAACTGACTTTTTTTATGCCAAATAGTAGCTGTCCCGATTTTGTGCACTATGAGATACCGAAAAATATTTAAAATTATTAATAAAAAAAAAATTTTGCTTTATATGCAAATGTGATAAGTAATTATCTAAGAAATAAATAGAATAATTTTCATTTAAATTTCAACTAAAACGGTCTTGTAGTAGCTAAAGAGAATGAAATGAAACGAAACTCAAGTTTTTATTTTTAGTTTCAGTTTCTAATATATTTTCAAATATATGTCACTTTTTAGACATTATAAATAATTTTTTTTAGGCTTATCCTATCGAGTAGTCGTTGTGGCGTTGGACTGCTACGCAGAATGTCCGGGGTTCGAATCTCGGCACAGGCAAAATCAAGACATGAAAAAGTAGAAAAAATAATTTTTCTACACGCCACCACCTCTTGACAGGCAATGGCAAACCTACAAGAATTAAAATTTCTATGAAAAGCTTTTCACGTCGCCGTTCGGATTCCACATTAAACTGTAGGTCCCTTCCGTTCATGTACAAATATAACACGCATAACATGAGTGGATGCGAAAAGCTCGGCCTAGGCCCTCCATGAGCTGTTGTTCCATTAAAAGTAAGTAAAGTATCCTATCGATTTATCATTTTAATTTGTGCAATGCTACTGCTATTTTCCAATATTTAAAATTCGTTTTTCTAATTCTAATGCTTTCGGCTAATCATTCGATTTGGAATTTCTAATGCTAAAGTTACAAACACAATGGACGCGACAACGACACTGCGCCATCTGTCAACACTTAAATACCACGAATTCTTATGAAGAATGTTATATATAGAATAAGCAAGGTTGATACTAACTCAAATAACAACTTTATACTAAAATAACAAGATTTTGTTAGCATAAAGGCAGTTATTTTTGGTGCGCATACAAAATGAAGTTTTTTGTTCGATGTTTGCATATAAAGTGAATTCACATTGTCAAATACGATCAAAACCCAACATTGTGCAACAAATTTATAGCCGCCTCGAATGTTCTTTACTCTCCTTTCGTATTAGGCCAGAATTGCCACCAATTGTTTTGCTCTTTCCTTTTCAAAATTGCCTTCGCTTTTACATTAAGCTAGGATTTTATTTGTGTTTTGATGTTTTTTTTTTCTTTCCAATCAAAAATATAAAAGCAATGAGAAATGATAAAATCATAAAGAAGATAAATACTTTTTTAAAGCTGTCTTCTTATGAAATCAACGCCGAAAACAAAATTAATTTGGGAAAAATAATGGTAAAAGTAAGAAAAGCAGTCTTCCGATTTTTGTTCTTCTTGACGAAAAACTTAGTGGCAACTATAGCTTAATCTTAATTCAGAGCTAAAAACGAAACAAGATTAATTTTTTACCAATGAAGAGCTCTGATTTCAATGACTGATATTCTCAGTGTTTTTAACAACTCTGTGTTCTTAAAATTTCCCTTTCGGAAAATGTGTCAATTCAATATAATCTATCTCTTTTGTTACTATTCTTTCCCTATCTAGAAATGTCAATTTCTAGTGGTCAAAAATTCTTCCATAATCGTGTGCAGGTAAAAAAAATTCGAGAAGGGAGTTGGTTTAATTCACGAAAAATACGGTTGTGCTAATTTAATAAAAGCAATAGTTTTTAGCATTTATTGTGTGTAAACGGCAAAATCGGCGAACATATAAAAACTGTTAAATCCGTGTTAAAGAAATCAAAAACACATGAAATTGAGAGCAAGACATCCGAATATTAAAGCGTCCGCCTGCATCCCCTCAAACCCGCAATTAATTCAATCTACAGACAAAATAGACGAAAATTACGATTTTAAGCAAATTCCAGAATAATAAAAACATTTTCAGAATTTGCAAGCCGTGAAAGTGCCGTTAGGCAGAATTTACGCAAACACACGCGGATATAGTATGCCATTTAATGAAAGTATTTGTAAGAATAAGGTGGGTGCAACGGGGCAAAAATGGCAAAATTAATGTAAATATCTAGGATTTTTGAATGAAATCATCGTAATTAGCATGATACATCATCACTAGTGTCATCAAGATGATTACGAAAGTATTGTAATCTCATTGGATGACTACCGTTTTGTCGCTCGCTCTTTCGTAACTTTAAGTAAACTCGCTCACGGTGCCGTGTGTGTAACCACCGCTCTCATCATCGTTACACGATACACTACAATCGCAATAAGTTTATTTATTTATTTATTTATTTTTAGAACGGCTATAACAAATAAGTGAAGATTGTCTTCTAACGAAACACAAATTTTTAACAAGAACCACAACACAGGCAGAATTGAAAGTAAAAGAAGAAGAAAGACAAACGCTATGCAAGATTCCCCAGATGCGAAGAAACCCTGTAAGGGTATTTTAAAGAATTCGAGCAGTTTTGATAAACCAGGAGCCAGGTACATTATCATTTAATATAATTTATATACGTACATATGTACATACACACATGTATATTTATTTTTATTAACTATGCGTATTCAATTTTATTGCAGCTACCGCAAAAGCGCTAAGTTCGATGAATTAAATGTGCTGCAAACTTATCATCCGCCCGACAAAGACTATGGTCATATGAAAATTGATGAACCCAAAACTCCATATAATTATGTGATTCCCGATTTGGAACATCAAGATCAATTGGATGCCAATTTGCTTGCAGAAAAGTGAGTTAAAAAACTTTCTACTGACATATTGAAATGTTAATTAATTTTATTATATTTTTTTGTATAGATTACGCATTGCAGCAAACACTCAATCGCCTTCTTTTGATGCTGATGAAAATCTCTCAGATGATGACTTTCCGGAAAACACAGAAGAAAAGGGTGAAAGAACATTTTTAATTTAGTATAAATAAGAACCTTGATTAAAGAAAATGAATAGGAAATAGCTTATGTTAAACTGAGTTGGAATTTGCAAGGTTTGGTTAGTGCGTTGATCTGCTACGCAGAGTATTCGGGACTCAAAGCCATAAGCAAGAAAAATTAAAATGCAGAAGTAACAATTTTTGTATAAGGCACCACCTTTTGGCAAGCTTTCGGCATAAAACCGAAGGTTCCTTCCATTCATGTACATAAATATAACACGCACAACATGAATGAATACAAAAGGCTCATCCTATGCCCTTCATGGGCTGTTGTGCCCTTAAAAGAAGAAGACAGTCAAAACTGTTAATTAGGGGGGCTATAATGCCTAAACATAAGCAAAAAAAAAATAGTTTTGGGCATTGCATATTTTATAGACTAAGAACGCACCGTAGAAATCTGGGCATAGCACAAGACAGCAATTTATTTTTTCTGGTAGTAGAGTATTGCTAAACAGATGATGAGATATCAGATCATAAGAGAAAAATATCGAAGAAATCAATTATAAATCACATTCTTAAGCTTCCTTATGGTTACCCCAGGTTAAGGATGAAGACGAAGCAGCAAACGAAAAGCCAAGAACAACTTTACTCCATTCCCTCTCCTCTTTTCTTCAATTAAGTAATAAGTCGAATAGAGTTCCTGAAAATATAATTTACTCAGACCTCATCATTTACATATATATTCTTAATCGTTTCAATTGCAAATAATTTGTAGATTTTGTATGGCAACAATTGGTCAAAGATATTGCAGACATATGCTGTAATAAGCTAAGGCCACGAAAGAAGCCTGTGTGGTACCGTGTACCGTAAAAACTTATTGCATATATTGAAAATTAAAGCCCTAACTGAATTAGCTTTACAATTACACAGCACATTTCGGTTTAAATTCACTGAAGCATTATTCATTTTTTATTTTATTCATTGTCACATAAGTTCCTCAGTAACCAGTTAATCCCACATACTTACGTATGAGCATTTTATGCCACACCCACCATACCCACAACGTGCAGGCAGGCACCTTGCATTATTAAGTAAATAGTTTGGTCAAATTGTATTGTTATGTAATTCTTTCTTTCTTTCTTTCTTTCTATCTATCTTTTTCTCATTGTTTTGTTTTTTTTTGGTTGCTTTCTGATTATTTGTGAGTCGTGCATTTTTTTACATCGTGTTCATTAATCCAATAAATTTCCTTTTTCTAGTACGTCGTATAGAATTCGAACGGCGTCGCAAAGCGCACTACAATGAATTTGAGGCCGTAAAAATGGCAAGGAAACTCATCGAAGAAGAGCTCGCCGACGAGGAAGAAGACGAATTGACACTGAACGATGGAGACACGTTGCAAACAAAATCCGATATAGATTATCCGGGCAGTGAAGAAAATCAGACAGGCACTGATGGCGTAGGTCTCGACGGAGAATCAGTAAAGCATAGTGATGACACTGTAGCAACAAATAATCCAGAAATGGATGTAGACTCTCTTGATCCTGCACATCCTTGTCATGGCAGAATTAATCAATAAAAAAATAAAAAAAACAAACAAAAATATAATCAAAATAATACATATACATATATATTTATATCATAAAAAAAGGAAAACAAAATAAACGAAATGGAAAGAACTCATAAAGTAATTGCGCAACATCAAACAGAAAGGAGTAGAAATGCATTAATATATTAATGGCAAATTAAAATAAATGATAAAATGACGTAACGATTTGATATCAACAACAGCGAACTAACAACAACATAAAAAGCAAACAAATTAAATTATAAAAATTATAAACATAATTGAAGAGAATAATTATTATTATATTTTTTTTTGCCTAGGTAAAATAATTGGAATATTCTTATATATTATGGACATATTTAAGCTTTATATAATGAAAGAAAACGAAAAATAAACAAATAAAACAATTCGTTTTACATTTGATGAACTGAAAGAATTTCAAGAACTTTGTGCAGCAATGCAATTGATTTGAGAATTTGTGTCAGGCGCACTTTTCCATGCACTTCTATGTTGTAGTTACGCTAAAAATAATGACAAGCAAAGTCAGAAAAAACATTAATCAATCTTCCACTTATGTATAAAAAATGTACACGCATAAAATAATAATGAAATTGTTAATATTTTTCCAGCAGAAAAATCGCAGGTGCAAAAAAATGAACACATGAGATTTTAATGAAGTTCTCCAATTCAATGTCCTAACTTCCTTCGCGAAGATTAAGAGCCAACATAAATTACATACATAAGTATGTAGTTATTTGTGTGAGAAAAAAGCGAAATTACATATTTGCATTTAACAAATACATAGCGACAAAAAGTTATTCTAACAAATAAAATTTAAAAATGCAATAGTATAATCTTGAAGATCCCGCCCCGCCCCGCCCCGCCCCGCTCCGACTCCGCCCGCCCATTCTTTTGAGAATGACAACAATGTAATTAATCAATTATTATTATCTATGCTCGTTTTTATTCAATTTGTAAATTAAGTGCCACAAAATAAAAATATGTATTAACAATTAAACTGTATTTGAATCTGAGCATTGTTCATTTCATTTGGTTAAATTTAACATTTTTCTTGAATTCATATATGAATCTGATATTTGTTTAAAATTTTGCTTCCGAGCCATTGTATTAAGCAATAAATTGAAAATTTTGCCAATTACTTTTTCTGTTTTTTTTTTAATATAAATTTTAATATCTCACTCTATTTTTAAAGACTTAAAGTAATGAACAAAACTAAAAGTAAAACTTAAAGAAACAAATAAACAAAAATATTAAGTTTTTAATTTTACTACTATGTAATAATTAATGATGAATGATGTGTTAATTTATATAGTGATCAATAAAGCATAAATCAATTTTAAATTTTAAATATTTTAATGATAATATTTTAATTATATCAGAATAACAGAATTATGTATTTGTTGTTTGATGTTTAGTGGAGTATAGAATTATCTTTTTAGAGACAATTCCGAAATGTATTTTCCTATTTTAGTCGTTGATAATAATCCAAATGTACTAATATAATACTACTATAATAGTTCTTTGTTATTGAAATTGGTTAAATTATTTTTCCCAAATTTAGCAAGTTCATATTGTTCTAGACATGAATATATTTAGATTGAAATTTAAACAGGTTTAATGAACGTTCTTTGTTCTCCAAAGAGAATCACACCAAACAATTGTTTAAAATTCACTTCGAAATATCTTGCAAATTATATGGATTATATGTACAGTGTCGGACAATCAAATAAGAACACCTTGTTCTGAAACGAAAAACATTAAAAAAATATTTCTCTAGGCTTATGATAAATTTAAAAGGTATTTACTTTTATTCATTTATTCCATAAGTATAATTTTTTCTTAAAACAAAAACAAAATCAATTCAGTGTAAAAAAAGAAATTTAAAAGTTATACATAAAATCACATTTCAAAAGGACAAAAACTGGAGAACAAATCAATTAAAAAAAAAATTTATAAAATATTTTGAACAAATTGTTCACTAATGCTAATATTTTGTGCAATAGCCTTTGTTAATTAAAACCGCCTTACACCTTTTAGGCGAAGGACGCGCAAGTAGCCTGGGGTATGGAACAAACCCCAAACGCTCTTTGAATGCTTTGCCACAATTCGTCTTTGTTTTTAGCTCTGGTACTGCCAATCTTCACTTTGACAATATTCTACCAGTTCTCGATTGGATTAAGGTCAGGAGATTGTGAAGGCCAGGTTATAGCGGGAATTCCATTATGGGAAAACCAATATCGCGCAAGGATTGAAGTGTGCTTTGGGTCGTTATCCTGTTGCATTTGCCATTTCAGGGGCATTTCCCATTCAGCATAAGGAAGCATCACCTGAATCATCCTGAAGGATGTTTACGCAAAGAAATCTGTCCATTATTTCTTTTATCCAATACATAGGGCCCACACCATACCAATAGAAGCATCCCCATACGTACATACCATGATGCTTCCACCTCCGTGCTTCAACGTCTTCCTAATATATTTTGGGCTCAATTCTGCATTTTTCTGGAGTCTAACCCAACATTTGCCATCACTTCCGACAAGATTCACCTTGCTTTCGTCTGTCCATAATACGTTAGGCCATTTTTTTGCATTAATTGAACCATCCCACTCAATGTGCGCTTCAGCGAACTCTATGGGACACTTTCGATGTCTTTGTGTCAACATTGGTACTTTTCGTGCTGTTCTCCCATACATTTTTTTCCCCACCAAACGTCTCCTTACCGATTGAGCACAAATTTGAAACCCTGTGTCCTTTCTAATTGCGGCAGCTACCTTAAATGGATCGCGTGCCGCGCCGAAATTTGTATGCGATTGTCATCTGCATTTGAAGTTTTGCGGGGCCTGTCTCTCTTGCAATGACATTTTTGAGGTAACAAAGATTGCTAGATAAATGTCGAGGATCTGCTAATAGTTTTAGCTATTTGGCGGATGCTTTGTCCCTCATTTCGCAGTTTTTTCACCAAATCACGCTCCTCCTTGCTGCAGTGCTTTGCTCGATCCATTTTGCTGTGACCTTACGGAATAGTTTACATTTAATTTGTTGAATTACCCTCAATGCTACCATTTAAATGCTTACCAGTGCAAATTATACTTAAACAAATTTAAGTTTTCTCTTTAAAATATAAATTTGTTCGTCTGTTGTTCTTATTGGATTGTCCGCCTTCGAATGCTTCGCTTCAACTTTTTTGTTTGGGAATCCCCAAAAAATATTTAAGTGTAGCGTTGCCACCTAGAAATTTATAAAGTATATACCATACCATTTTCTTCTCTATAAAAATTGTTTGCCATAAGCAGTCCGATAAAAAGAAATCAATGGAAGTTTAATAGTGCAAGGTGTTCTTATTGAATTGGCCGACACTGTATGTTTTATAAATACTTTTAAAAGTGAAGATAACCGCTGCCAAATCGAAATCAAAATTGAATATAATGAATCAAATTGTGATTGGCGGAGGATGCATTAATTTTTCCTGAATTTTTGCTGGGAAATCAAATCACTGCTCTTCTTTCAAGTGGCCAGTACGTTTTCGTTAAGGTAATTCGCGTGCCGCACCTTAATTTTAAAGTGCACTTTATTTTTGACTATGATTGTGCACCAAACTATACTAATTATACTAATTTTAATAAGCACATATCGCAGCATTTTTAGATCCGGTTTGTATGAGCATTTTATGATGCCAGTAGTAGGGACCCAACGCTCAATGCCCCTTCCACTGAATGAAAATCCACCAGCGAATATTAAATTACTTCATTCACATTGAAAAATAATTTCCCAAGGGCCCAGGCTACCCTGGAAACTAAGTCGTTTTAGAGAATGTGTGCGGTTGTAGGCCAGGAGAGCAACATATGCAGCGGTTGCGGTACTGCATTTTGCTGATAATGCATTCGAAATAGATGATCAAATATCATTTGATATCAAACTAATTAGTATGTTATTCAAATATGTACTTATACTTTTTGTATTTAGTTTAAATGCTATATGAAAATATTTATTTTTGTAATCATGTAGACGATTTTTCTATATTTAGGTACTTTTTGTATAAAGCCTAAAAATATGCAACAAAAATAATTGTATAAATAAATACTGCATTACCTTTTTATTGTGAACGAGTACGCAAAAGAAGAAGAAGAGAGAAGAGGAGCAACAAGTGCTTATTCATAGTTATAAATAAACTAGCTTCTAGATAATTTCAGAAGCATCATGGCTCATTGCAGTGGATCCTTTGAAAAAGAAAAAAAAAACATAAACTAGAATGGCAGGAGGGCTTATCAAAAAGGAAACGTTGTTGCTCCGGTAATCACAACTTTAGTCTTCTTAACATTATGCATTGGGATTCTCTTTTATTTATTTGTAAACAGCTTATAGTTGGATTTGCCCCGGAAGGCTCTGTATTTATGTAAATATGTATGCCTATGTCTAGGCTTGGGAAACTCAGCTTAAGTATGTACAACAGTACATTTATGGTATTAATATTTCTGGTCAACTAGTTATGTAAGTACTAGAGGTCTGCACAAATCCATTTGTATTTGCAGAGTACTCGTGTACTTTAAAAGTATGAACACTTACTCGAAAAGCTCCACATTTTTGAGAACAACAAAATCGTCGAGTAAGGTACTAGTTGATATTCAGCTTTGTTCACTGCCAGCGATCACACATGTTTCTCTTTCTCTCTTATTCGAAAATACTGAGAGTATGTCGCGACAGCGAAACTGCACATTGTAAAGGGTGTTTCTTTAAGAGCTGGGTTTTGAAAATCAAAAAAACTCAGAAATTTTACAAAAGTGAATGAAATTTTTATTTGGATCGATAAATCAATTCCTACCATTTACTTTTTAAAGATAATTTCACTAAATTGTTGCCCGCGACTACGCTTCAAGTGGTCCATTTTGAAGGTCCAAATTTGGTACACTTTTTCACACATTTCGGCCTTGACCAATGACGCGTTCAATGTTGGCTTCCAAAGCAGTAATTGTTTTTGGATTGTCCCTATAGACAAGAGACTTAACATAGTTCCACAAAAAATAGTTTAACTGGGTCAAATCACACGATCTTGGTGGCCAATTGACTGCATCAAATCGTGAGATTAACTGCTCACCAAATTCGCCTCTCAATTGATGCATGGTTTCGCTTGCGTGCATTATGGCATATGCACCGTCCTGTTGGAACCACATGTCGGCCAAGTCCAATTCTTGCATTTTCGGCAAATAAAGTCTGATTTCATCGAACGGTACCTTTCTCCATTGACCGATTGCAAACGTTGTTCAGGTGTAAGTCTATTCATGATGAAATGGCAAACCAAACTGAAAATTTTTTACTTGACACATGTCAAAAATCATGCGTGAAATGTCCGAAATACTTACTTTACTTTTAATGGCCGAGCTTTTCGCATCCACTCATGTTGTGCGTGTTATATTTGTACATGAATGTAAGGGACCTACAGTTTAATGCCGAATCCGTACGGCGAAGTGAAAAGCTTTTCCTAGGCAATTTTTACTCTTGTAGGTTTGCCATTGCCTGCCAAGAGGTGGTGCCGTGTAGAAAATTTTTTTCTACTTTTTTATTTTGCCTGTGCCGTGATTCGAACCCCGGACAGTCTGCGTAGCAGTCCAACGCACTACCACTACGCCACAGCGACCACTGTCCGAAATATTAACGACAAAAACCAAGTATCAAAAAAATCACCCTTTATAACGTTCAGTTTGACAAATAGATTAGTTGTGCGGCTTTCGACATGTTACGCAAAATGGATACTCACGAAGTAAGTTTATTCAAAATTGTAAAAAACTAATATCAATCACAATATGTAGGAATATAGTAAGAAAAATTATATAAATATTGAAGTTTAAGTTGAAAATATTTTTATTTCGTCATAAAAATAAAAAGTTATGAATACAATTAACCTTATACTGGAGAAAATAATTCGAGCTGCGAACATCGACATCTCTGGCACTATCTTAGCGTGTCATGCTGCTAGCATACGCTGATGATATTGACATCACTGGCAAAAACGCTCGAGCAGTCAGTGCAGCATTCTTCAACCTGGAAAGGGAGTCTCGACGAGTGGGTCTAGTGGTAAACAAGGACAAAACGAAATACCTTGTGTCAACAAACAAAGAGTCACGGTGTCTTGGACAAAATGCCACTTTTGACAACTATACTTTTGAAGTCGTCAAGGATTTCGTATATCTAGGATCTAGCATAAACACCAACAATAATGTCAGCCTTGAGATCAAGCGGAGACTAACTCTTGCCAACAGGTGTTACTAGGGGCTCAGTAGGCAATTGAGAAGTAGAGCCCTCTCTCGACCGACGAAAATAACGCTCTATAAGTCCCTCATCCTTCCCGTCCTAATGTATGGCGCAAAGACGTGGACATTGACCATCAATGATGAGAGGCTGTTAGGAGCGTTCGAGAGGAAGATACTCCGTAAGATCTACGGTCCAGTATGCGTGGACGACGTGTATCGAATAAGATGGAACGATGAGCTGTATGAGCTGTACGCCGACACTGACATAGTCAAGCGTATAAAACTCCAGCGGCTTCGCTGGCTGGGTCATGTTGAGCGAATGGAAGAAAGCGCTCCGCTCCGGCTAGAAGGGTGTTTTATTCGAACCACGGTGGAGGAACACGCAGAAGGGGACGTCCTAATCTCCGTTGGAAAGACCAGGTGCAGGGCGACCTGACTGCACTTGGGCTTATCAACTGGCGCCAGCGCGCGCATAGCGGAGGTGACTGGCGAAGCTTTGTAGAAGCGGCCAAGACCGATCATCGGTTGTAGTGCCAGCTCAGTAAGTAAGTATGAATACAATTTTAATTTTTAAAAGTTTTATTGAATAATTAATGCATTTATGAATTAACTTTAACTTTAGCAAACGTCTCTGCGCCATACATTAGGACGGGACATATAATTGAAAGATTCTTATTATATTATATTGTATTACTTTTAATTAAAAATAAATTACTTTGCTGTATGAATAGTACAGCCATTGTCTCAATGTTGCATACATACCGCCACTAAAACATAAACAAATTATCTAAGAATAATATTTATTATTAAAGTAGATGGAAATCCGTCCACAACATATTCAAAATTAGAACATTACTGGTCTAATTCTAATCTCAAAGTTAATATCAACATCACTGAATTATTTTCAGTTTCACCACACCATGAAGTGAACATTATATTCGAAGTACTTACTTTTCCTTTAATGTTCTCATTTAGCGGAACATATTTTGCTGATGCTACTTATTCCGCTTCACTTCACTGTTCGCAGTCTGAGAGAGAGAGAGAGAGTAGGTGTATGCACTATGTATATTCGAATTCGAATGTCACAAGTGCAGTGAAAATGTATTCGATGCAGACCTCTAGTAAGTACAGTCATATGTACTCGTAAGTCTGAATAGGAAGAGGGTAGTTAAATGTTGCAGAGCAGTTGGACGCACATGTCGTTCCACTCAATTAGAACACCTCAATTGTTTTGACTTTCACTGGCAGCCAGTCGTCTGTCAAGTTAATCTTGCCATGGAACTTAATTACCTGTACGCAAAATTAGTCTAAAAGTGGATTGATACACTGTGACATCGCAGGTTTCAAGCCACTCTGTGAACTCAGCTGAGCTTTTTCCAAATCAATTATTGGCTAAGGAAGAGATGGATATCATATTGTAAGTTTACTCCTGACCTTAAGCTTATCGCTTGACTACCGGCAACCGTACATATTAAGCGAAGTTGATCTTAAGTTACTGATGCGATTTCTACCTGGCCATTATGTTTTCTGCTACGACGTAAACAAGTTACGTCTAAGGCAGAATGCCTTCTGTGTGTCGAAGCTCACATTACGTGTGATTTACCAGTTGTGGCAAGGCTTAGAAAAGAATAATACGTTTTTTTTTTCTATCGATTAATATAATAATAACGAGCCTTAACAGATCTTTTCTGTCATATTGATTACTGAGGCTCTCCACACTAATTCTACGATAGCTTTCTTTGCAATCCGCTGGTCCAAATCGGACCTATTCCTAATTTAAACCACACGTTTTCTACCCATATCCTCAGTATACTAGGGTAAGGAGGTCATTGGAAATTCAATATATCCGTGTAAGTGGATTATTTGTAACGATTCATGCGTGGCGAATATTTGCATATACACTGACAGTCAAGCAGCAACCAAGTCACTGGCTGATGTCTTCAATACATTCGAATTTGTTCTTGTCTGCCAAACTTCTCTCAACATTTTGTCGAGCCGCCTTCAATTATCTCACCCTCATGCAGCGTCGGTGTTGCTCTCACGCCTTTTAAGTTAATTTTGTCATTAAGAAAAACTAACTTAAGGAAGCAAAACGATCCTGGGTAGCAGAGCATACTTGTGCTATTACCAGACTTACTTGGACGAGAATGAATATTAGACACACTAGGCAGTTATTAAACCTTAGTAGAAACTCCATCAGCACAACGATTTCGGTTCTCACGGGAAACTACGTGGGCTTACATTCAATAACTTCTTTTGAGATTGTTACCCTGACGAAGAAGAGGAAACAGTACTACATTCCTTGTGTGAATGCCCATCTCTGGCTAGGAAGAGACTAAAACTACTAGGCTCACCTTTCTTCTGTAGTTTGTTCGAGCTATCATTCATAGAGTATTAATGGCATAAGCAGATTCATTAGCGAATTCGTATGGTTCTCCACTCCGTAAATGGGGCAGTCGCGTCGTACTGTGGTATCACTCACAATAAGCCGTTAACCTAAACCTGCACCTTACAGAACTGTCTTGCAGTCTTTAATCCTTTTCGTTGTTTGCTAGAATTCGTTACCAATCAATATTTTCGATTCAAATCAATGATTGCAATACTTACATTTGTGATCTAAACAATTATCATTTCTTGCTTCAACAAAATCAATACTACATAAAAGTTACAGTGTTTCGGAATTGAAAAAATACCAACCTCATCACTTGCATATGGAAAATATCATCCTCCTTAATCCGATCCCGAGAAATGGTAAGTGAATAAATTTCAAGTCACAACTCAGCATTACATATAGATAAGGGCCTTTATGGAAAATATGTAGCATTAGTTTCGAATGGGGAATTTTACAGGATTACTGCTCTCAAACAATGCACTACTCAGTCGGTTTGATCTTAAGTGTCATGCCAACGATCTGTTATCTGTTAAATGATTGAGGGTAAACTTGTAAACTTGTTCTACGTACATTTCAATGATTAGTTACTACATTGTTACCTACTTACATTCCAACAAATACAATGTGGCATTCTCGTATATACCATAACTAGGAAATAAAAACAACAATTTCCGTGTCCGGTTTGTCATCAAGTTTGATATAACTTCACATTTATTCTTGGTGTTTTATTTTTCATCGGTTTTCCATTATTATTACTTTTTTTTATAATTTTTATTTCGTTAACGAAAATCATAGCAATGTTACAATGTTATATAATTTTTGTTTTTTTAAAGATGTTAACAACATTGATTAAAGCTTAAACAATTCTAAATTACAACGTTTATTATTTGGTTTCGTTAGGATAAAAGTCAATATTTTGTTTTAGATTTGTTTTAATAAGTGAGTAGAGTAGGTGAATTTATGTTCTCAAAAAATACATGTATTATTTATGCATGTATGTTAAATAAATTAAATAAATTAGATAAGTTAGAAAAATTGATAATGTATGAGTAATTATAATAATAATAAATATGAACGAATCGAATTTTGTAGAAATCATATTGAATTGTTTTAGAATAGAAAGAAGACGTAGAAATTGATTGGATTGGTCTGTGTAGAGAGGAGTGGCGTGCCATGTAATGCACGCGGGCAAAACAGCTTTAAGTTTCCCGGTATGTAAGACATTGGAGAAAGCGTTAAGCTTAAAGCTCGAGCAAAGCGTCTGCTCGAGCACAAGTGTTTGAGTCAAAAGGTTGTTCGCTTTAAATTTTGTCCGAAATTAATTTTGTAAAAGGGCAAATTTGAAATTAATGTACGGCTTCCTCAACTGTTTATACTCATAGAAAAGTAAGGCGAAGATCTTCGTTCGCGATGTTAATACGTTTTCTAAGCAATGACAAATTCGCAATTTTCGCAATATTAATAAATGACAACTTGTGTAAAGCGAAAGTGTGTGTGCATGTGTGCATGTGTGTATGTGTGTTCTTTCTCTTTCCTTATTTTAATGTAAACTGAATTCATTATTGGTGTTTCTTGTTGATGTTTTCGAAATTATGTAATAAGTTGGTGAGGTGTTGTTGCAACTTTTTAATTAAAAATCAAATAAAAACGATTCTTGATATTAATAAATTTTTGTTTGTTTTGCAATCGTAACAAGTTAATAAAGTAAATTTCAAAAATTAACAAAGCAACTAAATCAAATATTATAAGCAACTGTAAATAAGTTAAATCATTTTAAGTAGAACGTAATATTTTTAAATAAGATATTTTTTATAATTTTTGGGGGGTTAATATAGCGAGTTATTCGTTGAATATATATAAATACATTTTTGTTTTTGTTTAGTTTATTATTCAAACTTTTATTGTTTAAAACTATAATTCGTAGTTTTGTTGAATTTTTTTTTTTTTTTGGTTTTTTATTTTCATAAATTTCTTTATATTTTTTGGTTCATTTTGCTGGTTTCGACAACTTCAATTTGAAAACGTTCTTCGTTCTTCTAAACTCACTTCTAAAATAGTAATATTTGCAAGTATTTATGTATATAATTTATAGACCTTAAATATTAACTACATCGAGGTTGACATCTGTTTTTGAGTTTTCTTGCTTTCGTTGCTATTTTTTTCGTTATAATGAAATAAACTTATCGTTTAACAGAAAATTCATTGGTAGATCCTACCACAAATTACAAAAATATATGTTTTAAAATTAAAAATGGTAAATGTGTCGTAACGACCCGTGCCACAAAGTCTCAGATGCAGTCAATCAATTTGCTGCTCGCCATAAAGTTGGTAAAAATGTCGTGTTAGCTTCCAGCAAATTCACCAAGTGCATCTTTCCCTGGTACACAGTGTACGCTTACGTTCGCTGGCGATCTATGTACTCTGCGCGCCGATCGAGCTTTTGAGTTTTTCAGCGGTAAAACAGAAAAGGCTCAAAGCTTAAGTCACGCGCACAGTTTTGCTCGTCATCGTTTTTTAACATTGCATTTTTAACTTTTCAATAATTTCACTTCTTTGAATTCGTTTTTCACTTATTTATAAATTGTAGGCATACAATTTTCAATTGTATCTTTGAATAAAGTTTTGCAGTTTAACAAATTTCGTTAGTTTGTATTCTTATTTAATTTTTTTTTGTTTCTTTTTTTTCATGCTGCATTTTGTGGTTAGTAAATAGTAAAAAGAAAGAAAATGGTTATTTATTTTTTTTTTTTTTTAGTTAAGCATTTTCGTTAATAAAATTTTATAAATTCGTTTTCTCTTTATTGTGTTGTAAGAAAATGTGTGTGTTTTTTTTGAATTTTTTTGTTTAAATTATGTTTTCCATTAAATTTCTAGGGGTATTCCGTTGTGCGAGTGTGTAAATTTGCCATATCTGTTTACGACAGCATGTGCTGTGTGCCTGGTGGTACCTTGTAACTGGGATAGTAACAGTTCAACGCGTTCTTAGCGAAGAATGTAGTGTAGTCCTGAAATGTTTATATAAGTACAATGAAAGTAGTTAGTGAATATGTGTAGTATATTTATGAGTACCATAATTTTAAGTGTTTTTTACATAATAATTAAAATATATAGAGAAAACATAATTATTTTTACTGGTCAAAACCTATCCACTTATGAGACTAGCCAAAATTCTCGTTAGCAAGTTGAACCGTTACAGTGATGAAATCATTGATGGATCAAACAGGAATAAACTGAAAAGACTGCAGGAATCATTAACGTGGAAGTGTATCTGAAGAATATATTTATTTTAATTATTCGTTCAAAGAAGGTCCTGTCGTTCAGCCCAGATAACTCTACATATACCAGATGCCTCGACAACGCTCCTACAGTCAAACTCTCAGCATAGAATTTATTTATTTTTTTTGTGCCCATACAACACACAGGTTGTAACCCTGTGAATGCAGAGCGATGTGTTGATTGGAGGTAAGATTGATAGGCGGGAGAAGGAGGGAGAAGTAGTTATGAGCGTTTGCTTTAAATTTGCAAGGGTCTTAAAAATCGGGGATAATATTTGTAGTGCGACAGATAAAAGAACTTTGCCTGTAAAGCGTAGTGGAAGGCGTGAGTTCCGCTTTCTGCTCGTGTAGTTCTGGTGAACACACGAGCTGGCGGCATCAGCTTGCTTATCTCAGCACCTTGAAATTAACGGTAAAACAGAGACTGGTAAGCCACGTTTCGATAGAGCTGGAAACTCTACTGTCTCCTATTAGCTTTATCGCTCGATTTTGGATACGGTCCAGAAGCCCCAGTTGCGTCCGTGAAGCTCCACCCCATACGTGCGAATTAAACTCTAATTTAGGAAGTATATATGGTAGGTGTACAAATATAACACGCACAACATGAGTGGATGCGAAAAGCTCGGCCTAGGCCCTCCATGGGCTGTTGTGCCATTAAAAGTAAAGTAAAGTAAATATGGTAGGTGGTGTAGATCATGCGGAGATCATATTATATTACATATATTAAATGTTATTTGCACCGCCTAAGAAAGCCGAGCCACTTTGCTGCTTCTTTCGACTCGTCCAAAATGTGTTTGTTCCAACGAACATCGCATTGGATGGACATGCCCAGAACATCACTAGTCGCTTTCTCCGCAATAGCTACCACAACCATATCTAGGGGGAGAACGGGGGCTTGGGAAACTCGTTTCTGAGATAACAGACAACATTGGGTCTTACACGAATTGAACTAAACTCTATTCGTGAGACCGTACTCGGAGATTGACTGGAGATCTTCATTGAGTGGGTCATTCATAACATGTTTTCTCCTCTCAATCTCCGTTTTCAACAGGTATATGAATGAGAAATGGGCCTGTCATCTGCCAACGACCACTTTCCTTGTCATTAATGAAGATAAGGAAGAGGGTAGAGGAGAGGACCGAACCCTGCGGCACTCCAGCATTAATGGCAAGATCTTCCGAAACAATGTCGTCTATCACAACACGGAAAGAGCGGCCGCTTAGAAAGTTCGTGATCCATCGTGTGAAGTTACTCCCAACTCCATATGCATTCACTTTTGTTAGCAGTGCTTTATGCCACACTCTGTTAAACGCCAGTGCAAAAAAAAAAAGATATGATATATATATTAAAAGATATGCTCTATAACAAAATTCGTGGATAGATGGTTGCTATACACTTGAATAGACTAGATAAAATTTTATAATTTTACGCGAATGACTTAGAAACTATCTTGAAACATTTCAAATATAGTAGCAGAAGTCATAATTTGCTATTCTAAGTTCTATACTTTGCGTATAATGGAGACATGATGTAGAGGGAACAAGTATTTGAGTAGCTTTAGCGAAATTCAGGCTGCATTTTAGAGAATATTATTAAGTCAAACTCAGTAAAGCGCAAAGAGCATAGAAGAACATAGCGTGCTTTAAGTTTTTATTACATTTCATATGGAAATTTCAAAAGCTTTTAGCTCCACTGGTTATAGAAGCTGCATCAATGATCTAACTTCTACTTGTACTGTGGTCTCCTAAGTGGAACGTTGGGCGTTGACTCTGCTAGCGCTACGAAATTGTGTTGAGCGTTACAAAATAAGAGCGAAGTGTCTGGTGGCAAATACTTAATATCTATGTAATTTACAAAAATATATTTCTTTAAATGCAGCTGTGAAATAGGTTTTGTTGGAATAGGTTTACGTTGGCGCTTCTATATGCGAACCACAGTTAAAATATTAGTTTTAAAACTGTATTCCACTGAACTACTCTGTCTCCAGATTGAATCTTATCGGTACAAAGATTTCATTTATGAATTTTGGCCATGACAATCAAAGGTTCCTTTTTATCACAAGCATGATTTTTTATCAATGTAAATAAATGAAAATCGTTTCAAGTTATGACTTCAGAATTCTACTTAACACTTTTAAAACCGTTAAAAATTTATAGTTTATGAAGCTTTCAATTATTTAACATCTAAAATGTTTTACATCTTCCACCTAAATACGCTTAATAAAGAGGGTAAATCTAATCAACCCCCATGTGATAATTCTGACTGGGAGACAAAAATACCTCATTTAGGTAAAAGCTTTGATCTTATAACAACAAGAAAGAATGAAGCTAGAGCTCATAATTCTTTTTGCAAACGATGTATTTTTAACTTCTCTTTCTTACTACATCAAAAACTTGTTTTTCATAATAAGTCGAGCCTTGGAGCCTTTTCACTATAAGCTATCGATATAGAACAGTCACTCTAACCTATCCTTATAAGCATCACAACTGGACATTTTCATATATATCCTTGAGGGGGACATCCTTACATCAAAGTAAGGAAAAATGCAACCGTGCTGCTGGGCTTCACCTAAAATCCAAAAGAGAGCTTTCATGCAACTACTTAGTTCACCTCCTAATTCCTGTATGAATGAATCGAGTATATCAAGTGAAAAACTTCACTTTCCTGACAATATTTCTAGGGCCTGTGTTAATTTTTTTAAATATTTTTAGTTACAATAAGAACATATGGTATAAATAAAAGTGTAAGTCAATACCGTATCATCCTGAAAATGAGTAAGCAGCGCACCAGGTCATATGAAAATTAGAAAAGAAATTTATGTGACTTTCAGATGATGAGATTATATTAATGGATCTGGCTAAAAGTATATACCATATTATAAAATAGTACTCGAGTCGGGGAACACTTACGAATGGCCATAATCAATCCGATCATATATAAATAATAATAAAAAAGTTTTCATGATTTTTTGGAAATAGTGTGAATGCCGTATTATGTGTAATACTTTTACTCGGATCCATTCTTATGCTTTAACAAATTTTTGTTGGTGATTAAATATGATCTCTACGAATACGAAAGCGTTTCTAAGATTTGTATGATATGAAAATGAATTTGTTGAAACTAGTGATGTCAATACTGTGATCCCCGGATTGAAGCTCATTTTGCAAATCGTTTGGCTATGAAAATATTGTAGAAGAAAGTGATTTTCAAAATAAGATTTTCAAAATTAGATGCAGTACCAGTACCTCATACCAGAGCTGAGAAAAGCTCCTGAATCTTGTTCTCAATCAGACGTCAAAAGGTTTTCTTTAAGACTAATTTCCATTCAAGCTCAAAATAATAGCCATTGATCACAGTATTGCTTGAGGTGTTTTTTTTTTAAATATATAAGTAAATAAGTACATATGTAAGTACTTTGAAATGGTAATTTATCGTTGAAATCTTTCTAGGCTAAGTCCAATACACTAACCTTTTGGTTGAAGCAACAATTACAACAACTAAAATGTAATTACGTTTATTGTATTTTAACGAATTTACTTACGCGATGAACTTTCCTTGGACGGCAAACCGGTCCCAAGGCGAGCTTGCGACGTTCCTCGTTCTCCTTGGCAGCGGCCTCCTTGTATTCCGGTGGTGGCCATTTCAAATCTCCACGCATGTTGCTGCCTCCTTTTATATAATAAGTACATAGACGGAGAAGAAGTGAGTTAATTAAGTTAAGAAACTGGGAGAGATGGGAGCACACGTACCGTGAAAGCTAATGGCTGCTGGCTGCGAGTTATAAACTGGAGCTGGCTTTTGAGAAACAGGTGCTTCCTTGCGCAACGTTATAATACCAGGACTACCACCGCGATAATCTTGTGGAAGTTGTTGGTGTTGGTGTTGGTGTTGCTGTGGCTGGTTGTGCTGATAATCGGGCTGATCTTGTGAGATCGGTTGATGTTGTTGGTATTGTTGTTGTTGATATTGTTGGGGCTGTGAATAAGAATTATATTGATTGGATTGTGGTGCAGTTTGATATTGTTGTTGTGGTGGTGGTTGAGATTGATATTGATTTGATGGAGGAGGAGCTTGATATTGTGGTTGTGGTTGATATTGAGGTTGTGGTTGTTGTTGATGTTGTTGGGTTTGACTATGTGCCCAACTTGGTTGTTGCTGTGGTTGATTATGAGCCCAATTTGGTTGCTGCTGCTGCGGCTGTTGTTGGTGATAATTTGGTGGAGACACCTGCTGCTGTTGAGGTGGCTGTTGATATTGATTTGATGATGGTGGAGCTTGATGTTGATGTGGATACTTATCGTACGAAGGTGCACGATATTGCTGTTGTTGTTGTTGTGGTTGGTGCTGAGGATATTGAGGGTGCGGTTGGTGTACGTATTTGTTGTTGTTGTTGTTATTGTTGTTGGGAGTTAAACATAACATGCATTTCGATTGGTATCGAACAGTAGATTATTCAAATAGGACCATAGAATCACAGAGGTGCACAGACCCAGTAACAGGAACAATAGAGTGTTGTGAGTGTGAGACAGATATACAATATATAAGTATATGTATATAGATAGAGAGAGAGAGAGAGATACGAAAAATGGGGAAAGAAACAAATATATTAAATAAAAGTCTATGGATATAAAAGTGTTAAGAATCTGGTGAATGGATTTGCTTAGATTTTAGAGTTAGAGATGTGTATGTATTATGCGCGTTTCATAAGCTGAAAGAAAGCACGTTATAAAATTAGTTGAAGCAGTGATTAATTTAGTTAAGCTACATATGGTATATTTAGTATATGTATTATATGTACAAGAATGTATTATTTAAATAATTCAGTTATATTTAAAGACTTTAGCAAAGTACAGTTGGCAATTATTATAGATACAGCATATAAACTACATACTTAAGAATAATGAATATAAAAATTAAAGAAAAAATAATCATTTTTAAAGCTTAAAAAGGAGACAGTTATTTACTAAATGCTTTAGCGATTTAAATAAGTAACGCGGAATCTTATAAACGCAGATAACAGACAGATCTTTTGGGCTTCCTATATGTTAGAAATTATAAGATTAAAGTACGCGCAAAGCTTTGCTCACCACTGAGTGAAACACTCATTTGAAACAAACGTGGTCCTTGATTTATACATCATTACACAGCTAAAGCTTAATTCTTCTAAATTTCAACTTTGCAAGCAGCTTAATATACGAAATGAAAATAACAAAATAATAAGAGAAAAACAGCGTCTAAGAAATCCACACAAAAAGCTTTGAGGAACTACATAGGTTGATAGTAAACAGCCAGTCAACATACTAAGAAAATCACGCAAAAACTTAAACCAGCTTTCAAGACCAATTTGATTGCACTTTCGAATATGTTTCTTCAAAACTTATACTTTCAATTGAGCATAACTCTAAAGCAGTGATGCTGATTTAAGCTTAAAAACTTCTTTTTGCTTTATCAATCATTGAAATTTCATTATTAATCTTAGAAGCTTTCCGCTCACAAGCATATAAATCACATAAATCATTCCCCTTTAAAGCTTAAATCTACTAATCAAAAGTCAATAAAAAAAAAATCACACCAAAAGCTTTGAAGGACTTTAATGATGAAGAAAAAACCAAACTAAGAAATACACAGAAAAAATGCTTTTTTTTTTAAATAACTTCTGACCATTCAGCAATTCAAACTGTTTAAGGTAAAAAAAAAAAGAAATGAGAGCGTGTGCGCGGCAGATATGAAGAGGAGTTTGAACGTTTTGCTCTATATAAATATTAGGCTACAAAAAGCTGCCATTGTCTTTCATTTCTTTGATGGGGCAGTACCTGTGGTGCTTGCTGTTGTTGTTGTTGGTGTGGTGCATATGCAGAATAATTATAATCAGAACCTACAGAGCTGCGATATTGATGATGTGGCTTAACCGTTGGTGGTTGAATATGCTTCCAGCCACCAGATGGTGAGGTAGGTTCTTCAATTCTTGGTGATTGTTGTTGATAGGGAACATGTTGGTCCTGCGGCTGATATTGATGCGGCTGCTGTTGTTGATATGGTACACCATTTGTTTGCACCGAAGGTTCATGTGACGGTTGCCTATTGTATTGAGCTTGGGTATATTGAGTAGGTTGCTGCTGTTGGGTTAGTTGATATGGATGCGATGGTTGCTGGGGTGGCTGATATTGTTGTGGTTGTTGTTGTTGCGGGGGTGGTTGATATTGTTGTTGTGGCTGGGGTGCTTCTTGTTGATATTGATTTGGATAAGGCGAATTTTGACGTGCAGTACGTTGAATATTATTATAAATAGGGCCCTGTAAAATGATCGGTGCAACACAGTGCAAAATTCAATGAATTATTTGTGTATACATGGAAAGAGTGGAGCAAGTTGCCTATGCATATATTTATGTAAATACTGGGTACTTAGATAGCTACAAATAATAAATGCTTGTGTAGGAAATAACAAATAAATGTGGTCGCTGTGGTGTAGTGGTAGTGTGTTGGACTGCTACGCAGAGTGTCCGGGGTTCGAATCTCGGCACAGGCAAAATCAAAAAGTAGAAAAAAATAATTTTTCTACACGGCACCACCTCTTGGCAGGCAATGGCAAACCTACAAGAGTAACAATTGCTATGAAAAGCTTTTCACTTCGCCGTTCGGATTCGGCATTAAACTGTAGGTCCCTTTCATTCATGTACAAATATATCACGCACAACATGAGTGGATGCGAAAAGCTCGGCCTAGGCCCTCCATGGGCTATTGTGCCATTAAAAGTAAGTAAGTAGGAAATAACAAAAAGCTTTGTATATAAATCAATCTAACTTCTAAATAAATCACGCTAAAATTCTAGCTCAGTGATGGTCATTTGCTTCGTTAAGTGTAAAAAGATCTTTATTTTCTATAATATACAATATACAATATTATACATACATACATACCGTTGTACATACATACAATACCGGGCATTTTTTTTTAAAGAAAATACACGTTTATTTAATAAAAATGGTTATACATTCAATCTTCAAAGTAATGGCCATTGCTAGCTACACATTTTTCCCATCTCGCAAATTTGTGAATGCCTCGCGACAAAAACTGTTCGTTTTTTGAGTCAAACCAGTCAGCGAGCTATTTTTTCACATTTTCGTACGAATCGAAATGTTGATCCACAAGTGCGTGCCCCATTGATGAAAATAAGTGGTAGTCAGATGGAGCCAAGTCTGGTGAAAAAACCGCATGGGGGAGGGCTTCCCAGCTGTACGAATCTACCAATACCCGAGTCTATTTTGTTCTTGTTCGATGTGATGGTGCATTGTCATCAAGAAAAAGCACTTTGTGTTGCTTAGCTTGATATTCTGGACTTTTTTTTGGCACAAAGCACGGTTCAAATCGGCCAATTGTTGTGTGTTGTTGGTAGCGTTTTACCTGGTTTCAGTGGGTCATACCAGATAACATCTCGCTGATCCCAGAAAACACAGAACATTGTCTTCTTTTCGAAGCGATTTGGCTTTGCTGTCGATTTTGCTGGTGTACCGGGCTTAATATATGATCGTTTACGTTTGGGATTCTCGAAATAGATCCATTTTCCAGATCTATCGCCAGTAACAATTCGATGAAGAATTAACTTTCTTTTGTACCTGGCGAGCAACATTTCACAGGTGGTTTTTCGATTTTCTGGCTGTCTTTCAATCAATTCATGCGGCACCCATCTTCCCTCTGCAGAACCTTCAAAATCAATCCCATGGCTTTTAAACGTTGAGAAATGCATTGTTGGGTCACATTTAATTGTTCTGCAAGGTTCTTCTTGCCTCATCGAGTAAAGCTTGAAATTCGGCATCTTCAAACTTTTTCGGTGGTCTTCCACGTTCTTCGTTTCTCACATCAAAATCGCAACTTTTAAACTTATTGAACCGCTGTGCTTTGCCTAGAGCGTGCTGGCCGTAAGTTTTCGATGAAGCTCCAAAGCAGATTTCTTCAATTGGAAACTGAAAATCAATGATGTTCGCATATCGTAGTTTGTAGGCACAAAATTCGACATTTTTACGAGCGAACAAAAATATGTTGTTGTATGAAACTTGATTGTTTATGAACTGAATATTGTTGACAGAACTAAATGCGAAGAAGCGGCGCCAATGAGTTGGTTTGACAGAGCGTGTAATTTTACCTAGCGACACAGAGATGTCATTTCCGGTTTCATACTTGCCTGAAGGGTGGCAAAATGTCATAGCTTCCGATGGACGAAAATGAATAATGTATTCATTCGATTTGTTATTGAAATAAAGCAATATTTTTGTAAAAAAATACCTCATTTTCAAGTGGTAAATTCAATATTTGTTTTTGTTTTTTTTTTTTGCATTCTAACTTTCACAGGAATTACTTTTTCATTCAAAATGAACTGTCCGTGCCAAACAAAATAAATTAAAGTCGAGTGCTTAAAAATCATTGTGAAACGCTCGGAATATTTTTGTATGTGTATTGCAACTATGAATATTTTAATCAGAATTAATTGCTTTCAACTTTCTACCTTCCAATTAAATTAATATGTCCACTCAAAGTGAAAGCACCAAAAACCAAAAAAACTAAAAAAGTGAAATGCATTTGTTTCACAGGTATGTAATTGAAATAATTGCTCTAATATAATACATTCACACATATACAGTAACACATGCTGTGGTACACACACACACACACACATTCACACCGCCAATTGTTACCCTTTTTTCATTTTATAAAAAAGAATTGCACAAAAAATTGTATTAACATATGAGGTGCGCACCACACACACTCGAACACTCGACCATAAACACATTCCTGAAGGACTTACATTACATTAAAGTTAACCACAGCTTTAATTACCAGCGATTAAAATAAAATTGTTGCTCATTTTTTTCAAAGCACATTCGGGCAATTCGCGCCATTTCCATTGCCTTATAGTGCCTACATTGTTGCGCGATGCTTAAGTGTAGGTCAAAAAGGAGTTTAGTGCAATTTTAGGTGCACATGAAAAAATGTCTGTGTGTGTGTGTGCAATTGAATTAACAACAGCAAATACGGGTAAGTGAAATTTGCACACATTTAGTCATGTGGTAAAATATTAAATTACTATATTTGACATGGTAAGTGCACTTATAAATACATAGTGCAAATAATAGGGGGGCCTGGGACGTAGGACACAAGGTAAAGTTCGTGACAGTCGCAGCTGCGCCCCTGTTCAATCCTTGCGCTTCTATGTTTCAAGTCTACACATAGCCACCTCGTGGCATATCCTGGATAGCGACCTGACACCCGTCAGTGAGCTCAATAATGTGTGCGGCGGGCTTCTCCATGGCGTTGAAGAAATGTTTGTGCGTCGGTCAAATATTCCCCAATGAATCGTCAAGAGGCGGCCAAGACCGATGATCGGTGGTAGTGCCAGCTAAGTAAGTAAGAAAGCAAATAATAGTGGTCGCCGTGGTATACTTGGTAGTGCGTTGGCCTGCTACGCAGAGTGTCCGCCGAGGTTCAAATCTCGGCACAGGTAAAAATCCAAAAAAAAATCAAAAATCCAAAATCATTTTTCTACACGGCACCACCTCTTGGCAGGCAATGGCAAACCGACAACAGTAAAGATTGCCAAAGGAAAGCTTTTCACTTCGCCGTTTGGATTCGGCATAAAACTGTAGGTCCCATCCACTCATGCACAAATATAACACGCACAACATGATTGGATGCGAAAAGCTTCACACAGCCCCATGAGCAGTTGTGCCATTAAAAAAAGAAAGAAGCTGGGTAAAGAGTAAGTAGTGAGAACTTTAAACTTTCAATGTATTACTAAAACAAATGGAAAGCAAAAAAGCTTTTAAAACGTGTGTCTATTGAACATTCTACACCGATTTAGAGCATTGACGAAATCTAGTAGGCATGTCGATCAAACTTCAAGATACCATCATTCAAATGGGAAACTTAAAAGCCCTTAGCTAAACCCTCTGATTAGGATAGAAATGTAAAAGTATAGGTACATAGCTTCCCTATACCAACTAGCTAAGATAAATGTGATTGCGATATACTTTACTTAGGTAAAGTACATAATTCGATTTTCAATCAATTGAACAAAAAAGTAAATAGCACTAATGATTGATGGTGGTTTCAAATTAGACATTGGAACTAAGATTTCAAGAGGACTAGTAACTCAAATTTGACATTTTTTTTAAATAAACTATTAACTAGAAGCTCATATTTTGCTCCTACATATTAAACCAAAATTGTTTAACCAAAGTCTATTAATTTTTTCTGGAAGTTTTCACTATTTTACTTTAATATTTTAAAAAACAAGTGTGACAAATATAACACATTTACCTAAATAAGAAAAAAATCGAATAAGAAAGAAAAAAAGAAATAGAAAAGAAAATGTAGCAACAAAGGCAATTGTTGTTGAAATTAACTTAATTTGTGATCGCGTGCCACATGAAACAATAAAGTTATAGAAAAGAACAGGAACAAAAAAAAAAAGAGGGAAATAATGTGAAAACAAGTAAAAAAAAAATATTTAAAAAAAGTTTTTCATTTTGTGTGAAGACGATATCAGCAAAAGTTCCTGTTTAAGGCTATTGCCACATGAAAACTGGCAACAGACGGAGGACAGGGCGCCATATAGAAGTTGGGGTGGGACAGTGTGGAGGGGGGTAATACCATAATGACAGGCTCTAAAATGCCTTGTGAAAATTTTCTGCTTTATTGGTTTCATAAAGTTATAAAATTTAAAAGATAAGCCAAATGCATATTACTTGAATACACATTAACACACACACACACATGAATGTATATAAGGATTGAAGTAAGAGTTGGCGGGCACATTATAACATCTAGCCCCTCCATCAAGTATCTCGGAGTCATTCTTGACTACCGCATGAACTTTAAGGAGCACCTCATACATACAAGCGAAAAGGCAAGAAAAGTGAGCATGGCCATTGCAAGATTAATGCCTAATGTCGGTGGCCCAAGTCACCGAACTCTTCTGGCAATTGTTAGTACGTCAATCCTAATGTACGCGGCACCAATCTGGGTAACAGCTACAAAAGTACAAACGTACATGAAACCACCTGCCTCAGTGTATAGGCTGTCGTCACTAAGGGTATGCTGTGGTTTTAGAACAGTGTCGGACAATGCGGCGAACCTCCTGGCAAGCAGATGCCCTATCGACATAGTGGCAAGAGCAGCTGCAGAAGTCAGCAAAAATCCGGAAGGCCGCGTAGCGCTTGCAGAAAAATACATTGAAAAGTAGCAACATCGATGGGAGACATCAACGAAAGGTCGGTGGACGAGGACATTGATCCCTAGTGTGGAGAGGTGGGTTAATAGGAATCATGGGGAGATAAATTATCACCTCACACAGTTCCTATCAGGATACGGATGCTTCCGCCAGTATCTGTACAAATACACCCACGTTGACCATCCGTAGTGTCTATTTTGGATGGGAAAATCGAGAATGCTGAACATATCTTATTAGAATGCGGCAGATTTGTGGATGCCAGAAACCAACTTCGGATGATTGTTGGCGAGCTACTCAACCCAGAGGGACTGGTGAACTCCATGTTGCTGGCAAAAGAGAAATGGCATGAATGCAGCGAGGTCATAGCACAGCAGCGAGGCGAGCAAATAATTAAATGGAAAAGTGGGTCGAACCCCTTTTCCTGCCCCGCGAAGTAAATCCTTCACTGGTAGTGCCGCGGGGATACACAGGACAGTGCTCGTAGGAGGTGGGTTTAGTCCGTAGGTGCATGGAAAAAAAAAACAAAAAAACATGAATGTATGTACCTGTGTATGTATGTACCATATGTATGTTTATACATATGGTATCTAAGTATGCATGCTCAAGTTGAAATCGACACATGGGCAAGCAGCCAGGCAGACAGATAGACATTTTACTCATACTAGAAGTTTTGGGGTTTGTTGTTGTTGTTGTTGTTGTTTTTTCTCTTTCGAAAAATGAGAATGCGACATAGTAAATAACAAATGAAAACCAATTAATTCTTAAAATGTTTTGCTTGAAATTGAATATTTTGAATTCTTTGTAATTGATATAAGTTTTCTATTGATATATTGTAAGAGTGATTGATTGATAAGGTTGCATTGGAAATGATTATAATTTTCATTAAGTAAAAAGTTTATTTTCATTATACTTTTACTTTTAATGGCACAACAGCCCATGGAGGGCCTAGGCCGAGCTTTTCGCATCCACTCATGTCGTGCGTGTTATATTTGTACATGAATGGATTGGACCGACAGTTTTATGGCGAGTCCAAACGGCGAAGTGAAAAGCTTTTCATAGCAATTTTTACTCTTGTACTCTTGTAGGTTTGCCATTGCCTGCCGACGTGGTACCGTGTAGAAACATTATTTATTCTACTTTTTGATTTTTTGATTTTGCCTGTGCCAAGATTCGAACCCCGGACACTCTGCAGTCCAACAACCACAATTAAAAAGTTTATTACTTCCTTATAAATATGTAAAATTTTATTTAGTTTATTTTTTTTTTAATTGCTCGTGAATTATGAATATATTCAGTTGTAATTCTAATTTACTTAAACTATAATGATTTAATTAGAAAAAAATAGGAACTTACTAAATAGGAACTTTTCTAGGGTTAATGCGAATTCTGCATTAATAACAACCACAATGTCAGCCTTGAGATCATCAAGCTGAGATTAACTCTTGCCAATAGGTGTTACTACGGGCTCAGTAGGCAATTGAGAAGCTCAGCCCTATCTCGACCTACGAAAATAACGCTGTGTACGTACCTAATCCATTCCGTCCTAATAAGTATATGGCACAGAGAGGCTGTTAGAAGGCTGTTAGGAGCCAACAAGTTCCTGGATACGAATCCAGATAATGCCAAAGGGATTGGTTCTAATCATTGTGATTCTTGATAATAATACCGAATTAGAAAATATTCTTACATTCTACTCTGCAGTGGGCATACTACTTTGTAGGCTCAGAGAACATCTTGGTAAAATCGACTTTAAATAAAATTCCAACATTTACGTTTTGTTTTGAGGAAAAGAAATCATTATAACATATTTTTGGATGTTGTTGAGCACTCATGTATGTATAACAGAAAAAAAGCCTTACAAATGTACCAACTACACTGAATCGAATCTGCATCTACAGATCCGGCTATGATATTTGACTACTTAGGGGCAGATTGTGCAGCAAATCGCGTACGGATAGGTACAAAGAGAAAGCTGGATGTCGAAAAGCTGCAATCACAACAGACAACCGAAGTCTTGGCCAACCAACTCACACTCCTCCTATCGCAAAACACCCCTGAACTTGATGATATATGCGCGCAGTGGACGCACATTTCCCGCTCTATGCGTACGGCTGCCGAAGAGGTGCTAGGCTACCACCGTCGGCGGAGAAATATGTGGTACGACCAAGAGTGTTGCGATGCTACTGAAGCGAAAAACGCTGTTTACCGAGCCACCCTGCAGGTAGTTGCAACGCGAGCTGCTAAGGAGTGATACAGAGAGTTGAGGAGTGAGGAGTGAGGAGAAACGTCTTTTCAGGCGCAAGAAAAGAGATGAAGAAAGACGCGAGTTCAATGATATCGAAATGTTGCGGGACAAGAACGAGGTCCGAAAATTCTTTAAAAGAATAAGACGCCTGACTGATGGTTTGAAGACCGGGGCCTCCTTCCGCAAGGATGAAGACGGATATCTGGTGGGAGATGTTCAGGGCATAATGCGATTATGGAGGGAGTACTTTTCGCAGCTGCTTAATGGCGATGACTGCACTAATCCCGCCACCGCGGAATTTACTCCGGAAACCCCAATCTCTGACGGCGTTGAAGTACCGCCGCTCGACTATGAGGAGATCTTAACAGCTATTGCTCGGGTGAAAAACAATAAGGCTGCAGGTGCAGATGGCCTGACTGCTGAGTTGTTTAAGACCGGAGGGAAAGAGCTGAAAAAACGCATGCATGAGCTTCTATGCAGAATATGGTCGGATGAAAGCATGCCAAGTGATTGGAACTTCAGCGTACTCTGCCCAATCCATAAGAAAGGTGATTCCACGATCTGCGCCAACTACTGTGGGATAAGCCTTCTTAATATTGCATATAAGGTTCTATCGAGTGTACTGTGCGAAAGACTGCAGCCCATCGTCAACAAACTGATTGGACCTTATCAGTGTGGCTTCAGGCCTGGTAAATCCACCATCGACCAGACATTCACACTACGCCAAATCCTGGAAAAGACCCGAGAAAAACAGATCGACACCCATAATCTATTTGTCGATTATAAAGCAGCCTTTGACAGCACGATTAGGGATCACTTCTATGCCGCAATGTCTGATTTTGGTATCCCTGAAAAGCTCATTCGTCTTTGCAAAATGACACTAACCAACACCACCAGCGCAGTGAAAATTGGGACAGATCTCTCCGCTCCAGTTGATGCCAAAAGAGGTTTCAGACTACAGACAAGGTGACTCCCTATTGTGCGACTTCTTTAACCTTATGCTGGAGAACATAATTCGAGCTGCGAACATCGACATCTCTGGCACTATCTTCTACAAGAGTGTCATGCTGCTAGCATACGCTGATGGTATTGATATCATTGGTACAAACGCGCGAGCAGTCAGTGCAGCATTCTTCAACCTGGAAAGGGAGTCTCGACGAGTGGGTCTAGTGGTAAACGACGACAAAACGAAATACCTTGTGTCAACTAACAAAGAGTCACGGCGTCTTGGACAAAATGTCACTGTTGACAATTATACTTTTCAAGTTAATAACTTTTTGTGTTAAAAAAAAAAAAAAATAGTGAGAGTTGGAATGTTAGTGTACACGTGTAGGTCATGTAGGTCGCAAACATTCAAAACGAAAGCTCTGGTTCATACCAGCTCTTAGCAATGTTTTAAAGCAACTTCAATGTTCTGAAAGTACATGATCATACCATTGGTACTAGATATACATATACTCATATATACATGTATTACATAGTACATACTTATGAACATATGTAGTAGCTCAACATAGCCATAGACAAGCGCTAAATTCACATAATATGTTAAATTTAAGTTCTTTATCTAATTTTAATTGAAACTCAGGAAAATAAGTCCCTTCAGTAACTTCAGTAACATCAATTACGAAAGAAAAACTCCTGAAAGACCTATACTTCTTTATTACTTAGGTACTTTGTCTTTGTCTTTAAATTCTGCTAAAAGAATATATATACTATATATTAACTTTAGAATTTAATCTTAAAATTCTCCGGACAGAACCGCAATCTTTTTCAAAATCCACACAATGCGCGCTTTAATGCAAATCAATGCAAAGCGATTTATAAAATATTTATGTAGCGAAAGAAAGAAAATTGAAGTTTACAATCTTTAATTTAAGTCAACATGCGACGAACTATATTAAAAGTAAAAGAAAATCATAAAAAATGAGCATTGTCAATAATAACTTAAATTGCATTATGAAATTTTATGCATGTGACATAATATAAAAATAATATAATGATGATAACAATAAAAATAATAAAAAGAAAGAAGAACAAAAGAGCAAAATTACTATGAAATATCAAAAATGAAAAGAAAAGGAAAAATATTGGCTTAAACTTAAATGCATACACACACACACACATTCACACACTACACACACACACGTACACACACGAAAAACAGCAGTGAAGAATGTTGAGGGTACGTGGCTTGCGGCAAAAATGGCATAAAGCATTATATTGACAATAAAGAAGTTTAAACGCCTCGTGACATTTGACTTTGAATGTCGTGTAATTTACTTGCAATGAACCGTTTTGGCCATAAAAAGCGACGAGAACACACCAACGAGCAGCGATATGGAATGGAAGAAAAGTGGCAGTAGGTTGAACCGTTGTGACAACAGTGGCAGCAGGTAAGAATGGTACAGGCGGTCAGAGTATGTCCGCCCCCTCACCCATCTTAAAAGATACTTGCCAACAAACAAACAAACGAGTATGTACATTCACACACATACACACACATACAGTCATGGGTATAGGACGTAAGGAAGGCGTTACAGCTATGGTGTTTTTTCTTTTATTGTTGTAATCATAATTTCGATCAAGAATAATAAGAATTGTGTAATAATAACAATAATAACAAAAGAAAGAAAATATTAAAAAGGAGTGACATGAATTGCTGAGTAAGTTCCTTCCTTATACATACATACATATATAGTACATAATATACATAAGGAATCTAACACAAGAAAGTAAAACAGAAAACAAACAGAAAATGATAAAAAATACCACGTAAAATATATTATACTTTTTTTGTATTATATTTTCATATTTCGGCACCCTACACTGAAGGCGTGCAGAAGAACTGGACGCTTGGAATGGCGTGAATTCAGATTACAAAGGTTTCATTTAGATTTATGAACCCTTCATTTATCCAGAACCTTTTCAAAACCTGTACATTTATTCAAAGTATAAATTTTGACAGCTTGCATCCACGGTATTAAAGTCCTAAAAACTTGATTGAATGATGTTTTAACATTAAAGTTTAAAATGCCCTAATAGTGACTAGAAAGAAAATCAAGCGAGCTTTCTGATAAACCTTGCCTGTTAAGCCTTCATGATTAGCTGAAAAACAGCAATTTTGACTGACTTGATATTTGTATTCCAGTTGATTTCTTTGTGCTATCCTGGAGTTCTGGACTTTGGAAGATTTGAAACATTCAACTTTCTATCTTTTGCTAGACTGCATATAATGCAGGGTACAACAACAAGTCGGTATAAAGCAGCTACACAGTACACATATTTTCCTTGTGTGTTTGTGTGTGTGTGTATGTTAACTGTTTCATGGGATACTTGCAACATAATGTTCTGCATTTAGCCTATTTATTATTTGTTGTTGTTGTTGTTTGTTTGAATTCTTTGTTGGTTTTTCTTTTCGTTTTTCTGTTTGCCCAAAAAAACGTAAAATAATATTTTTATTATTTCTTGCAAATTTATACCTACTTCCTTTTTTATGTGTGTGTGTATGTGTATGTGTTTTTGCATTTTGTTACAGAAACTTTGGTCTTTGCCCATTTAAACAAAGAATACTAAGGCAAACATGTAGCAAGCGGCAGTGGTTCTAGATGTGGCAAGCATAGCCTGCGAAAGTGTTGCCAAATATTTTTATGCCCACCATTTTGCGGCAGCATATACAATACTCACATAATAAAATGTAACATAGCAAATTCATACACAAGTAGCAACATAAAATGATAAACTTCTCTTCAACGAAATAAAATAAAATGCATGGCACGTTTTACAGAAATGCGAGAATGTAATGTTTTTCAGGGTTGAGTGCTTAAAATTTATGAAAAACCACAGTTTTTTTTTGGTTTTGCTATTCTGTCTCTACGAGACAATTGTCGCTTATTTGACACTTTGTAAGTTTTATAATGTGTTTAAGGAAATGAGAAAAGAATTCGGCCGGAAAGTTTGTGGAATGTTCTCTAAATTATACCTAAGTATAAAAATGTAATAACGATAATAAAGTTATACAAATATTTGTTTTAGACAAGCTGACCGTTCATTAAAGTATATGTATTTGATTAAATAATACACTAAAGATTAATTTCATATAATTAATTTCAATTGAATTTCAGTTAATTCATTAATTTAATAGAGGGAACTTACTTGAGTACTAAATATTAGTGGCAACACGGTTTGGTTCGGGCCTTGAAGTTGGTTGTCGTTAAATCGATGGCAATAGTAAAATCATATCGTGAAACATCGTAAAAAGAAACTCTTTTTTTCTTTACTTTTAATGGCACAACAGCCCATGGAGGGCATACGCCCAGCTTTTCACCATATCTTTATTTCAGCTCTCAAGTTATTGGTTTTATTAAGCTTAATTAACTGTCAATTGCAATGGGCAAAGTCTACAAAGTTCTATAACGAGAACGAGCTGAAAGTTCGAAATTACATCTAACAATTTGCGATCATTTACAACACAGTTCTACTAATTAAGCTTTTTTGTTTATGTTTTAAAGTATTTTAAATAAGTACCTAACGCTGCATTTAGACCGCCCGAACGAACGAAAGAATCTTCATTGGTGTGTTCGGTATAAAATGTACAAGAACAATGTTCAGGCGGTGTGAACGGTTACATACTTCGAACGAACGAAAAAATCTTAGTTCGGGATGATCGAACTGAGTTAAATATTTTTTTGGCGAATGCATTATTGCTGTTGTTGTGTAATTGTGAAAATTATGTAAAAAGGGAATGGGAAAACAACTGGAAAAGAAGTAAAAACGTAGTTGACGTATAGTGCAATGCAATACTGACAACATATGGCATTTTGCTAGAAAATTTAAAGTGATTGTTTTGGTACATTGTAATTTGGCACCTACTTATATCAGGCGAGCGAACAAGATGGCTTCTGATGTTTATTCGGAGCATATATTCGGCCGGTGTAAACGGTTGCGTGAATGTACGTTTATTAGTTAAATTTCTACGCGAAAAATCTTCAGCGAGTTTAACCTAATAAATATACACATTTACAGAAAAGTCACTCAATTTCTAAGAAAAGGACTTGAAGAATCATTAATTCCTTGGTTGTGAAGATAAGTAAATATAATGTAATTTTTCCCCATTCGAATGCACAGAGCCTTCTGGTTCTGTTAAAATCAAGCAGGACTTCAAAGACGTTTTCAAAATAGAACTTCCTCATTTATAAGTGAAAAAAGCTAACTTGATCCTCTTGTGACATCACTTTGCATTATAAATAGGACTTTAAAATTTGAAATTAATTTTAATTTAAAAAATTACAGCAAATCGCCAATTTTGATGAAAATTTCGAAATACTCGAAACTTAACTCTACTGAAAATAATTGAAGTGTTAACAATAGTCTCTCTTGAACTCATAAATAACGGTTTTGAGCAACCCATGTATAATACATTGAAAAAGAGACACTCTCTATGATCTCTGCTGTACATTGTATGTAAATCTGTAATAATATTTAACACATCAAAGTTTGTTTTTATGAAAAATGAGAGAATATGGTAGGTTTAACAACAAATGAGAGTTACGATATCAGATATGGCGAATGAGTAAATTAAATTAATGAACAAAATAACTACATTGGATAGAGAGTCATTGAGAGAGTTACGATTTATGTACTCCTATTTTTATTTTCAGGTATATCGAAAAAGCTGGAAAACAGAAGATAAGTATACTTTTTCTCTCCTTTTATGAAAACTCGACTAGAATATGAAATTTTTTTTCCATAGTCCTTACGAAAAAGTAGCAACAATTTTTGACAGCTCGAAAGAATTTTGAATTAGTTGAGTTATAATCTTGTAAGCAGTTGAAAAATGATGAAAGTTTTTAATATTTATTTATGATGAATTAAATACTTTAGAAAAACATTATGTTACATATCTTTTTGAGTTCAAGTTTTTCCAAATAATTTGCTTTAAACGGGAAATTTGTATTTTTTATCATACATATTTATTTTACATATTCACTCATATATTAAAATAATATGTAAACGATTAATTACATTTTTGTTTACTCTTCCATGAGTTTGTCTGCAGCACATAAATAAACATACATATATCTATTTATTTTTACAAATACATACATACTTGTATACCAACTGCGAATATATTTATGCTATTTTTGTTGCATTGGTTAAATATTTCTATAAAATATTTTTGCATATCCGGCAGATAGCGGAAGTAGTTTGTATGTTTGTTTGTTTGCTTGCATGAGAACATTTTCAATGGGTCTTTATTCTTTGTTTGTTTGTTTTTGTTTTGCTCTGCGTACTGTTTTGTTTTATAATATTTAACAATATGTAAATCTGCTTTCACGCATGTTTTGTGACTGTCGCCATAAATTCTTTTTACTGGCTATGTATAGAAGATGTATGTAGTATATAAGTATGTATAATTATATATATTTGTATATACATACATATAATAAAATTTAAGTAAATATGTCACACTGATGTCAGTGGATTATTGGAAAACTCCATCGATAGGTCTATCAGTACTAAATATTATGTACTTAATAATTTCGATTGATATCTATTGGAGGAAAAGTTTAACGAATGCAATTTTTCTGATACTTGGTATTTTGAAACTTTTAGTTGATGCGAAAACTTTGATATACATATGTATTTATATGTACATACATACATACTAAATGATATCAGACAATCTGTAGGATATATTAAATTTTACAGTGAAAGATATGATATCAGCAATTTACACTATGTTCCTGAGTTTCTACATATATGAAAGCTTCTATTCTATTCTAACTAAAAGTTCCCAACTACTTAATTTTCTCTAGAATTGCAAAAGAAATAGTAAATTTTTCAGCAATTTACACTAAGTATGTTCCTGAGTTTCTATATTCAATAAACTATGTACAATCAAAATGGAAAAAGTTTAGAAATTTATTACAACAGCAAGAAAATACAATTCCCTCGATTGTAGATACCTTTTCATATTGAGCGATGTTCGCCAAAATTATCCCAACTAATTTTCCCTAGAATTACTAAAGAAAGGGGCTGAAGTTAAATTTTTGGTTAGAAAGACGAATTTCGAAAAAACGGTGCTTTCGATAATTAGGCAATAATTTTTTCCCAATAGAAATCGATTAGGGAAATATGCCACCCTGTTTGTGAGTTTATATTTAAGATAAGAGTACGTTATCTGAGAGAGCTGTTATCTGATTGGTCCATTTCTATATTCTGTCATGACTATAACAAGACAACAATAACTATTTAGTACAGTTGCTTTGGAATTTTCGGTCAGAGTGAAAATTCGGGAAATGTGAATTGTTTCAGAGCGATATACTTATGTACTTAGGAAAAGAAGTTGTCGAAGAACCACAGGAAAATGGTAAAAAAAAGCTTAATGCCCGTGCAGTTTATTGCTTAAGGTTTCAATTCTAACTAAACCAAAACAAAATTTTTTTAAATTAACAGCTTAAACTGTTAAAGGTAGAAAATTTTATTTCTCAAAGGGGTTACATAAACTTCGTCGATGTCACAATTTCCTACTTAATTGGAATTAAGGAGTTATAAATCATATTCGTAATTCCTCACCCTTGATATAATCAAATCTGCTCGAGAAGACGTGAACGTGAGTCATTTACAATTGACGTGCCGCTTAATACTTGAACTTTTCATGGGCGCTGTTCTATTTCCTTATTTATTATTATTATTATATTTCACTTTTACAACACACAATGAAACAAAAAACCAGTGCAACATTCTTGTAGTTTTGAAGGAGGTTCTTTTGTTTTGTAGTTGCAATAATTTTATTGTACATTTTTGTAAATATGTTGCCATTCGTGATTAGTCTACGTTGGTTGTTTTGTTCGTTCCTGTTATGTAATGTGGGTGTAAAACTAAAGCTATTCCAGTTTTTACAGCTTGGTTAAAAAGTGAAAGAGGAAAAGAAAGACGTAACGTTTTGGCGCGCCCACATTTCGCGCGTAATGAAAGCATAAAAAATTTAACAATTCGTTAGCTTTGCACTGAAATGCAGCAGCAACAACAACATCACAATGTATTACATTGCAATGAAAGTGGAAACTGCAAATGCAATTGCAATGGCATAAGTGAGAATTGCTCAGACGAAAAATGTTGGTATGTGTGTGTGTGCAACATAACTTTTGCTGTATGCAATAAAATTGCAATTTTCCCATGCATAAATCCCTATTTTTTTTTTCTCATTCACTCACCGCCAGCTACCGTTTGCTCTATATTTTTATTATTATTTTCTCTTTTTTTCTTACTTCATTTTAGCACACTACGCTTGTGTGATGAATGCGTGTGTGTGTGTGTGTGCCTATTTGTGTGTTGCCAGTACACACTTAATCAACAGCATAAATATATTATGTAAATTGCATATGAATTGCAAAAATCCATGTCAGTTTTACATTGCAACATTGCAATGCCAATGCGTTGGTTGGTAGCTGGCTAGCTTTCTGGTGTTCACACTTGCATATGCACACACGTTTGCACGTATGCAGGACCTACATTTCATGTTACGTATAGTACGTGTATGTTGGCTTGCTGGCGTTTGCGCTTGTACGTATGTGAGATGATCTGTCATTATGCATTGAAATGTCTGTGTGTCTGCAATAAAAGCAGCATTTACTTTTATTCCCTTTGTTGCTGATGTCGCTATGGCTGTTGAAAATCATTTGTCGTTGCTATCCCGCATGCAAAATACAATTATTTAATATGATATTTTAATTAAAATTTTCTAAAAAAATAATTTAAAAATCGCAGTATAATTCATATAATTTATATTTAAGTTTAAAAAGGCCTACAAAAAAAAACAAACAAAAAATAACCATAAATAATTGCCAACAACATTGCAGTGTGCCTGCCTACTGGGCAGCACCCTTCAATGTTTGGTGTTGCATATCCGCTGTTAATGCGCTATAATAACAATATTGCGCAATTTTGCCTTCCTGCTTTCTCACTCTCTCTCTCGCTCGCTCGCATGCATGCTGCTTGCTTCTCCTTTCATCACTTCTCTTCACTCATGCATTTTCACTTAAATTTTCATGAAAGTTTTAATTATTAAATTCGTAAATAATGTAACTTTTTTATCGTGAATTTCAACATAGGCTTTAATTTACCTATGGTTGTTATTAAAGCAATTTTTTGGTTACAAAAAAAAAAAAAAAACACATAAATAGGTACATATTCTTATACCACATGTATACTGGTGTTGCTGTTGCTGTTGTTGTTGCTTTTTAACGAGATTGTTTTAAATGTAATTAAATTTAACTCTGAACGTAAGTTGCTCGTAATGTTTCTGGTATGCATCCGATTGTGATATGAAATTATTCACACATGCACACATACATTCATACATACATTCATACAACATATACCCCATACATAGTATAAGAATGGTTAAAGTAAACCCAGCAAGTAAGTGTACGAGTGTATGTATACATTCAAAAGGAAGCCATTACGGAACGCATTCAAAAGTAATGAGCAAAATAAAAAATCTCTTCCAGAATAAGTTTTTGAATCGAATGGTAGGTTTCATTTATGATATAAAAATTACCCTTGAAATCTAGCGGTCACCTGAGTGACGCTAAGTATTATTCACCTCAATTGATATTATTCACCTCTATTTATAGTACGAGTATTCTATGCTTAAGGCAGAACAGAGCACCATCCAACACTAGTCAAGTATTTCATGAATTCAATATTTTCCATACAAATCTGAACTAGTGACACTTTACTTTCTTTCTGTTAATGGCACAACAGCCCATGGAGGGCCTAGGACAAGCTGGTTCACTTGCTGGGCTTATAATATGTACATTACTCGGTAGTAGTCATATGAAAAATTACTGACAACAATTGAAATTTTGCAGTTGTTGTATTTAATTTTTACTTATTTGTTGTTTTTATGCGCTTTAATGTTGTCATTAATTGACTGAAGTTTACATACATTTTTGTGGTATGTGAGTGTTGCTGTTGTTGTTTTGCATAAGTATGTGTTACTTGAATCTCATTCTCATTTTACCATTAAATGGTTTTTGTTTTTGTTTTGTTTTTTGATGTATGCACATGAAACATATGTATTTAAATTCGTAAAAAAAAAAAAAAAAATGTAGACTGTATTTAAAAAAGGATTTAATTGTTGTTGTTAGTTTTGTCGGTTATATTCATTTCTGTGTAATTATTTATATTTAATTTTATTGTTAATTATGATAGTACAGTTTCATGATTGTTTCTGATTTTTGTAATTGTATAGTGAAACTTTGAATAAATCATTGAATTTATAGAGGAAGGAGCAGAAGTAATTCCTTCTAGGAAGGCGATCTTCGACGAACTCGATAGTCTAGTGGATAGAGCCCTAGAAATTCACCCGGGAAGGTTAGGGCTTCGATTCCGCAATTGTTCTGGTGGTTAATTGTCATGAAAAGTTTTAATATTTCATATCAAGTACCGATATGAGGTGAATGAGAATTATAATACAAGTAAATCTCTTGACAGGCAATGGTAAAATCACCAAGTGATAACAAACTGCCACCTCGCTGATGTGAACCAAATCCACATTTGCCTAAACATGTTATCAGAGTTCTACCGGAATCGTCGAAGTGGCCTAAATTGATTAAAAATGAATATGGATTGGGCCAATTTTGCACTCAATGCCTTATAAAATATTGAATTTAAATGTTACATTTTAGGTAGAAGCACAAAATGATGTGAAAGTCTAGATATCGGAAAGGCTTTGCTTCTTGATGTGAAAATTACTTACTTTCGATAGGGTAAAATGTTTGCTGTGCCTCTGCTACAAAATCCTAGTATCCTCTCCAGCACAAAATCTCTATAGAAAAGTGTTAAGCAATTTGGATTTTCCTATTCACATTTGAATAGGCACACATTTTCTGCCGACTTCTTCAACATAAGTATGTTTGTACACGAATGGAAGAGATCTACAATTCATTGTAGTGAGCATCTTTATTGTAAATGTTTATAATTGCATACTTTTAGGGTTAAGACATATGGTAGTTTTGTGATTTAATTTTTTCCCCATATCCATCCCCATGCTAAACTCCATAAAAGAAATATTAAAACTTCAGTATTTTCGAGAACATTTTAGTAATTAAAGTAATTTATAAAAATTATAAAGTTTTTAGCAAAAAAATGTTTAATAGGCCATAAAGTGTACAGGAAACATTTTCACTGGAAAACTTTTCAATAAGCACCCATATGATATACATATGTACACACATACTCATGTAAATATGTTTGCAACAACATTAAGAAACAAGTAGAGATTTCACTAATTGCAGTGTTGCCAGAGTCAGAACAGAGAGTGTGTGTTTTTTGTTTTAAACATTTTACGAGTACCATAATGTAATCCTTTTTTTTTTTGCTATATGTTTTTCTGTTCTCATTTTGGCTGAGTTTTTATTTGTTGGGGTGAAATTTTGCTTAATTTCAGTCATATTTTCTATTTAACGTTACCCAAGAGGCCTATTTAAGTGCTCGTTAACTTTCACATATGTAGGTGTGTACGTGTGTGTGTGTTTGTGTGTGTGTGCGTGTGTGTGTGTGTTCATGAATGGCCGAGACCACCGAGTCATTTATGTGAGGGCAGCAGCAGCAAAGTGGTAGATAGACTCTTAGTTATATTTATGTATATTTGTGTTACATGAGTAAACTAATTGTTGTCGTTGTCGTAGTCGTTGCTGTTGCTGCTATTTTAACTACAAAAAAGTCAAGTTATTATTGAAAGAGAAACCAACGACAACGATGACTTCGAAGCCTAACTACACAACACAATTTCCATGTGATATTGTGTGTAGTATATTTCTGTCGCAGACAAAAGTCTAGACGACAGACACACATTGTCTTTATGAGTGTCTATGAATGATGTCTAAAAATAATTGCATTTGAATGAACTCGCTAAAAACTCGCACGAGTTTATTTAAGTGCGATGGAAGGAGTGTAGGGCTGAAACTTAGCTGCGCTGGAGCCTGAAACTCTCCAAATAAAAATATCATAATGATACGGCCTGTTAAGCGTAAAAGAAGCAGCCAAGAATAAAGGCGAGTAATGCTTTAGACATGTATAAAACATAACAATTTTTTCGGCTACTACTACCACACATACACACTCATGAGTATCCACCGAGCTATTTGTTTAATATTAGCTCCACAAGGGGTACACATGAAGACAATATCTTTAAACCACAAAAGTATGTAGAAAGAAAGCAAGCAAGCACCACAAACATACCAGCCAACGAAATACACAAAGAAAAAAAAGACTAATAACTGCTCCCAACTGCATGATAAAAGCCTAGTTACATACAAACACTTACAGCAATGTATGTACATAGATATGTGTAAGTGTGTGTCTGTGTGAAAATAATGCTAAAGCATTTATATTCGTATCCTTAATTATTATTAAGTGCCCAAACTATTTATAAGTAAGAAATAATTTATGACCAAAGTTAAGTAAGAGCATGTGTGTATGTGTGTGTGTGTGTGTAAGGGCATTTTTGAAATTGCTTGGTATTGTTACTGCACACACATGTACACATATAGCCTTCAAAAATATCTCTTTATCCATGGTGAATTCAAGAGAGCAAGAGCGGGAGCGAGAGTGAGTGTGAGAGCGCACCACAACGAAAATTGGCATGCATTTATGGTTAAAGATTGCGGTTGCGAATTTTCGAAAATTCTTTTGCGGTGTTGAAACTGAAAGTTTAATTTTGATTTATTGCTAAATTGAATATTGAATTTTATCCCCAAAATCTTTTTATATCCTGCTTTGCTCCACTTACTTTGTGTGTTTTGCGTGTGCCGTGCACTGGGGAGGGAAAATATGCATTTGCGTATATTTTATATGTGACTTTTTTGTAGCTAGTACAATTTTTTTGCTCGCAAATTTCGTACAATTTGCGGCTTCACATTTATTTATTCAAATAAAAGATACAATTTATTTAAAGTAACGTAATGTGTATTTTTTTGCTGCTGTTTTTGTTGCGGTGCAGTTTGTGGCTTGTATGCTATTCTTAAAATTTTTTATTTTTTAGTACCCTCATAAATTTCGTAAGCACGGGGCACATTAAAGCATTAATGTGGGTGCACCAAAACAACGATTTCATACTAAACACATATTTAAATTGTTGTTTCTGTTTTTAAATTGACTTATAATTTTTTGACTTTCAGAAATTTGTACTTATATACTTAATTGTAGTATGTCCACAAGTGCCTCAAAAACAATTTCCATGAGGGCTGGGGCCTCTTCCTGCAAGAACGAACATCGAAATCTGGTGACAGATACCCACGCAGGGCACTGTGAAGCTATGGAGCGAGCATTTCTCGCAGCTGATTAATAGCGATGACAGTAATAATCTCGCCACTGGGGATTCTGCTTCGGTAACCCCGATCAGTGCAGGCGTTGAACTACAATTATACTTTTGAAGTCGTCTAGGATTTCGTTAATCTAGAATCTAGCATTAACAGATTAACTGTTGCCAACAGTTGTTACTACGGATTCAATAGGCAATTGAGAGGCAGAGCCCTCTGTCGACCGACGAAAATACGCTCTACATATAATTCCCTTATTCTATGGCATTGAGACGTGGACATTGACCTACAATGATGAGAGGCTGTTAGGAGTGTTAGAGAGGAGGATATTCTGTAAGAAATCTCCAAAGTGAGGCCAGTTGTGCGGTTTCTGCAATAAACAAATATTTCAAGGATGTGAAATGAAGGTCATTTAAGTGGGTTTCGGAACCAATCGATCCGACTCAATTGATTTTAGATGTACTTTAGGAAAAGATTTTTGACCTGTCATATACTTGGAGGGTTTGCTACCACCTTATAAGTACTATGTATTCGGTATCTTAGGTAGCAAAGAAACTCAGAAGCTACCCTCTATAGCCATTTTTTACATATCTCAAATAACTTTCATTTCGATAGTATAATAAGATTGCTTTGTATTGTCTGCGAAGGTATTTTAAACTTTTCTTCAGATGGCCCTCACGATTTTATAAAAGTTATATGTCTTGCAACAACGTGCTTTTAACAGGCAACTCTGCTTCTTTACTATACATAATTAGGAAACAATCAATTTATGAGCTAAATAGATCTTAATATCTATCTTCTGATAGTAGTGGTTGTTTGTGGTATTCAAACTTTTAACCGATATCTTTGATATGTCGTTGTTATCGAAGAGCACATATGAACGCGATTGGTGAAACGGTTTCGAAAATTATAGCTACAATTTAAAATTAAAAAAAAGAAACAATAAAAAGGCCAATGCTTGGAGCAACTAGAGTACAGAATTCCATATATCAAAATGGTATGGGACCTGTGGGCTGGCAGCCGTGTCGAAGTAAAGTTCGAAGTAGAACAGATAGTAACTGTAACTGTAACTGGCAACTGTTTATTTCTTAGATAAAAATTCATTACAATTCATTACGTATACATAATTTACAAAGAAGAGAAAAGAAATTGTCTTACCGTAGTCAGCACTTCACTTCAACTTACTGTTCAAATGTCTCAGAATCAAATCTAACAGAATTTTCATGTGCAAATCTAACGGGATTTTCATGTGGTTGAGTTTGAACGAAAGTTATTTGCTGACTACGTTAAGATCACACGGTTGCATTTAATTTCAATATTTTACAGGACCAATGCTTTTTATTCAGAAATACATTATTGAAATTGAAATTGAAATACGTAATACTTATGATGTGACTTTTGAAATAATAATATCTGCATTAAATCGATGAACTAAATCGGTGGTGATAGTATCCAATTTCACTTTATGTACAAGACCCATTAAAGTTATGAACAAAAATTATGTATTTTATGGAATGAGATATGAACCGATATTTAAATTTTGCCCTGATTTACTTACATAGTATAAAATTGAGTATAACATTGAGTATGAACACAATATGCTAACATAGGTAATTCCACAGGTAATTCATTTGTTTCACAAGGAGTAAGCATCAACACTTGTTTAAAAATAATATTGTACTTATGTAAAAATCAATGAAACCGTAATGAAAATATTCGAATATTTAGTGTGAAAGTAATGTAAGAAAACATACGAGGTATGAACAAAAAATAACCGTTATTTTTTCAAAAAGTATTTATTTATTCATCAACAACTATCTTGTCCCCTTCAAAGTAATCCCCCTCAGATATAATACACTTATGCCAGCGTTTTTTCCAATCCTCGAAACACTTCTGAAACGCGCTTTTTGGTATCGCCAACAGCTCCTGTTTCGATTTTTCTTTTATCTCCTCAATCGTAGCAAAACGCTTTCCTTTCATCGGTGTCTTCAGTTTTGGGAAGAGGAAAAAGTCAACGGGGCCAAGTCCGGTGAATACGGTGGTTGAGGCATGATAACGGTTTTGTTTTTACGCACAAGCGACGTTATTTTTGCTCAAAATTGAGCAATTTTGGAACAATCTTCGCTGCCGCACGTTTCATGCCTAAAACATCCGTAAAAATTGCTTGGCATGAACCGAACGATATGCCAACATCATCAGCAACCTCTCTGATCTCTGATAGTGATTCGACGATTATCCAAAATCATTTTCTTCACTGCGCCAATGTTTTCATCGGTTGTTGACGTGCTCGGGCGACCAGGACGAGCATCGTCATTGACATCTTCTCGGCCTTCCTTAAACCGTTGTGGTTATACCACAATTGAACTTGTGTTCTGCTCATAGTAGACTCGCCAAAGGCCACAGTCAACATTTCAAATGTCCTTGCGCATTTAATTTCATTTTTTACACAAAACTGAAAACAGTTTCTTTGATCCATTTTTTCGAATAGTAAAAAATCGAAGAGCACGCCAAAACTCGACTAACCTTTTTATCTGTCAAAAACAAACTGACAATCCAAAATGGTTGGTATTGCCAACATATATAACAGACATGTGTACCAACTTAACAGAAAAAAAAATGCAAAAATCGAACATACGTAACTCACGAAATTTGAAAATAAATGTTATTTTTTGATCACACCTCGTATACCATAAAGTTTCCTTTCTAATTATATTTTACTTGTAGGAAAGAGGATCCTCTACAGCTTTTTCGCCCTATGAGTGTGGAGTGCGTTACACACACACATAGACGGGGACCTACAGTTTTACGGCGAATCCGAACGGCAATACGAAAAGCTTTGCGGCAGAAATACTCTCAAAGGTTTGCCATTGTCAATTTGAGAAGTGGTAACTTATGTTTTGGGAAACCAGGTGATCAGTTTAATCATCAAGCCATCCAAGTGGATCTTACCAACGCACTAATCAACTGAGCCACCAAGCTACCACAAATACTTATGTAATAAGTATTGCAGATACCACGCCCATTTGAAAGATTTATTAATAATATTTACAATAATTTAAACCTACATAATGATAAACCTTCACCTGTTGCAAAAATCCATAATAAAAACCAAATAAAAACTCTAGTAAATAATTTCAATGCACATATTTGTAAATGTGTGTGTGTATATGAAACAGAAATATTGGTGTGCGTGCATTCGAGTGTGTCTGTATGAGTGCTGCTTACAATTTGTACAATACATATGTAAGAGTAAATAGATATGAACAAATTGTAAGCAAGTAGATGTACTATAAAAGCATTAAAATAAAAATATTTACAATGGCATTGTTGTTGTTGGGTGGGGTGTTTGTTGTTGTTGTAAGGTATTTTTTAAAATAATATTTTTTATTTTTTTTTTTTTTTGTTTCGTTGCTATTAAAAGGTAAAAATGATAAATGTTAATGGATTTTAGCTGTTGGCCGGGCTGGTTTGCTGTTGTTTATTATTTGTTGAAGGCTTTAAAGTGTTTGCTGTTGTTGTTGCTGTTGTTGTTTGCCATTCAATACATATGCACATATTTATTTACAATACGAGTTTTGTAGAAATATACTTAAAAGATATTTGTTTGCATTTTAATAAAAAATATACATACATATGTACATGTAGCTCGTTGCTGAAAGACTGTCATAACTCGAAAAGAGATAAGTTCGGCGAAGAACGCATTCAATATTTTACAATTGTATGGAGGTGATAGGTACCCTCCATACAATTGATAACAACCAATACTAAATCATGAGATGCACTTCTGATTCTTTTACACAAGTTAAATCACTAAATAACTGTTATTTCTGTTTTTGTTTTTTTCTTTGTGTTTTTTTGATTTCTGACATTCTTGCAGCAAACAAGCGATATGGACTACATAACTATGTAGAATATTAAATAAAAACTTAACAAACAATATTTGTTACATGAAAAAAAAAGAAACAAAATTATAAATACTTTGTTAAAATAAATTCATTTTTCTATGTACAGAAAAGAAAAAACAATAAATAAAATGAATTTATTTATATTTAGCGATTATCGTTTTTTCTTTTTTAATTTTATGTAGCTTTAATTTACATATGTTTTTGTTGTTATTGCTATTGTTTTCATTACTTCCTGATGAATTCAATATTTACAAATTTTTTTCTCAAATTTTCTAGTATTAACCTTTTTTTTTTTTATTAACTTCGAAATTTAGTTTAATTATTTTGCTTTTCGTTTATTTTTGTGCGCGTACCTTTTTTGAACTTTAATGCTACAGAACTTTCAAGAAGAAAGCAATCGGCTTTTTCGCATGAAATAATTTGAATATCAAGTAGGCCTTGATTTTCAAAAAACTTGATTTCATTGTAAATTTCGCAATTTAATTGTAGAAACAGTCCATTAACCGCTTTCGTCTTAAGAGCATATTTAAGAAATGAGTTCCATATACGCGAAACGTTTTAAAGCAGTCTTTCCTTGTTCCCATCCCAAAGGTCCCAAGATGTCCCACTTGAGTGCTTCGAAATACTTAAAAAAGTCGAAGGCGTTTGTCCAGCATTAGAACCAACACTTTTTGGTGCACCAAAATGTGGACGACTGGCCAAATCGCGGCATTTGCAGAGCTATCTCGAAACAGGAGGACTTGGTTATAAAGAGGACTTTCGAAGTTAATCCAGCCATATCCTTGAAAGCAGCTCAACAAAAATTGGTTAGAAAGGGCATAAATGTCTCTCTGAATACAATAAGAAACCGTTTGAGGGAGTTTCAGATCCAATTTCGAGCAACGACGGTAAAACCTTTACTAACTGCAAAGCAAATAAAAAAACGCCAAGAGTGGGCAACTGAACATGTGAATGACGATTGGAGCCAAGTGGTGTTCACAGACGAATCCTCCTTTTGGATGACAAACACTATTAAGTGTGCTTGGTCCACTTGGTCCAAGACGGTAAGATGCTCCAGCGATCAGTGAAACATCCAGGAACGGTTCATGTTTGGGGATGGCTTACAAAACTAGGATTTGGCAAATTAATCATGTTCACGAGGAATTTGGATGCCAACTTCATGACCGCGATATACTGTCGTGGACTTCTGCCATCAACGGATATGTGGTTTGGGGCAGGAAGCCGAGATTGGGTTCTTCAAGAGGACAACGACCCAAAACATCGCCGTCGCTTGTGTAGCAGTTGGAAAGAGGAAAACGGCATAACTTCATTAGGTTGGCCCTCATAGTCGCCCGATGCGAATCCGATCGAAAAGGTTTGGGCTCTTGTGAAGTTAAAACTACGTGAAAATAAGATACGTTCAATAAATCATTTGAAACGGCTTCTTAGGGTAAATGGCGAAGTTTAACACGGTCATATGCTGAAAAATTAGTCGATAGCATGCATTTCCGTTGTAATGAAATTACAAAGAATGGTGGCGACTGAACGCCATATTAATAATTATTGCGCAACGAATAATTAGTCATTTCAAGATGCTGTGGACTTTTTTTTTAAGATACCTTAATTTTTTCAGTGACTTAAGCCGATTGCTTTCTTGTTGAAACTACTGTAAATCTGAATGATAAAAAATAGCGGCTTTTTGTGAACATTTTTATGCTTTGAGACTTGCCTGGCCAATATCGGTATCACAGCATTGTGGCCCACGTGCAGAAATACTTAGTTTTGCCCACCGAAGTTAGAATCTTTCTGCTTGTGAGTGGAGACTGTTCGAGAGTTCAGAAGTGTGTAGGATTGTGGGCTATGAAGAGAAAGGTTATGCTGACCATAATGGTTTAAAAAATCAGTAAATGTGGAACACAAAAAAAAGAGAATGGATCGTTTCATTTCAATTGTGTACTCTAGCACAAACTTCTACCACTATTCTGGGCACAAAAGCCAATAGAGAGCCCCGGCCCACCTTTTCGCATCAATTCTTATTGTGAAAAATTGTATTTGTAGGTACCCGAATGTAAGGAATCCACAGTGTTAACTGAGCATTACTAGTCGAGAGCTCGTGCCATGTAAAAGGGTCTTTAATTTTTAATTGTTTGACCCGGGCATCCCGCGTAGCAGTCCAGCGCAGTCTAGTTACGTAACTGCGAATAAAATTGTAAATCCACAATGCAATTTTCACAGTTATTTTTCTAGAAAGAAACAACGAGCTATACGAGTATTTTGCATTTCTTAATGGACTATACTATGCTGAGCTCTTTAAGAAACAATACTCGATTAATTATTGTTATGTGGATTCATATTTGTCATATGAATAGTATGGTAATTGCTTGGGGCTATGATTCTAACCTCCCTTTCGGAAATAATGCCATTGTTTGCTTTGATTCGCAATATTGATGAAACGTAAACGTTAGGTTAGATAGGCTGGCTGTAAGGAGCACACGATGGGCTAAGTTCTGATCTTAAACTTTCTTACGAAACTCATGCTCTGGTCTATAGCACAAATGTGGGGGGTCGTACACCGGTTCGGATGGTGTTGCTGTTGAGTACTCGCTGTGGTTCTACGATACATTACCGCTACAATTACGTCGTCAAACTCTTCAAGTCTACAATCGAATCTATTGTGCTCTAAAGAATCTCGGTGAACAAAGTAGAGTAAATTATCATCTATTGAGCATACCTCTAGAGGTCCATAATCAATTCTATTCATGCATTTGGCTAAATTCTCACTTTAAACACTTTTGCCGAATGGGCGTATCGAATCTATTGTAACTCTAAAGAACCTTCATCAACACTGTGGAGTAAACTCTGATGGAAAACCTTTCTGTGGAAGTACATATTTATATAATCAAATCTATTTTATTTCCAAAGAATATAGTACATAAATGACAATAGTAGAGGAAATTATCATGAGTTGCGCCAGCTGATGCCGCCAGTTCGTGTGTTCACCAGACCTACACGAGCAGCAAGCGGAACTCATGCCTTCCACTACGCATTACAGAGAAAATTCGTTTCTCTGTTGTACCGCGCGTATTTGGAATAAGCTCACTACAAATATTTTTCACGATTATTATGACCCTTGCAAATTTAAAGCAAATGCTCATAACTACTTATCCCTTCTTCTTCCTCCCACCCAGCAAACTTCCTTCCAATCAACACAATGCTCTGCATTCATAGGGATACACCCTGTGTGTTGACTGGATCAAAAAAAATCTATAGTGCTCACCAAGAAATCTCAAATTTTTTTCTATCAACATACTTACTTACTCACTTTTAATGGCACAACAGCCCATGGATGGCCTAGGCCGAGCTTTTCGCTTTTCGCATCCACTCATGTTGTGCGTGTTATATTTATACATGAATGGAAGGGACCTACAGTTTAATGCCGAATCCGAACGGCGAAGTGAAAAGCTTTTCATAGGCAATTTTCTACTGTTGTAGGTTTGCCATTGCCTGCCAATTTTGCCGTTGCCGAGATTCGAAGCCCGGACACTCTGCGTAGCAGTCCAACGCACTACCACTACGACACAGCAACCAAAATAGTGCAATAATATTCTGATCCCCAACCTTTTCTGCAGCTATACTATATATAATCGATTCTCTTGTAGCTCTAAAGAAATTCTATAAATACATTGGGGAAATTTTCATCTAAGTAAGCTACTACCAGAGAGTTGGAAATCTATTTCATAGATGCAGTGGAGTCAATTCTCATTTCAAACCTTTCTGCTGGAGTCTAAAATCATATCTATAGCAACATTGTAACGCAAAAGAACTATCATAAACACAGTGGCATAAATTCTGATCTTAAACCCTTCTGCCCAAGTCTATAAGGGATTATATTGTGAATTTAAGGAGACTATCTATACGCACTCTAGTGTAAATTCTCAGCTGTAGTGCCTACCTAGAAAAGTGTATAATCTTTTGTATCGACGCAGTCACCCAGTGGAATGAATGCCAAACTCAAAGTATACTTGAATAATTTAATTGGTAATTTCTAAATTAACACACACTGCACTACTTTCCACTACTTTCCACTACTTTCCACTACTCTCCCTAACAAAATCATGTTTTAATTTTTTAAAACTCGCTGAAAAGATAATTAGAGAAACTTTTTTAATATGAACACTCAGACACAACTTCCATGTTGTTTACGAAATAATTTCCAAAATAAAAAAGTAGAAACGAAAACGAAAACAATAACAATAACAAAACAAGATCACAATCAAAATATATATATAAGAAACAAAAATTAAAAAAAAAAGTAATGAAAAACAAAGTGCAAACATGAAACAGATAACAACAAGTATGCTTGGCAACTCTGTAATACAGTGTTGTTTCGCAATAATGAAAAGTAAATCCCCTAGGGTTAAATTTTATAACTGAATTGAACCGAGAACAAAAAAAAATTATACTTTCGTCACATATTTTCACAATCAGAATATATTTATGTAGAAAAAGAAAAAATCTCGAAAAAAAGTAGGGGAAATATTTTTACATTGGGAATATTTGTTTTCTGTTCTGTTCTGTTCTGTTCGGTTTTTGTTTTCCAATAGCAGTAAAACTATTTACAAATTTACAAATTTAATTTAAGTGCTAGTGGGCGGCGGTAGGTGCTCGGCCGAGGGAACTGGGTACTGGGTACTGGGAACTGGGAAGTAGGCAAGGAATGGGTAATTGAGGAATGTCAAGAAGGAAATACAAAAATATTTACATTGCAATTTTATTTTCAATAGTAGTAAATATGTACATACGAGTCGAGTAATATTAAGTTGGGTTTTGCCGAGACAAAACAAAAATATGCAGAAATAAATTGAAATTTTTTTGTTTAATTTTTATATATAAAGTAGTAGAAAAAAAGTAAGTACTTAAGTAGTAAGTGTAAAAATGTTTGGCTGGGTTGAGAGAAATGTAATGCAAACTGTTGTAATTACCTGGGGTGGTGCAGCAGCTCCTGGTTGTGGTTGTGGTTGCTGTTGTTGCGGAGTTGGCTGATTGTAGTAAGGACCCTGCGGAGTTTGAGACTGTGGCTGTGGTGTAAATTCTCTGACAATCCTCTCCTCAGATTTGGGTGGCCAAGCAACGCGCTTATATCCTACAACAACAATGTAAAAGACGAAATATGAATTAATTAGTATACATTGATGAAATTGCAGGTGTGTGTGTGTGTGTGTTTTTTTTTAATTTGTTTGTACATATTGTAAATAATATTGTAACAAAAAAACAAACAAAAAGATACTGATAAAAAGATAAAAGATCTTTTTTTTTTTTTGCAAAAATTCTTAAATTTCAACTACATAGAAACAACATTTTTAAATAATTTAATTAATTCGGTATTAGCACACAGAAGAACAACAAAAAAAAAGAAATAGATAAATTTAAAACGTAGAATCAAGAGAAACAGAAAACAATTTATAGCAAATTTGTAATGAGACTATGCTTGCGTGTAGGTGTGAGTGTTGTGTGTGTGTCTGTGCACTCTGTGTACTATGCACCATATTTGTGAGTGTATGTGTTTGAGTGGAACCTTGCTTTGTTTCGGTTTTGTAGTACTGAAGTACTGAAGGCAGCTAATTGTGTAGCATCAATGGCGGAAGCTTTCTACTCTTTTCGCCATGTCTACGATTTTTTTGCAGCATTGTATTGCAATTTTATCTTAAAAATTTGCATTCATCTACAAAATTTTGTAACTATTTCAATTTCATTATTATTATTTTATTATGGAAATGGCAACAGTGCAGTGGAAATGCCATTTTCATTTCAGTTATTTTTCTAAGTATTTATTTTATTTAGTGCTTTTCAATTATTTATTTTATTTTCCATATTTTTTCGTTTTCAGCATATTTTGTTCTCTGTTTTTTGTTGTTGCTCTGCAACATGATTACTTTAAATAATAGAAGTCTTAAGATGTACAAAAATGAATTAAATTAATGTTGAGATGAAATTAAGAAAATCCAAATCACTGTTCAGTGCATTTGTTTCGTTTGGTTATATAATCTATGTAAGTACACATGCACTTCAAATCTTTGCTCCTCCTGCCACTTTTCGATCTGCTAGATTGTTTCTATTTGTGTGTTACAAGAAAATTTTATATCTGAGTCAAGTTCGTAGTAGGTTGATACAGAGAAAACACAAACGAGTAGCGGCCTTCACGATCGTAGATATGTAAAAACCTTCTAGTGTTTACTATGAAAACATAAATGGCACTTTCAAGTAATAATAAAGTGTGTGTCTTTACTACCAGTCGATAAGATGCTGTACGAATTTAAACATATTTGTTTACGTAAGTTTGAATATTTCTTGTTCCATACTTTAAGGCTAAAACGGTTCAGAGGCAGAGAAGCGATTGCCTTTGATTGAGAGTAAAATTCTTATACCTATAATTTGTAAATACATAAAAGAACAAAAAGAGTAACAAATCTTGTAATTATAAATGTATTAATAAAGGGTGATTTTTGTGATACTCAGTTTTTGACGTTAATATTTCGGACAGTTCACGCATGCTTTTTGACATGTGTCCAAGTAAAAAATGCTCAGTTTGGTTTGCCATTTCATCATGATTAGACTTACGCCTGAACAATGTTTGCAAATTATTGAAATTTATTATCAAAATTCGTGTCCTGTGAAAAATGTGTTTCGCAAGCTACATCGTAAAATTGTCTTTTGGCTCAATACATACGTGAATAAGCAGAATTGCCGTATTTGGAGTGAAGACCAGAGGCAATTCAGCAGCTACCAATGCATCCGGAAAAATGCACTATTTGGTGCGGTTTATGAGCAGGCGGTATCATTGGGCTGTACTTCTTCAAAGACGATGAACGCCGCAACGTTACGGTTAATGTAGAAAGTTACCGTTCGATGATAACACGCTTTTTTTTGCCGAAAATGCAAGAATTGGACTTGGCCGACATGTGGTTCCAACAGGACGGTGCCACATGCCACATGCCACACTGCACGCGAAACCATGCATCAATTGAGCGGCGAATTTGGTGAGCAGTTAATCTCACGTTTTGGTGCAGTCCACCATTGGCCACCAAGATCGTGTGATTTGACCCCGTTAGACTATTTCTTATGGGGCTATGTTAAGTCTCTTGTCTATAGGGACAAGCCAAACACGATTGCTGCTTTGAAAGCCAACATTGAACGCGTCAGTGGTCATTGGTGATATTCCGGCCGAAATGTTTCAAAAATGTTCCAAAATTGGACCATTAGAATGTACTACTTAAAGCGTATCCGCGGGCAACAATTTAGTGAAATTATCTTTACCCTCAAGGTCACAGACGGCCTGGACGCCCGCGCAACATCTAGAAGCGGACCATTGGAAGTGAACTGAGAGCAGCTGAAGAATCGTGGAACGTTGTCAAAAGAATAGCTAACAATAGAATAAGATGGCAATGTTTTGTTAAAGCCCTATGTTCCCAAGTGGAATAAAAGAGGGGGAAAAAAATAATCTTTAAAAAGTAAATGTCAGGATTCCAAATAAAAATTTCATTCACTTTTGTAAAATTTCTGTTTTTTTTTTCATTTTCAAAAACCAAGCTCTTAAAAAATCACCTTTTATATAGATATCTTATATTATTCGAAATTTCGACACGGACTCGCTGCAAAAAAAATTCTCCTGGAACTCTTAATGTAGAACCATATACAAGAATTGCGGGTGAAGCATGTATGTCGGGCTTTAAAGCAACTCGTAAGCCTAGTATGTAAAATCGATGGTAATAACAAAGAAAAAGGAGAACTTTATTTTTGTTTAGGAGTTTTCTTGATGAAACTTTTGAGTTTGACTTGTATTTTATTTAAAACAAATTTACTTTTAAATATTGAAACAATTTAAAAGCTACTGAGTAAGTATGTATTACCTATGCTCATTAAGATTCAGCTAAGATGTTCTTCTTCCTTTTATGTAATAGCGCAACAGCGAAGGCCGAGCTTTTCGTATTTACAATGAATTAGAGGGGATTGGTCATAGATTTGTCTTAAAGTCATTTCCATTAAAAGATTTAAAGTTTTGAGGGTCCTAGGGTGGAGGGAACATTGGTCTCAATTGGAAGAACAATATCCAAAAGGTTGGGCAAATTCAAGCTTTTCTACAATTTTCCAGAGGGTAATTATTTCAAAGCCACCAGCTCTGTTGCTGCTTTTTATAAATACAAACATAATGTTGACGAATTTTTCAAATCGAATAATGTTTATTGTACCCGCACGCAAGTGGTTCAAAGGCATAGAGGCTTTTCAAATTTCTGCAATGGAAAAAAAAAAAATTAAAATTTTCTGCGCTTTTTCTTTGTGATTTCTCAAAATTCTTGGCTATTTTTCGTAACTCAACCAGACCTCACAGAAGCGTGATTGCAGAAGATGCCATTGTAATCTCATGTATTCATTCTATTTAAAATCGAATACCTGGAAAAACTAGAGGACTCAGGGATATCGAAAAGGACGGAGAAGGTTAAAATTTTACCATTCTTTCATAAACTACCAAGAGCATTGATCATAATGGCTCAGATAATTGAGTGAGAGGGAGAATTCATACTCCGTATCATTTGGATCGTTTTTCTTTTCACGTTTTCCAGAGAAGAATATTCAATTTTTTAATATTCGCTGAGAAAATCCACAAGTTTTTGAAGTTAAGATTATAAAAAGTTTCATGTCTTAGTAGTTCTGTTAACGTTAAAGGTATTTTAGCCTCCTGCCATTGAGCTGAAGTAATCATACTGGAGTTTGCTCTAAAAAAAATGACAACCATTCACCTTTTTTTTTTTTGCAAAATAAATCTGAGCTCACATAATATCAAGCCTTGATATAATAATAATAGCTTAATTTAATTTCGCACAAACAGCTGATCTCTGATCTCGAGAAGATTGTACAATTTTTCAATTCAAATACTACCAGATATTCTCAGTACAAATAAGCATGTAGTTTCTATCTTCTTCTTTCTTCATTTAATGGCACAACAACTCATGGCAGACCTTTTCGCATCCATTCATGTTGTGCGAGCTATATTTAGACATGAATGGAAGGGATCTACGGTTTTATGCCGAATCCGATTGGCGAAGTGAAAAGCATTTCTTAGGCAATTTTTATTGTACTCTTTTATGTTTTGCCATTGCCTGCCAAGAGTTGTTGTGGCGAAGAACAATTTGTATTCTTTTCTATTTCTGATTTTTGATTATTGATTTTTGACTGTGCCGAGTTTCGAACCCGGGCACTCTGCCTAGCACTGTGCAACTCCTATAATTATACTTAAAAGCTAAAATACTTATTATCAATGCTTTCGTCTCATTTAACTATTATGTATAAGTAATATGTATGGTACATATGTTTTTGTATGTTTGGTATATAGCTAAAGAGAAACAATATTCATAGTCTCATGCAGAAATACAAAGTAACTGTGATTTTGCATTGCAACATACTCGTAATTTTAATTACCATAATTAATAAACGCACGAATACAATGCAATTGTGTATTAAAGTCATTAATTGACAAAAAGCTCTTAATTATAACATTCAATCAATTATGAATGTATTGTGCTGTAAGTATTTTATGTGCTTGTGTGCTTGTGTGCATTTGTATGTGTGTATGTGTGTACTGCCAATTAACGTAAATCCAATTGGAGAGCTCAGTCGTTTTTCATTTTAACACCTTTATAAATTGTGCATGTAATTGTTATTTATGAAATTTAACGCTAATAGTTAAGAAAAGGGCAAACTATTCTGCTTCCTCTAACAGTATTTATGTACATATGTATGTGTGCACATGTGTATAGTATGTGTGAGAAAGTACTAAGATTCCAAACACGAATAGGCGACACACATACATATGCACATCATGTATGACATGAGCTGTGTGTTTTTTATGTGTGCGTATGTCATTATTTATGATATAATCGCATTTGTTATGCGATTACCGCAATAAATAAAAAAAATTATTACTGCAGTTTTTTTTCTAGTTTGGCCAAACCAAATAAACTCTGTCGAAAGGCTAAAACCAAAAGATGTCTGTGTGATTTTGTATGTATACAGTTTGTCCGAATAAAACATTAAGGCCAACTGTTTTTAAAACATAACAATAAATTAGGTAAATATCAATACAAAGACTACGCATAGAAAGAAGCAACAATAAACAAGAAATACTAGGAAGGAACATGTTCATATGGTTTTCACAAATATGTGAGCATGTTAAATGCGTTTTTACAAGTCCGTGAATGTATGCACAGTGAGTAGCAAAATGTTAGGAAATTGTATGGGAACCATTTGGGGAGCCATTGACGAGTGACATAGAACATAGAAATAAACATAGAAATAAACTTCTTGATTCACATTAAGCCTTGCAATGCCAAAAGGACTAGTTTGAGCCACCAAACCGTTTATAACAATTACAAATAAAATGACAGAAATATTTGAACAAAGAAATTAACGTAACATTTCGTACCGGCCAGAAAAGTTTAAGGCCAAAAAAAAACGAAACAGAGACTTTGATGGTCAGTCAGGTCACCACTTGGGCAGGCAATCGATTACGAATCTAGTATTTGTAGTTAAGAAAAGGTCGAGTATGATAAATTATACCCAACACCTAGAGTAGAATTTAGACCAAAAATCAAACAATAAACCAGGCAAAAAATTTGATGAAAAACTTAACCAAAAATCACACTTAATCACGTGTAAAAATTTAAGCAAAATTTAGTCAAACTCAATCTAAAATCAAACCAAAATGAAGAATTAAAAATAAAATTAAAAATTTTGATTAAAACTGAGTTCCAAAATTCGACCAAACATTCAAACCAAATTTAGAGTAAATTTTTTTCACCAAAGATTTGATCCTAAGTTCAGACAAAAACCCTAATTGAAATTCAGCACAAATATCGAACCAGAAAATCAGATTAAAACTCTTCCCAAACTCAGACCAAAGTTCAAACCAAAAACTGACAGACCAAATGATGACCTATGATTAAAAGTTCAACTTAAAATTCATGTCAAAATTCAAACAAAAGTCAGAAAGTGTGAAAAATCAGATTAAAATGCACACCAACATTCAAGTAGAATTCAGTTCAAAATTACACTAAAATTCAGAGAGAAAATTCAAATAAAATTATGGTCAAAAATAAAACCTAAATTTGAAATAAAAACCAAATTGAAACTCAGAACGGAGAATTTCTTCTCCAATAATAAACTAGAAAAGCAGATTTAAATTTCGAACAATTGAGAACTCAATTCATACCGAAATTCAGAACAAAAACCAAGATCAAAAGCATTTTTCAACTTTCCAAAAAAGTGATAAATTACTTTACTTACTTTTAATGGCACAACAGCCCATGGAGGGCCTAGGCCGAGCTTTTCGCATCCACTCATGTTGTGCGTGTTATATTTTTACATGAATGGAAGTGACCTACAGTTTAAAGCCGAATCCGAACGGCGAAGTGAAAAGCTTTTCATAGGCAATTTTTACTCTTGTAGGTTTGCCATTGCCTGCCAAGAGGTGGTGCCGTGTAGATAAATTATGTTTTCTACTTTTTGATTTTGCCTGTGCCGAGATTCGAACCCCGGACACTCTGCGTAGCAGTCCAACGCACTACCACTACGCCACAGCGGCCACTATATAAAGGGATACATATAAAATGATATTAAAATTTCATATTTAATGTCTAAATTTATGTATATAGTAAATAGTTGTGTAATAGAAACAAACCAACCAACCTAAACCAACACTTTCGGCCAGTTTGAATATAACTTCCTTAAGCTTTTTTGTCACATGCCGATTGACTACCTCGATAGTCCTACATCCATGGAGTTCAAATTGACATCTGGAATTCCAACGTCATTCAAATGCCTCCCGCAAAAAACTTAAGAAGACCAAGAAATCCTATCATAAGTAAGACAATAACTGCCAGTATCAATGAAATGCTATAATTCTCCTAGCCACTGTACGCACAATCAAGAAATGGAACTACAATATCACAACACGTCTGCAGAAATGTGAATACGAATGAGCATGAAATATTTCTGAAGCATAATTTTTAAGTATTAAATTATGATTAATATTGTGTGAACGTGTGCAGAAATCTAAAATATATGAATACAGGGTGATGCGAAAGTATGAAGTCAATTGCAAATCAGAACAAATACACTCAAGAACAACTCGACTCAAGCTCAAATGATGAAATTGAAATTTGCATAATCCTATGCAAAAAATAAAATAAAGCCAACAAAAACAACAAAAAAAAAAAGTTAAACAAGGATAACAAAAGAGAGTAACAATCAATAAGAGTCGAAAAAAGTGATGCCAAAATTGAATGGAAAAAAGTGCGAGGAAATAGCGCGCGCAACATGAATGCCATTTGCACTCATGCTAATGGTGCGAATGTGTGCGTGCATGCATGCATACTTGTGAGTGTATGTGTGTGAATCAATGATTGAATGAATGAATGAATAAATGAATGAGTGAATGAATGAATAAAATGCCTAAAAGTGGTAATTTGCGGATATCCGTTTTGTTTTCATATCGATGAACGTGCTTTGTTCGCATAATGCGAATATGCATAGTGCGTGTGGAAGGAAGCTTATAACCAACCGTATATAAACGAATATAACCGTGTGTGCGAGTGTGCGTGTGTAAGTGTGTGTTGTGTGTTCTTCTGATTATGTGTACACCCTAACACCTTTGCCACATGTATGTGTGTGTGTGTGTTTATGCAAACACATAAGCACGTGCATGCACACACACCGCATTGAGGTATTAACAGGATATATTCCCAGCGTTTTTGACCTTTCAGTTTTCCGTTTTTTTTTGTTTTTTTTTGTTGGTTTTCATTGTAATGGTTGATTCCCTAAACAAACATAAACCATAGAAAAACATACACACACACATACATACTCGTTTATGTGTTTTTGTGTGTATGTATATATCTAACTGCTTAACTAGTTGTAAACGAATCAAATCTCTTTCGCATTTTTTTTTTCTTGGTCTGGTCTTTTTTCTGCTAGTATTAACGGAAATTAATATTGATTGATGTGAAATTCAGTTAACAGCAACATTTATTGTTTTTACTATAACAATATAAGTAGTAGGAGAAAAGTTAAACAACACACACACACACACACACACACACACATACACACACACACACACACACACACACCCACATACATAGTAGTAGTAGAGTACGCTACTCACATGTGCCCATTTGTTAGTCGAGCATACGTTACGTTGAAATAACTGTAAGTTTGATGTTAATAGTCAAGGTTCGGAGAGGAAGAGCAAACAAGAAAAAGTTATTAGCAGTTATTGGGTTATAATTTTCGAAGCATCAAGATTTGTTGCACCACCTCTGCTGCAGACACATTGGCTGCTGGCTGCTGGCTGCTGTTGTGTATTGAATGATTTATATAATCTGATTAAGATTAAGCTGAACGAGGGGAGAGGCAGCGTAGGGATAGTAACCATTTCCCAGCTGAGAGATTTTATTGCTTTTGTGTGTGTGCGTATGTGTGTGTGTGTGTGCGTGCGTGTTGTTTTACCAAAAGTGATTCACATGAATTTCAAGTAATGTAACTAATGAAAACTAGATTTACAAATATAATAAATGTAAATAAAATTCAGTTTTGAGGGTTTTAAGGGCAAGTTAATTTAATTGCCTTGGACGAAAAGTATCTATGAATTTTTTACTAAATTATCAAACGCAGATCTACGAGTACTTACATATACAAGAAACATTTTTGAACTTTAATATTTTCAGTATTGTTTTCAAAATATTGTAATTTAAAATTAAAGAAAAAAAAGGTAAGTTTTTGTGTATGGCAGAGATGCAAATGGATACGCTAAATCATAAACCATCGTTAGGGCTTTTGCAGCGATATGTACGAGGTCCGTAACAAAAGTCATATCATTTTCCTAACTATTTAAGTTTTACCCGACATTGCGAGAAGTGTTGTCAATGAGTGATTCTAGTTTGATATTGGAATTTTCCTATCAACCTGTTATTCATTTACGATCGAAACGATAAAGTTCTTTTTTTTTTATCCAAAATCGAGTTTCTTGATCTTATAAAATTGTTACATTGATAGAGTTGGCTAAATAGTTTCAATGCTGGCCTCATACTTTTCTCTGACTTTATTACTTATTTCCAAATACAAAACTTAAATAACACAAACCTAGAGTATGGTATTTCAACCAGGAGAAAAGAATCCAGAGGTTATGGGATATTATAGGTATTTCCTTTCTTTGAAAATGTCTAGTCAAGGTTGGGATACGGGTAACTTGACGAGTTTCTAGCCTGACACATAGATAGCAGTAGTGGAGCAGTGAATTTAAGTTCAATGTATGATTTCATCTTTCGCATGAACACGTGGAAAGTTTCAAATCAATCTGGCAATCCATTCTTTGTTTAACAGCTGCTTGAAGTTGACGTGTCACAGTGATTTTTAAATTGGAACAAATTGAAAAAACGTGCCATTATTGAGAATTTATTTCAAAAAGGTTTATCTGCACAAGAAATCCATACCGATATGGTAAATGTGTTGGTGAATGTGCCTCTTCATATGCAAGAGTAAGAAATTGGATTGCAGAACTTAAACGTGGTCGTACAAGTATTGAATATGAGCCACGCACTGGACGTCCAAAAAGTGCCTCGACACCAGAAATCATTGAAAAAGTACATGCGATTGCTTGTGAAAATCCAAGTGCGACTATGTATGAAATAGTTAATACCATAGGCATCTCAGAGGAACGAGTAAACCACATTTTACATGAAGTACTACATATGAAAAAGCGGTTTGGAAAAGTATACGCCGCATACGTTAACAATTCAACAAAAACTCGATCGAAAACGAATTTCTCAGTGCCATTTCGAACGTTTTAAGCAGAATAATCCACGTTTCATAACTGTGGATGAGACTTGGGGCTACTGTGATGATCCTAAATTGAAATAGAAACGTTTACAGTGGATTAAAGCTTGATGTTCGTCGCCAAAGCAGACATAGCAGGAACGATCGGCAAAAAGGTCATGGCTACTGTTTTCTGGGATGCAAAAGAAATTTTGTTGATTGCTTATCTTGAGAAAGGGAAAACATTAAACTCAGAATACTATTGTAACCTTTTGGATAAACTGCATGTAGGAATTCGCGAAAAAGACCCGGTTTGAAGAAGAAGCAAAAACCTTTTTCATCAAGACAACGCACGTCCTCACACAAGTGTTTTCACAATAGCTAAATTCAAGGAATTAAAGAACGAATTGCCTGACCATCCACCGTATTCAACAGATTTGGCTTCCAGCGACTACTACCTGTTCCGATACCTGAAACAGTTCCTTCGTGGAAAGCGTTTCTCGCCGAATGAAGAAGCAATAGCGGCCGTAGAGGTATATTTTGCAGATGGGATAGATTTATGGGAGGAGCACTGGACTAAGTGTATTGAACTATTAGGAGATTATACTGAATAAAAAACTACAACTTAAACAACTAGAAACTTTTCAAGTGACCTGTAGTTATGAGAATGAAGAGAAGAGAAGGTAATCGTTGAACCTGAAAAGCTAAAAGCAAATATCAACTCAGATAAAGAGACTGAATGGATAAACGTACATAGGACATACTCTAAGGAAGTCAGCAACACAAGAATAGCTCTTGGCTAAAACCCACATAGCAAAAAAAAAAATTAAGACTTCCCTAAATCACATGGAGATGTTCCATTCATTCCATTCATATTAGTCAAAAATCACTGCACTGCACAAAACAAAGTTAGAGCGAAATGGCCTTATGACCCTAAGCTTTCACGAGGAGCAGAGGGAAAAGAAAACAAAATCCTGAATCAAAAACTTTTCTTTTTCCTCCGAAATCAGCTAATCTAGACTAAATAAACTAAATATGGTACTTAAGTAACACGTGACGCAAGAGAATATGAGTAAGTATATCAGAAATAGTCTCCTCCTAGTAAAAAAATTAGCATTAGGTGGAAGAGATCCAATACTTTGTCAACATTTATCATAATTTCTTGGTCGTCCGGAAGTGTACTACATACGAGGTGTGATAAAAAAATAACCGTTATTTTCAAATTTCGTGAGTTACGTATGTTCGATTTTCGCATTTTTCTGTTTTCTGTTATGTTGGTACACATGTCTGTTCTATACGTTGGCAATACCAACCATTTTGGATTGTCAGTTTGTTTTTGACAGATAAAAAGGTTAGCCGTGTTTTGGTGTGCTCCTCGATTTTTTACTATTCGAAAAAATGGATCAAAGAAACTGTATTCAGTTTTGTGTAAAAAATTAAATTAAATGCGCAAGGACATTTGAAATGTTGACTGTGGCCTTTGGCGAGTCTACTATGAGCAGAACACAAGTTCAATTGTGGTATAACCGGTTTAAGGAAGGCCGAGAAGATGTCAATGACGTTGCTCGTCCTGGTCACCCGAGCACGTCAACAACCGATGAAAACATTGGCGCAGTGAAGAAAATGATTTTGGATAATCGTCGAATCACTATCAGAGATCAGAGAGGTTGCTGATGATGTTGGCATATCGTTCGGCTCATGCCAAGCAATTTTTACGGATGTTTTAGGCATGAAACGTGCGGCAGCGAAGATAGTTCCAAAATTGCTAAATTTTGAGCAAAAATAACGTCGCTTGTGCGTAAAAACAAAACCGTTATCATGCCTCAACCACCGTATTCACCGGACTTGGCCCCCGCTGACTTTTTCCTCTTCCCAAAACTGAAGACACCGATGAAAGGAAAACGTTTTGCTACGATTGAGGAGATAAAAGAAAAATCGAAACAGGAGCTGTTGGCGATACCAAAAAGCGCGTTTCAGAAGTGTTTCGAGGATTGGAAAAAACGCTGGCATAAGTGTATTATATCTGAGGGGGATTACTTTCAAGGGGACAAGATAGTTGTTGATGAATAAATAAATACTTGAAAATAACTGTTATTTTTTGATCATACCTCGTATTTAGCATATAGTACACAATTAAATTCTCCTACGACTTACCTCATCTATATAAGTATAATAATTACAATTTTCATTAGAAGCTTGCAAAATACTTCAAAGATTTATGAGATATGAGGTGTGAGTACCTCTTCCCACTTATGCATACATTGAATATTTTTTCGGTAAACACATAAAAATTGGATTTTCTAGTTAAATTATATTCAATTTTTGTTTTAAATTTATTTACCTTAACCCTTTTTATGCCTTTCATATTGTGCCACAAATAAAAATTCCACTCATTACACTGCATGGGTAGATTTTTATTTTAATAGCAGAATATAGAAGAAGAAGAAGAAGGTATAGGAAAAAAGGTTATATACACACACTCACACACACATATACACACACACACACACACACACATTAACCTATACATATAAGTATATATAAATACATACTTTAAACAAATAAAATAATAAAAAAAATTAAATGAATGCAATCAGCTTAAAATTTTATGCCCTTTGACATACTTTTCTAAAGAATTTTCTTTCATTTTGTTGAATAATTAAAAAAAAAAAAAAAGATGAAACAAAACCAAATAAAAATGGTGAAAGAAAATAAAGGAAATAATTTTTAAAAATATTCCAGTGCTTGCCTTTTGATTTGATACAGTCAAACTTCAGTCTGACTTGGTGCAACTAATTATGTCGCTCAGACTGTGTGCAATAATGCAAATGATGAAGTCATTGACTCAAGTATGTATATAAAGTATATGCGTATATATATATGTATGTACTATGTACCTGTATATAAACGAGTATGTATGATAGCAGTGCTGAGTGAGTGAGTGAGTGAGTGAGTGAGTGAGTGAATCAGTTAGCTTATGAGAGATGAACATCGTTGCTCTCAATAAAATGCATTAATTTATTTAAAAATTGAAATTTAAATTTACAAATTTTAATTTTTGTTTGTTTGTTAGCGTAGGTATAATTTAAAATTTTATTGCTTTGTGGGATTTTAATATCTGAAATGAGCTAACAACAAACTACAACAACACAACAAGAGCACTACGACATAAATAAGTATATAAAGGCTGTTTTTTTTTTAGAAGTGTAGTTTTCAATCTGGCAATACTTTTTTCGGAGTTGGTCTTTTTTGACAGCTGTCACTTGATTTATGCTCAGCTTAGTTTGCCATTTCGTAATGAATAGACTCACGCCTGAACAACGTTTGCAAATCGCGCAAATTTATTACCAAAACAAGATGGCCACCGATCCCGATTTTCACAAGAAAATTTTGTTCAGCGATGAAGTTCACTTTTGGTGGAATGGGTACGTTAATAAGCAAAATTTTCGCATTTGGAGTGCTCATAATATACAAGCCATTATTGAGACCCGTTACATCCTCAAAAATATCAATGCTTGATGTGCTCTATGGGCTGAGGGAATCATTGGTTCATATTTCTTCAAAGATGAAGCCGGTCATAATGTTAAAGTCAAAGGGGAACGCTATAGAGCCATGATTATTAACTTTTTCGCTTCAAATGAATTGGAGGATGTTGATGTGGACGACCACCACACTTCTAAAATAAGACGGCGCTACATGCCATACAGCCAACGAAACAATCAATTTATTGAAGGAAACTTTTGGTGAGCGCATTATCTCGCGTCGTGGGCGTGTGGCGTGGCCTCCAAGATCGTGCGATTTAACAGCGCTGGACTATTTTGTGTGGGGTTATGTGTAGTCGCAGATAAGCCCGAGACGATTGACGCCTTGCCAGAGAATATTCGGCGCGTTATTACTGACATATGTACAAATATAACACGCACAACATGAGCGGATGCGAAAAGCTCGGCCTAGGCCCTCCATGGGCTGTTGTGCCATTAAAAGTAAGTAAGTATTACTGACATACGGCCCCATTTGCTGCAAAAAGTGGTCGAAAATTGGGTCTCTCGGCTGGAATTTATTCGAACCAGCCGCGGCGGCCACTTGCCCAAAATCGTTTTTAAAACATAATAGCAAATCCTTATTTTTATAATTATCCAAAATTCTTGGCCTTGTGGTCGCTGTAGTGCTAGTGGTAGTGCGTTGGACTGCTACGCAGAGTGTCCGGGGTTCGAATAATTTTTCTACACGGCACCACCTCTGACAGACAGTGGCAAACCTACAAGAGTAAAAATTGCCTATGAAAAGCTTTTCACTTCGCCGTTCGGATTCGGCATTAAACTGTAGGTCCCTTCCATTCATGTACAAATAGAACACGCACAACATGAGTGGATGCGAAGAGCTCGGCCTAGGCCCTCCTGTGGGCTGTTGTGCCATTAAAAGTAAAAGTAAATTCTTGGCCATAACATTAAATTATATGCGTTTTAAAAAAACACCCTGTATAATATATAAGATAATATACATTTGCATACTCTTAGTAGTATTTATATATTTAGATAGATAGCATTTGTAATTTGTGCTAATTATAGAATGCTAAATAAAATGTTACTCATACGCAGTGGTGTATTAGTATGTGTGACGTTCGTGCGGCATTAGAGAGCGGGAGTGTCAGTGAATGTGTGTGTGTGTGTGTGTGTGTGCGGTGCATTCTGTTAAAAGTTTCGTGGTAGCTGATTTTTAGCTGTGTGTATTTTAAATTTATTTAATTTTTCTGTATTTTTGTTTTTTTTTTTTTTTCGAGAATGTTTATCTAATTTTATTCAAAAAGCTATTGCTAAACATTATTTTATTTCTCAAAATATTTTTGTTTTATTTTTCTATATGTGTGATAGTTCTCGAAAATACATGTATACTAGGTATTAGTTAGAAGTGTCCAAACTACATACAGTGACGAGCAAGAACATTGATAGTAAAATTTTTTGAAATTAAAATATTTATTTAATTTTAATTGATAATTTGCACTTATTAAAATGTTATTGTGGAAGTGGTGGAAATATAATACACAAGGTTCTATAAATATTAAGTATTTATTTGAATTTTATAACCATTTAGTTTATTGCTGAGTTACTTTTTTGATGAGTTACAAAAGTTAGCATAAATAATTAGCGAATGCAATTAAAATAACCTTGATAACAAAAGCGTTCTATTGATTATACACAGCAGCGCTGCCGAAAAGAGAGTGGTGATACATAGAAGAAGAAAGATAGACCAAATGGCAGTGAGAGGGAGGACAGAGATGACATTTAGTTCATAGGCCGCTAAAAATCGCCAAAACGGAACAATGGCAATGTGGTTAGCAAAAGAGTAAGAGAGGTAGTAGAAGAACACAAAAAATGCATTGGAAGAAAAGGAAATACCAAGAAAAAAAAGCTTAGCATAAGCGAAATGCATGGGGGACTGGGGGTGCGGGAAAAAAGTAAATCTCATGATAGAGCTGATATCACCGCTTTACAGGAAAAGCGATGAACGGGACAGGGTTGCTCCAAAAGAGCATCCTATAACATCTACTACAGTTGTCATGTTTCGCGACACGAATTTGCTGTTGAATTTGTGGTTGGGAAGAGACTGCGTCATCTAGTCTCGAAAAGCCCATGCTCCAATGGATGAGAAGAATGTGATCGACGGAAGGACGTACTAGACGTACGCACGATACGTGGTGCAAACATCGATTTAGACCACTTCTTGCTTCCAGCTAAGATCCGCACACGTATATGTGCAGCATATCGCATACGGATAGGTATACAGAGAAAGCTGGATGTCGAAAAGCTGCAATCACAACGAACAGCCGAAGTCTTCGACAAACGAATTTCACACCTTCTATCGCAAAACGCCCCCCAGACAGCTTGATGATTCAAGCGCGCAGTGGACACACATTTCCCGCTCTTTGCGTACGGCTGCCGAAGAGGTGTTAGGCTAGCACCGTCAACAAAGAAATATGTGGTACGACCAAAAGTGTCGCTAGAAAATAATTCGAACTGCGAACATCGCCATCTTTGGCACTATCTTCCACTAAAAGAGTGTTATGCCGTTGATATTGACAACAATGGCAAAAACTCGCGAGTAGTCAGTGAAACATTCTCCAATCTGAAAAGGGAATCTCGTCGAGTGGGTCTAGTGGTGAACGAGTATGAAACGAAATAGCTTGTGTCAACAAATCGAGATTCCCGGCATCTTGGATAAAATGTCACTGAATATACTTTCGCCTACAGTTCCCAGAAGGATGTATCATCGTTTTCCTAGGATCCAGCATTAATACCAAAAATAATGGCAGGTATTACTACGGGCTCAGTGGCCAATTGAGAAGCAGAGCCCTCTCTCGACAGACTAAAATAAAGCTCTATAAGTTCCTTATCATTACCATTCTAATGTATGGCGCTGAGCCGTGGACATTGACCAGCAATGGAGAGTGTCTGTTAGGAGAGTTCGAGAGGAAGATACTCCGTAAGATCTACGGTCCAGTATGCGTGGACGATGTGTATCGAATAAAATTTAACCATTAGTTGTATGAGCTGTATGCCGACACTGACATAGTCAAATTAATAAAAATACAACAGTTTCGCTGGTTGGGGCACGTTGGGAGGATGGACGAAGGCGCTGCGGCTTTTAAACAAACAAACGAGTAAAACTCGCGTACAGTTCCCAGAAAAAGTTAGAGAGACAGAGAGAGAGTGAGTGGAGAAATAAAAGCTTTCAGCTGACATTATGGTAATAGTGGGAAATTTTGAAATTTTGGGAATAAAGGAACCACGTATAAAGGAAAATGCTAAGATACAAAAGAGGCTTAAAATTCAGGAATGAATGAAATCATTTTTTTCATACGAGTAAAAATACTTATATAAATATTTATAGATAAGTACACAAAATGATTCACGGGCTGTTCTAGTCTATAAAGCACGAGGTAAGAAGGTAAGAAGAAAACAACTTATACATATGTATAGGAGGTCTTTTTGCTTTTTAAATATTTTTGTTCCTTTGAAAAGTATTTTAATTCAGGAGCAACATTTGTAATAATTAGCTGAGATATTTTTTTTATTTTATGTGCGATTTTAATCTTAAGTAAGAGCTCCACAAAATTGAATGCCAGCTAAAAGGGCTTCGGGGACGAAAAAGGTTGATAAGTACAGGACCTTAGTATACATACATATTGTATTATGTATGAGAAACAAAACAAACATATTTCGAAGGCATTGACTTAAATATTGCAATTGTAGACAATTTACTAATAGTTGCTGGTTTCAAAAGTGATTTTACCAAAAGTTAAAGAATTAGTGAAGAAACTTTATAACTTTCAATTCAAAATCTTCATTTTTACGCTAAATGTAAATGTTTGAATTAGAAAAGGAAAAATTAATTGAAAAGATGAGTTGATTTTGGTTTTTGATTATTGCAAAAAAAAGCAATAAAAATTGGCAAAAAATTCCCCAATATTTTTCTTAAGTGTTTTTTTTGTGTGCCTTTTACAACACTACAACTTTTTCTTCTTCTTCTTCTTTCGCACCATATTGCTTTCACCGATTTTCTCAGTTAGATACAAGCCCACAATCATCCGCTAATTTTAATGGGCTAAGTAATTTATTGCCAATAAATAAAAAGAAAACAATTTCATTATTTTGGCAATGAAAAATAGTTCTGAAATGCAATATCGGTTCTCGAATTATCGCTATAGCGAAAGAGGCAGTGTATAGAAATTATGTGAAAAGGTAGAAAGAAATCAAGCAGAGCGAATTCAGTGGGGAATTTCTTACTCCAATTGAGACTTTATGCTCCAAAGGCGAAAATAATCAAATGGAGCGAATTCCAAGGGAATTTTATACTCCAAAGGTGAATTTTATACTCCAAAGGTGAATTTTATACTCCATATGTGACTTTTATAATCCAAAGAGAATATTTTCGCTTTCAAAGAGTATAAGCGTATAAAGTATCATACAGTGTATATATGTATATATGTATATATGCTTCCATTAAGACCTTACCTAAACCGGCAACAAATGTTAGAGTCTCTGATGAAAATATCATATGAAGACGTTTTTCTAATCACAAAATCTACAATATACATAATTTGGAAAATATACATTGTGTAGGCAGGAAGGAGAAAATGATGTCAGCATCTATAATTTTGAAATATCAAGCATCATGATTTATGTTATGTACTTTTAGAGGAGCACTTTCGTGATCGTGATCACGTTAAAAGTTTATTTTCACAGAGGAGAAAAACTGCGCACTTTCTTTTTTCTCGCATGCCACATTAAAATATTTTATTTAATTGAAGAAAAATTCAAATGAAAAAAAAACAAATTACGATTTTCTATTCTACTTCAACAATTAGACAGATTCTGATAGAATGAAATATGTATATGTATTTACAATATAATTTAGGAAATACTTATGTAGTAGCAATAGATATGAAAATTTAGGTAAAATGAATGCAATTTTTTCACAGGTACTAGAAAAGATTGTTTGAAGCAACATGCGAAGGTAAACGAAACTGAATGAACGGAAAAAGGTTTGCATTTCGATGTTCAAACGTATTTACACTTAAAACAAAATTACCATCCATATTTTTATAGTTTGCGTTAATTAAATTCCACTGTGATACCATGTTTCTTTCTGTAGTTGTTATAATATTCGATAACTAAATTAATTAGAATAATAATAATATATTATTACTTCTAACAAAACAAAGTCAGTAAATAGATGCACAAAATTCCAAAAAAAAAAAAAATTATATTTTTAATAAATACTGGGTAGGATTGATTTTTTTTCTTTTTTTTTTTAAATATATATGTATTTGATTTTTTTTTAAGGAAGGTATTTTAAAATTTCAGCAGTTGAACGATTAGAAAACTTAAGAAATTTACCAAAATTCACAACCTGTTTGGAAAACTAATTTTTTTTTATTAATTTCTTCTTCACAAATAAATTTTATCCGAATATTTTAGATTTTTTCAACGAAAAATTATAATCGATTCGTTTTTTTCTCGCTTTGTGTCAGAAAATTTCTTCTTCCTTTCTGATTTTGATATACACTTAGCGCGTGCTTCGTTAGTCGAATATCGTTGAAATTGTCGTTTCGAATAAAGAGGCGAAATTCATTTCAAGAACGCTGACGCTCATAGCTGCAGATGATGTGTTGTTCTTTAAGTATGTCGATAGATGGGTTATATTTACCAACAATACATTATCGTTGATGCTGGTGCATGTGTGAGTGTGTGCGTTGTGTATATTAAGTGTTTAGTACGGTATTTGTATGTTTGTATGAGTTTGTGGGCATGTGTTGAGCGAAAAATTTAAAAACCGTAAAGAAAGTAGAAAAAATTTCAATGCGATTGTGGTGAATTCAATTTGAATTTTTTTCTAATTTTGTTGTTGTTTATTTTGTTTTTTGTTTTTTGGATAGAGGGAAGCAGTTTGAAAATTGGAATATTGAGGTAGACATTCAAAATCAATCAATGTAAATAAATAATTATCAAAATTTAAAACAAAAAAATTCTGCACGATTGAAAGCAGTTTTTGGTATTACAATTGGCTACGAGAACATAGCAGAATTTCGATGGAGAGAACTTAAGAATGCAATGCTTTGACTATCAAAACGATGAACTGCCATTCGAGATGAAATCTTTAGCAGACTTTCTTCCTTCCTTCCTCTCTTTTCATGACACAACAGCCCATGGAAGGCCTAGGCCGAGCTTCTCGCATCCACTCATGTTGTATGAGTTATATTTGTACATTAGCAGACTTTACACCTCACACAAAAATCAACCTTTAACATCTCTTCCTCTACCGTAACATTCAAAATTTTGGCCATTACTCTAGTATTTTTTTCTTCCCATCATTCTTTCGATACTTAAGTATTTCTTGTTTTTGGTTTTATGTATTTTCAGTTTTGTTTGCTCAAAAAAAAAAAAAAAAAAAAGAATACAAAAAATATTACTAATTTTTGCTAATGATGAATTCAATTCAATTGGATGGAATTTGCATTTGTATAGTTCTAGTAGATATAGTATATACACTTGCCACTTGTTTTTGTTGTTGTTGTTATTTTTTGCTGGTGTTTCTCTGTTTGTTGAGTATTTTCTAATAATACCATCTCATCCACCCACTAACTTATAATTTTTATTTTCTACAACATTTTTACCGTTATAATTTGCCAATTTTCCATGCAGGTGTGATCATTGATACATACTTACACTATACAACAACAGCGTGAAACAACCAATAAAATGTTATTCTAAGATTCCATGTGTTTTTCGGGTTGTTTTTATTATTGGGTTGTTGTTGGGCTGCTTTTTGTACCGATGTAACATTTAAATTTCATTTATTGACATTATAATTAAAATTTATAAACTAACAAATAAACAAGCAAAAACTTAATCCGAAAAGTTTCTACTCTGGCACTTGTGAATTTCAATCAATTTAAAGAAATATCTCTTAAAAAATATGAACTAAATATGAACGGGCAGGATCGAATATAAAAATACTCTATGAATGCATTAAATTATTGAATGCAGCCTCAGGATAGGTTTGTTGCTTCCATAGTTACCAGGTTGTCAGCTTGAAATCAATAGTTCCCTGGTGGGCCACTGCCAATTCTTGCAAAATGATACCATAAAAGTTCTTTGTAAGCGAATTTAATAGGAAGGCAGCGCCTTTAGAGGAAGCATCAATGTTTGTTTGATCATAGGATAAAATAAATGTGGCCAAAAAAGATGTCTTTGACTATCCATCATGTGGATCTTATCATCTCTTTGGCTTTTCCTCTATCTGGGCTAATTAAAATCGTTCAACGGACTGAGTGCTATGAAAGGTCCTATGCGAACTCCCAACTCTTATATAGGTAATGCTTGCTATAAATTGTGTTTCATTTCTGACATGATATGCTCCATAAAAATAAAATAATTCGGAATTGCTTTTTTGATAAACAAATATCTAGCAAATTCCACGTTCAATTCTTTAACTCAAACGGTTCTGTTTTCTAAATTCAACTGGTTTCAGACTCATCCATGAAACTTAATTTATTTTTTCAATATACGTTTTTTGGCAGAAAATAGTTCAGCAGCGGCATAAAGTAAGAATGAAATTTCTTAACATGAACGTCAGTGTTGCACACCGAATTGCATTTTAGAGGACGAAGCCGATGTATAAACTATTTTGACGCCTCTAATCGATGTTCTTACTTTTACTTTACTTTACTTTTAATGACACAATAGCGCATGGAGGGCCTAGGCCGAGCTTTCCGTATTCACTCATGTTGTGCGTGTTATATTTGTACATGAATGGAAGGGACCTACAGTTTAATGCCGAATCCGAAAGGCGAAGTGAAAAGCTTTTCATAGTAATTTTTACTCTTGTAGGTTTGCCAATGCCTGCCAAGAGGTGGTGCCGTGTAGAAAAATTATTTATTCTACTTTTTGATTTTGCCTGTGCCGAGATTCGAACCCCGGACACTCTGCGTAGCAGTCCAACGCATTACCACTACGCCACAGCAACCACGATGTTCATGATTGTAATTTTAATCTTATTCTTATTCTTATTTTCATTTTTATTTTTATTTTCTTTATATAATATTTGTTGTTTGAATTTTTCCGACTGCGGGGAATAGGGTAATGGGACAAGAAAGTTTCTCGCTGATATCGCTGAGAAACTTTTGGATGCAAGAAGTATAAAAATGTTCTAGGTGTTTTTTTTTTGCGCACAGTGTAAGAAATTGGACCACAGATGTTACTCATGTTGTGGTAAAATGCAATAAAGATCCGTGGGTAAATGGTTTGTAAAACTGAAAATACAGATAAAAGTAGTCACCTCACTGGCAACAGTCGGTCTATGATCTTCTTTCTTTTTTTAATGGCTCAACAGCCCACAGGAGGGCCTAGGCCGAGTTTTTCGCTTTTAGCACCCACTCATGTTGTGCGTGTTATATTTGTACATGAATGGAAGGGACCTACAGTTTTCATGCCGATTCCGAACGGCGAAGTGAAAAGCTTTACATAGGCAATTTTTACACTTTTTGGTTTGCCCTTGCCTGCCAAGAGGTGGTGCCGTGTAGAAAAATTATTCGAACCCCGGACACTTTGCGTAGCAGTCCAACGCACTACCACTACGCCACAGCGACTCTCTATTACTTTTAAGTTATAATAACTACTCAATTTCGTTTCATCTTCTTCAAAATTTACTAAACATTCTCTAACTTTATTTCAACGTTTTTCAAGTTAACTTTCTTATTTCGTGTTCGAGAGTTTTTAGTGGTAGTAAAACCGAAATATTACGCTCTAACACAAAAAAGTGGTGAAGACTGAAACGGCGGTAACAAAAAAGCGAATAAACAAAATCGACTCCTGCAAGAACAACATGAACAATACGCACTCTCTCTCTCTCTCTCTCTCTCTCTATTATTTTTATGTATTTGCACTCAAGGAATTTCTTGGAAAAACAAATACAATTAACAATAACAGTAAATTCCTTTGAAGTCAATCACTGGCAAATTTGAAAATTACTCGATTGTCGATTGCACATTAAGAGAGAGCACACATCTCTCTCTTCTTGTACTGCATGTACTCCATACCAAAAATTTCTTCATATCTACAGTATGAAAAAAGTCCGATCACAATGGAAAAAGGAGAAGAACATCGAAATAAGAGGGCGTAGAAATTGTGAGGGAATGTATAAACCGTAAACAGGTTCTTCTAAGTTCGCAAGTAGTGTAATTTGATAAACAAGTTGGCTGTTGACTTTTTAATATTATTTTAATAATATTTGATCACGAAAACTCTTTTTTATTTAGCATTCAAAGACATGATTGAATTAAAAATTTGGAAATAAACTATTTTTTTTTTAATATTGTCTTGAATGTAAGTACGACAAAATTTTCAATTGAATGATATTGATTGAATGATTCCTCTTAATAGGAAGACAAAATGAATTTTAGCTTTTATAACGATAATTTCAGGTAATTGTTTAGAAATAGTAAATCCATTCAGTCTTTGTCGTAGGTATAATATAGCTGATGCACAGCTTACATGTGCTGTGAAAATATTTGAATATTAATGCAAATATAAATAAAGATTTTGTAAGTATTTCTGGTACATGTAGGTAAATAAATGTAGAAATATTTCCATTATTTACATATAAGTATACTCACTAATGTTTCACGTATATATTCTTGTTTACCGAAATATTTTCCAATAATTTCACAATTTTCTATAGTAAACTATAAAACTTTATAATTAAATTAAATTCCTTTATTACACATTACAAACACATACAAAGAGTATATATACACATTTTAATATTTATCAACTCTTTTATGGATTTAGCTTATGCCTCTCTCTATGCAGGTTTAGTTGAACGTAAGAGAAGACTTGAACACACACACATCCGTACATAAATTCTGTATGTGTGAATAAACAAATATGTAAACTATTAAGTCGACATAAAACTAATATTTATATACATACTTGTTAGCATAAGTGTACAGGCACACATCCATAGTCCACATACATACATATTTACATACATACATTTGTACATAATTTAAAGATTTTATTTAGTACATTCAAAGGTTCAAAACCTTTCCATCTTGCATGTAGTTGGGTATATAAATTAGGTTTTCCGTATATTTGTAATTTTCGTAATTTTACTAAGGCACAATCAATTACAAATGGACACACACATAAACTTACACACACGTACATGTTACTTTAAGCTTCAAATACTTGCATGAAAGTAACATTCTTGTATATATCAAAAATTAAATCTATGAACCTCTGGCCCTGACTTTTTTTCCTTTGATTTTTCTACATTCTCCATAATCCTTCTTGTGACTCTCCTTACTTAGTTGTTTACGATTTACTTACTTCTTCCCCTCTCAATCCACATTCCCCCCTCCCCCTCTCCCTTCTCCACCTCCTCCCTCTTCTCTATACAATTTGATAATCATAAAAGATATTTATGTAAGAAATTGCGGAAGTTGTTAAAATGCAGTTAAAAAATTGTTGGCAAAACAGAAATGAAATTTTATAATCTTTAAAAAGTAGAAAGTAGAAAGTATACAAAACGATAGCTCAAGGTTCGGCAGCAGAGTACCTAATGCAAAATGAAAAATGTTAGTAATATTACATAATAAAAGTTGAGATCTTTCTGGTAACATCTCCTGACACATGTCTGCACCTAAATCTACTTATTCTATGGAATTTGTGCATAAGAAAATACAAGGTTTTTACTGATACAAAATTACAGGTTAAACGATCTTGAATTTAAAGTGGGTAGAGCATAGAGAGTTGGTTTGAAAAGAATTTATATTTGGTTATGCTCATAGAGCAAACATTTCATGCCATGGCTTCAACTGACCAATCACAGTCGTTGGTTAAACTATGTAAGAGAGAAATGTTGCCAACATACGCTGTAAGTAGTAATCTCAGTAAACTTAGTTTCCACAACTCAACTTCTTACAAATTAAACGAAAATGGCAACCGTAAAACTTAGAAACGATTCGAAGAAACCGATTTGGGATTCGGTGTTAAGAAAAAAAACACAACGGAAAAATTGTGTTGGAATCCAAAAATTTTGATAACAAGTACGAATATTTTCCAAAATGGTTTTATGGAAACTACGAAAAAAAAGAGTAAGAGTAAGTAAAAAGTATTGAAGCTTGTAAGCACACAGTCCAGAATATAAAATATTAGTACCACTACCCAGAGTAAAGGATTTTAAGAATCTAATGAATTGATTCATCTTTTGAAATTCTTCATAGTAAGCAGATGCTTAAATTTTGAATGTGCAAACATCCCCAAGTCTACGCAAAAGTATCAGGAAATCGGTAGATTAAAGCGTGGCCGCTGTGGTGTAGTGGTAGTGCGTTGGACTGCTGCGCAGAGTGTCCGGGGTTCGAATCTCGGCACATGCAAAATCAAAAAGTAGAAAAGATAATTTTTCTACCCGGCACCACCTCTTGGCAGGCAATGGCAAACCTACAAGAGTAAAATTTGCTATGAAAAGCTTTTCACTTCGCCGTTCGGATTCGGCATTAAACTGTAGGTCCCTTCCATTCATGTACAAATATAACACGCACAACATGAGTGGATGCGAAAAGTTCGGCCTAGGCCCTCCATGGGTTGTTGTGCCATTAAAAGTAAAGTAAGTAAAGGTAGATTAAAGTGAATTAGGTAGCATGTAAGATATGACGTCATGAGAAGAACAACGGGCAGCGTAACAATCAGTTGAAACGCTTGTAACAGACGAGGCTTTGACTGAAAAATTAACAATTCGAGTGATAGTTCTCATGACGTCCCTCACAGCGTAGAGTGGTTTTCGCCAAAACCGAGACGCGGTTCTAGTGGATGAAAGTTCCACACAAAATGTGTAAAGCTTTCAATTCTTACCTCCTCGATAATAAAAATAAGGCATGACGTCAGTGACAGATTCCATTGACAGAGTTATATGCGAAAATTTCTAGACATTAGACATCAGACCACAACATTTTCTACACCCTTTTCGCTCTATGTTTATTAGAGCACATACTGTTACACTCAGAGAGAGAGAGAGAGTGGGAAAAGTAACAGAGATCATTTTGCTACTGGAACTTGGTAAGAATAAAAATTGCTCCTTAAACAGCATATTCTATTGACAAGCCGGTACAAGGGTATTGGAATATTATGCCACCGAAAGAACAAACGTTCACATCAGTTTCTCGCTGGGTAAAAAAATGTATGCACTTAAATTCAATACATTGACAGCAGTATGAAATTATGCGTAAATGCTTAATTTTGTTGTCGACGGATTTCAACAGAACAGCAACAATAACAACAAACCACACATTTATTAGGGTGCATTTGAGGAGAGGCCAATCTTTCCAAAAAAAAAAATAAAAATAATAATAATAATAATAAATGAAAACTCGTGTGTCTTGCTCAAAATTCTATGTCATCAGAGAGTTTCATTTTTCATTTTTCATTTTTCATTCGCAAATAAAGCGAAAAAGGAAGAGGACGTAAAGTACATGTACTCAGGGTAAAATATGTAACATATTTTATAACTGTCATAAAATACATGCTTTGAATGTAACTAAGTAAGTCTATAAAAGTATGCCGTTTTAATTGTTATCCTTAAGAGATCTTTTGCATTGTAAGTGGAAATGGAAAAAGTGTATGTAAATCTTTAAAAATTATGCACTCAATTTAAATTTGTTCAACTTTTATCGCGCGCTGCCAATTAAGAACCCATGAGAATGAATGATGCCCATTTCGTGTAAATGAATTGAAAAATGTGCATTTCGCGTTTGTGAACAAAATTACATGAAGAGAAAAAAAACGTGCAAAAATCTGTTTTCAAGCATCATTAACAATAGAGCGAAACGAGATTAATATCGAATATGTCAGAATTGCTTGTATTATTTGAATGAGTGCTAATTAAATGCAAAAAATAATAAAACATTTTTCAATTTCATTTCATTTTTATTCCATCATATTTTATTATTTAATTATATTATATGTTTTAATATTTATTTAGTTTAATTTTTGTTGCTGTTCTGCTGTCCTCTTCATAATTTCTCTACGATTTGTGAACATAAATTTTCTGTGTATTTGAAAAATAATTTCCCTTTGGGGCTGCAGCACAAAATTCCAAGTGTACGTGAAACAAATCATGACAATTAAATTATAGAAAAATCGCGAGCATATATGTTCATATTTAACTCGTACTTGTTTAAATATAAATAATGAACACTTTAACATTAAATAACTTGTGTATTTATTAAATTCTGATATCTTTTTTATTCGATTTCGATTGATTTTAAGTGAATACATTTTGTAACATTTAATTGCAATTTCATTAGATCAAAATCATAATTGGATTCTTTGCAATTCAAATCTACGTATTCAACTAATCACATATATACACACATACATACATACTCCCACATACATACATACATATTTATGTCCATATTTATACTCGTATGCATACGTTGTTGTTGCTTTTTTTTGTATGAATATTAATGGTACAATCGAAAAAGAATTGCATACATATATTTTGTTGGTGCTGTTTGTTTTTGTTGCCTTTTTGATGGTTTGCGAACATGATGAAATATTATTTTTCACAAAAAATAATAAAATGAAATGATATTTAAAGATTTTTAATTAAAAGGTTGCAGCATTTCACATTTTCAATAAATAGTTCAAGCTTTAATTAAATTGTGATCACTTAATTTTTGCATAGTGGATTATTGAATTAGGAAAATCAAGAACAAGGACTTTCCCCGGTATTACAAATTTGAGATTCTCTAAATTTATGAAAGTTTAACAACAATTAATGAAAAAATAAGTCGAAATTATTCGAGTGGAAAGAGTAAATTGATTCCAGAGCTCTACGTTGTAATGAATGCAGTATTGCGAATTTAAAGCAAACGCTCATAACTACTTCTCCCTCTTCCTTCCTCCCACCTAACAATCTTCTTTCCAATAAACACAATGCTCTGCGTTTGTAAGGGTGCTGCTGCCTGTGTGCTGACTACATTAAAAAAACCGAAAGCATTCAATGAGAGGTTCGGAATGAAACCAAGAATTACACAGTTGAAAAAAAATAAAAGTACTTCCAATTTTCTGAATTGGATACCATAAGAGTTCAGGAATCTTTGAAAAATTTAATACTATTTAATACCCAAACCCACCGATGAATATAATAAAAAAGTGAAAGACAAGCCTTTAACCTCCACATTACTTTCACAACTCAATTATGTTTTTAAAGGTGAAGTTTGTTATACTGTTCTGTTTTCAATGTGACTTTGCTACTTAGTCGCTTAACGTTCCGGTAAAGTGGAGACCTTCAACGATCGACTCTTGAAAGATACAATCAAAAGTACTTTTAATTAAAAGTATTTTATTTTCAACTCGAAATTTTGATTTCAAAACACGATAAAAAACTTCAACAACTTCTTCCGACACTAAGCATTAGTCTTTAAAATAATGTGATTTCTGTTGATTTGTATACATACTATACACCTTTTTAGCTTCTTTGTATTGATCTGCTAAAGGCAATTTGATGAAGTTTTCAGAATAGGTGATCCTAAGCTATCCGAAAAACAACTAATTTTATAGGAACTAATATTGTAATATGCTGTGCTGTTTTAATAAAGGGTGTTTTTCTTAGAAGTGTGGTTTTCAATCTGGCAATACTTCTTTCGGAGTTGGTCTTTTTGACAGCTGTCACTTGATTTATGCTCAGTTTGGTTTGCCATTTCATAATGAATAGCCTTACTCCTGAACAATGTTTGAAAATTATTGAAATCTATTATCAAAATTCATGCGCTGTGGAAAAAGTGTTTCGCAAGCTACGTCCATTTAGCGACGAGACTCATTTTTGGCTCAATGGATGCGATAATAAGCAGAATTGCCGTATTTGGATTGAAGGCCAGACCAGGCAGAGGCAATTCAGCAGCTACCAATGCATCCCGAAAAATGCACTATTTGGTGCGGTTTATGGGCAGGCGGCATCATTGGGCTGTACATCTTCAAAGACGATGAAGGCCGCAACGTTACGATTAATGGAAAAAGGTACTGTTCGACTTTTTTTTGGCCGAAAATGCAAGAATTGGGCTTGGCCGACATGTGGTTCCACATGCCACACTGCACGCGAAACCATGCATCAATTGAGCGGCGAATTTGGTGAGCAGTTAATCTCACGTTTTGGTGCAGTCCACCATTGGCCACCAAGATCGTGTGATTTGACCCCGTTAGACTATTTCTTATGGGGCTATGTTAAGTCTCTTGTCTATAGGGACAAGCCAAACACGATTGCTGCTTTGGAAGCCAACATTGAACGCGTCATTGGTCATTGGAGAGATTCCGGCCGAAATGTGTGAAAAATGTGCCAAAATTGGACATTCAGAATGGTTGAAGCGCAGTCGCGGCTACATTTAAGTGAAATTATATTTGAAAAGTAAATGGCAGAAATTGATTTATTGATCCAAATAAAAATTTCATTGACTTTTGTAAAATTTCTGTGTTTATTTTTTCATTTTCAAAATCCCCACTTTTAAAAAATCACCCGTTAGATTATGTGTAAAAATTTATTTGCATTTCATTACGTTTATATATTAAGTACTAATGCGAGAAGTTCTATTTAGTATAATTCAATAATTCACTTGTCGATTTAATGAGAACAAAAAATTATTTTCGGTAGCAAGTAAAAAACAATTGGTAGTAAGTTGGGTTTGCTTGATAGCAAAAAGAGATGAGTTTAAAAGAGAGGATGTTTGGCGAAGAGTGTAATCAAGTGCACAACAATAGCAGGCAGGGTTGCATGAACTATGCGACAATATACCTACAACATGGTAAACTTATTTAGATCCCATCCTAAAAATAAAGATATTTTGCACTAAATTAGAAAGCAGCATTGAGACAGACAAAAAAAAGCATCCAAAAAATATATCGCTGTGGTCACAAAATACAAAAAGCTGTAAAAAGTGACACACATATTCGAGTCAAAGAGAGACCGATTATTTCAAGTAAGTAGACATGACAGAAGGCAAACGTATTCTCTACTGCTTCCTAGTTATCATATTGTCAATATTCGAAGAACATTCCAATTCAATATAATAATTCAATATAATACAATAAATATAAAGCAGTTCATTTATTTTTTTCGGCAAATTCTTTTTAGGAGAACTCTTGATTTATTGTATTTAACTCTTGATTACAAGTATTTGTTAGAAAGAGTTCACTATACGAGTATATTTTCATTTCAATATTGAGCCAAATTATGAAAAATAATTTTGCATTGTAAACGTGATTGGCAGGTATGCACTTGTATTTGTTCATTTAAATATACACCTTATATACCTTATGTATCGCATTTAGACGTAGAAAAATGTGAATATTTAAATTATAGAATTATACCAAATAACACAAAACACCATGAGTGCAGGTGAATTATTTCAGATTATTGCTAAAAATATTTTGCAAAAAGCTACAGAAATAGAAAAAGCTGAACCCAAATGCGAAAAGAAATAATATGTATGTGTGTATGTACTTAAGAAAAGCATATTAAAAAAAAAAACAAAAAACAAGACCAAACAAAAAAAAAATCCAACAACTTTTACACAAATTGAAACTGAATCGAAGAATGAAAGAGCGTGAAACAAGGAAGTGTTGCCAAGTACAAATATTTATTAGCCATAAATTATGCACATGTAAAAAAAAAGGAAAGAAGAAAATATCAAATAGTTTGGTAGCTGCTTTAATTAGATTGAATACTTTTTTTTTCTGGTGTTTTATTTTTTTTTCTAGCAGCTATTGATTTCATTGAATATTTATGTGTACCTACTGTAATTTTGCAAAAGTTATGCAATTTATTTTGTTGTTACTTATCTATGTGATATTGATTGAATGTTCATTTGAACTAAATACTTAAGTAGTAAAACGGACTGGCAGCTAGATAAGTAAGAAATCGGGCGGTAAAACTAAAAAGCAGTGGGTAAAGTCTTACTGTTGCGTGGAATTATCTGTCGGAAATTAAATGTATATAGCTATGACGAAAATGTTGAATAAAAGCCGAGAAACTTTGAAACGTAAAACCAAAAGAAAATAGTGGCAAAAAGTGCTGAGTAGAGAAATAAAGGGAAATTATTTTGGTGGAAACATTCAATTCATGGTTCTGTGGTGAGTTCAATGTAAAAGGATTTAAAGCACTTTTTCTCTTTCCCTTTGTTTGATCTGGTCATGAAACAGGTTCCAAATGAATTTGAATTGAAAGTTGTGTGGAGTTTTATCGCTATTTGGGTTAAATATTATGTAAATATAGAAATATTAGGATATTAAGGTCTAAAATCGTGGGTACTTGGAGATCAAGAATATAAATCTAATTTGTCTGGCACATTTCCAAAGCGGTTATTTCTTTCTGCTAGAAGATTAAATGGCCAGCATATGGTTTTTAATTTTCTAGACCTGAGTACTAAACTCATTAGTAAAAACTTGTAAGCAAAATACTCTTTTCGAATTACTTAGTTGAGATCTGAATTTAAAAATATTTACAAAAAAAAAAAACTGACCAAAACCACAACAACTTACTTGTCTGTCAAAACGTTCGTGAACTTTCAAGATTTAGTTCATCATAATCAGCAAAAAAATTTGTACGGATAGTTTCTATGAGAGGACCTTGTGTCTCGCTGCTGTTCGATAAACTAAAAATTTCTTAGCAGAAAAATAGAAATTCAAAAACAAAGACAAAATTCTTTATTTCAGTTATTCAAGAATTTAAAAAAATTTATTTAAATTATGTTTTTTCAAATCTAAAAGAAAAAGAAAAGTAGAATATTAATTTTGCCTTCGACACGAAGAAATGAAAGAAAGAAAAAAGTTGTGTTCAAAATTGTTGTCAGCCTTGACGATTAGAACACAATTTAAAAATAATTTCACCTGTGCATCATGTTGATATATTTGCCATCACACACGCTCACACACACACACACACACACACACACACACACACAAATACTTATATATGTATGTAGTCATTTGTATATTTAATTAAATTTGCTTTGCTTTTCTTTTCTTTGTTTCTTTGTTTGTGTGTTGAAAATTTGAAATTAAAATTCCAAAACTATCATTAGAATTGGGTCAGAGCAAGAGGAATGCGCTGAAATGTTGAAATATGAAAATGTATATAAACTTTGAATTTTTACTACCATATTTTATTTGCTTCACTCAAAGCGAAATATATAATATTGTGCCATATTTAAATACATAGTATCAGAATTAACTAATTTTCTTGTTAACCAAATTAACCAAATTGAAAATGACGTTTCTACTAATTGCTTACAAATTCAGATTGCAGACAGATTCAGATTGCAGACTGCAGGCACGCAATTAAAATGCATTCAACACTTCGTATCGTTTTAGTTGAAGCTCAAATTGCATGGGTTCACTGCGGGCATATGTGCGAATTTTAAGAATAATCAAAAGGAAAAACCCACTAATAAGCTATTGTTGTTCCACTGTCAGCAGCCAACTTTCGGACGATTAAATTCGTGTTGTAGAATATTTAAAAATTTTGTAGAAACCATTTGTTTAGTAGTTTTTATTTGTATTTGTATTTGTATTTGTATTTGTACTTTTTGTATTTTTTTTTTACTTTTGGCAATGAGTTAACAACTAATGAGTAATGATTCGGCTAATATATTGTAGTCAATACTTTGTTTCTATTTTCTTATTTATTAGTTTGCTTTAAATTGGTTTTGTCATGTGTACACACCGCGTATGATTTTCACTTGTTTTAGATTTGTTGTTATCATAAGTACATACATATGTACACATATAAATAGATTTATATATATACATATGTACTAGTTCTTATGTATGTGAAAAATAAGTCAAATGGTTGTACTTAATGATGCTTAATCTTTTAGTGTTAATTTGCACTTAATCTTTTTTCTCGTGTATCTACTCGTACTTATTTTAGTTTTTTGTAAAATTAGTAAGCAAGAAAACGAACACGAAATAATACATAGTTTTGATTTATTTGTGTCATCACGCCTTGCCATGATGCATTTGTCATGTCTCATTTCTAGATTCTTATAAGCGAAACAAGCTGAAAATTCATGCCGAGATAGAGAAAAACATCTATTTATATTGTGGATGTGATTAAAAGGGAAAGCACTCTACGTAGGTCGGTACAATTAAATGGCAATAAAATAGTTTTGGGTGAGATAGTATATACATGCATAAATGCTTTAAAATGATGAGAAACATTGCAGAGGAAAAGGCTGATTCATGCTATGATTTAATTTATTACCAATGCTAAAAACGTTTTGTCTAACTAATTTTTCTAGATTCAAAAGCTTTTAAAAGGAAAATTTTCTTCTAAAATCCACTGGGATAGTTACTTCACGCACGTCCACGTGTCGCGTTACACTGAGAAGTCTGGACTGTATATGTTTCGCTCATCGATCCTAAATCGATACTAAATTGAAGTTTCTGTGGGAATTTGTACAGATTTTTAAGAAATTTTCATTGAACTTTCATAATTGTGTCTTCATCATGGGTTTAATGTTTAATTTCATTGAAAAAACCACGGCAAAAGCTAAATTTCCGATAGTTGACGTGTGAGGAATGTTTTGCGCTTCAAAACTATTGTTGGACTTTTTTCCCTCCTATTTTCCCTCTCAAAGAGCGTATACCATAGTCCCATAGAGTGGCTAGTTTCAGATGATTCTGCTCTCTGCACAAGAATTTTTGTTCTTCTTGGTACTGTTTTGTAAGTTTCATGGTAATTTCAGACTTTCCTCGAAGTGCTTTGACTATGAGAATCAGTTAAGATTTCTCCAAATTTTAAAATGATAGCAGTTTTTTGTTTTTGTTTTGAATGTGAAATATTTTTACACGCGGTAGGGCAGAAATGCCTCGTCTTCCTTCTTTTAATGGCACAGCAGCACATGGAGAGCCTAGACCGAGCTTTTCGCAAAAAAAAAAAATGCTTGATGGCGAAAATGAAGCGAAATGAGCGCTCTTTCATTAAACTTTTTAGGCGAATAAAATTCGTTTCTTCTTCATTAACATTTATCGCTCACAGAATGTGTTCATAAAAAAAGAGAGCTAAGAGAGTTAAAGAGAGCTAGGAGCACTTACTTTGCCGATTGTTTGATATTTCTTACTATAAAATTTTTGCAGTGATAGACACATTTCCATAACGGTATATTTTATTTTGTACTATTGGAGCAAATTTTGAGTTACTCTTTTTTTCAGTTTTATAAAATCTTGCGAATGCAAAACGAGCGATTCAAAGAACTTAAAAAGAGTTTATCATTAGAAAAACTCAGAGGGATAAAAGCGAAACGAAATATATCAAAGCAACGAGCTATCTTTTCAAAAGGCTTACTGTATCGACAAACGTTGGTTTGCCAAATATTTGAGGAGTTTGTAATAGAGTAAAATGTTGATCTGCTTACATTCACGAGCTTTTTGTTTTTAATGATGTGCTCACATGATATATCACATCACTGAGCGGATTTTGACTGGCATAGAGACGTACTCTGGTATAGAGGAAAGGTAGAAAGAAAGTATTTACGTGAAGGCGTTTCACTTCCTTATTTTTTTTTTTTACGCAGTTTGTTGCAAATATTAGACATTTTAGATCATATTAAGAAGGAATGAATCTGAACACCCATAACTGGAAGAGGTAATGAAGTTTATTGTTGTATAATTAATGCATTAAAAATATTCTCATTTGCTCAAGAATTCGATGTCGAATTGAACATATGTAAAGAATGCTTTCACGTGCTTACTTTCTAGTAGTTGCTTTCATTGTCTCCCCGAGCTATTTCACTGTATTCTTCTCGTTGCATAGAGCCTGACCCAATTTCTCTATTTATTCCTACTGTTACCTTAACTTAGTATCCACTTGAGTGAAGTTATAATAGCTAACTTTGTTCGTAGAGGGTGTTTTTTTAGAAGTGTTTTTATCAAGAAGAAATAAAACGCATATAATTTAATGTTATGGCCAAGAATTTAGCTTTATTATAAAGATAAGGAGTTGGCATTATGTTTTAAAAACGATTTCGGGCAAGTGGCCGCCGAGGCCCAATTTTCGACCACTTTTTGCAGCAATTCAGCAATTGGGGCCGTATGTCAGTAATAATGCGCCGAATATTATTTTACAAGGCGTCAATCATCTAGAGCTTATCTGCGTAGACAAGCGACTTCACAAAACGCCACAAAAAATAGTCCAGCGGTGTTAAATCGCACGATCTTGGAGGTCACGTCACAGGCCCACGACGCGAGATAATGCGCTCACCAAAAGTTTCCTTCAGTAAATTGATTGTTTCGTTGGCTGTATGGCTGTATGGCATATAGCGCCGTCTTGTTGGAACCAATGGTCGTCCACATCAACATCCTCCAATTCAGGCACGAAAAAGCCATTAATCATGGCTTTGGACCGTTCCCCATTGACTGTAACATTATGACCGGCTTCATCTGTGAAGAAATATGGACCAATGATTCCCTCTGCCCATAGAGCACACCAAACAGTGACTTTTTGATGTAATGGCGTCTCAACAATGTCTTGTGTATTATGATCACTCCAAATGCGACAATTTTGCTTATTAACGTACCCATTCAACCAAAAGTGAACTTCATCGCTGAACAAAGAAAACAATTTTCTTGTGAAAATCGTGATCGGTGGCCATCTCGTTTTGAGCCCATTCACCGAACGTGCGACGCGCTTGATGGTCGTTCGGCTTAAATTTTTGCACGTGTTGGATTTTGTAAGATCGCAAACCAAGATCCTTCCGCAAAATCTTCCCATCCATAAAGTGGATGGGCACAGCTCCAATTGTTGCGCGCGATGGCGGGTGGACTCATTCCGGTCTCCGTCGATACTCTGCTCCACAGCAGCAATAGCGTCTTCGGTGCTCACTGTACGGGATCTCTGAGGATGCGCATTATCCACTAGAGTAAACGTGGTTCGAAACCGATCCACGGTTGCTCGAATTGCCGACTCTGCTGGACGATTATGTCGACCGAATATTGGCCGCAGCGCATTATTTTGTTAATAAATTTGCACGATTTGCAAACGTTGTTCAGGAGTAAGTCTATTCATTATGAAATGGCAAAGCAAACTGAGCATAAATCAAGTGACAGCTGTCAAAAAGACCAACTCCGAAAAAAGTATTGCCAGATTGAAAACCATACTTCTAAAAAAAAACACCCTTTATATATATATAATATATAAAAATATCCATTAGATGAAGGAATATGACTGCAAAAAATGTCGCTTACATGTTTTCCTACAATAGATTCTCCGACGTAAACATCGAGAAAGGCGCGGAAGTATTCTAAAATGGCATGGTCCCCAGAAACCGACAAACTTTTATGGCCTCTAATGAATTCTCAACCAAGAGTCTCTTCATAATTTTAAATATGGTTTTTATAGTTGGGTCAAGTACATATTATTACTTATTATTTCTCCATGCGTCACATTAACTTTTTGTTTTTAAATAAGAAGTTTTGTTACTCTATCATCAAATTAAGAGAGTAAAAAAAAATTACTATTGAGTTAAGTTTTCAACTCTTTGTGTAAAGTTTGTTTGTTATGCAGACGAGCATTTGATCGCCGATGAATAACAATTAATTAATATTTGGCAGCCGAATACAAATCTATACAAACGATGAGAGTTGCTATAATACTTACTCGTATAAAGCAGTTTTATTTCCTTTTTGCATATATTTTCACCAACAGTTTACTTTTTCACTTCTAAAAGACAATTGCTGTTAATAATTTCATAATCTAACACTGGGTAGATCTGATGATTCGGCATCGAAAGTCAAATCAGTCAAATGTTTGTTTTGTTCATATTTTACTCTCTCACTCTCCCTGTCAATTTTTGATTTCATATTGAGGCAACAACAACTCGTGGCCATTATGTGATATAACAAGGTACTAATAGCTTTGGAATGGAATTGCCATATTAAAAATATTGTGTATGCATCGTTGTAAATTAAAAGCGTTTTGAGACTGGAAAGGTCAATTTTCGATAATGGCAACAGGAGAAGTAAAAATGCAGAGAAATAAAAGTTTTTACTACAGAATATTGAAGAGATATTATTGTTCCGTGCTAAACTAACTAAACTAAAAAAATGAATGCATGACTTTTAATCGTATCTACTTAATTTCAAACTTCATAATTGATTTGAAATTAGTACTCTCCAAAACTGTAATATCTGAAAACTGAACAACAACACAAATCTAAATGGCGGATGGAGAATGACACACCACATTTAACTACAACAACAGTATCTCTCTCTTTTAAACTATCTCCATTTGTTCCAGATTTCCTCTCTTATTTTTTTCAAAGCGTGAAAAATGCGTTATTAATGAAATATTATTATTAATTTGCACAATAGATTTGTATCTTTACACTCTTTTCATTCAAACACATAAATTTAAAAAAAAAAAAAAAAAAAAAAAGTAACAAACATTCACAAACGTAACGATTTCATGTGATGCCACACCACACGACGCTGTGCCACGCTTTCCACGTTTTTTTTTTTTTTTTTGTTATGTATCTACGCGTACTAACTGAACTTTAAAAAGGAGCACTGTGTAAATTAATTATGATAAACATCAAATGCAGCCCTTCCATAATTAATCATTCATAAATACTTAAACATACATACAGACATACAGACATAAATTAATCTTCTTTATGCTGCAAAAGTTTTCCAATCAAAAACAATCTTTTTTTTATCAACATCAGTTTCTTTCAAAGAGCGGGATGGGGAGAGGAAGAAGAACCACGGCAACTGGAGGCAAGCAGCAAAATTGTTGTGCTGCTCCCTCTGCTGCTGCTGCTGTGTTAATTATTGCAACGCAACGAATATAATAAGCATTGTTATTAAATGCAGTAAAATTACAGAAACAACAACAACAACAACAACAAAACAAAAAGAAATAAGGATACGTAGTAGTAACAAACAGGATAAAATTAATTAACATTACATGCTAATGAAATTTTAATGTCCCCATTTTTTCGTTGTTGCTGTAGCCGGAAATTATGAGCGCTCGCGATCAAGAACATAGTATCCATATAAAGTAAGTATATACACACATGTGTGTGTGTGTGTGTGTGTTTGTGTGTGTGTGTGTGTGTGTGTGTGTGTGTGTGTGTGTGTGTGTGTGTGTTCCTTCACGCCGTCCGCCTAATATCAACTTCATATGTCTGTTTGTGTATGTGTGTTTATGTGTGTGTGTGTATGCGTATCCCTCGTCAAACAAAACGAAGGATGATGTTTATTTATGTATATTCTTTAGCATTCACTTTTTTTATATTTTGTTTTTAGCTAGCGTTGTTGTTGCCTTAGGATACATTATTTGACGGATCCATCCGGCAGTCGCGCCGGTGTCGTTGCGACATGAGAAACGTTTATATCGCTTGTTTGTATTGTTTGTTGTTGTTGTTGTTGCCGTTATGTTTCATAATAAAGACGCAATTCATTGCCACTGATACCGAATGCCTCTTTTACTTAATTTTGTCGCTATATTAAAAATTGAAAATACATACACTCACACACACCTACATACATATTTCACTCATAAATACATATAAAGGGGAATACAAAACGAAAAAAAAAAAAAAAAAAAAATGGGGAAAAAGAAACAGCAAACAGCAGCGTGTAGTTTTTTTTTTAGGTACATACAGAGCGCTGTACAGTGGGGCTGAAAAACAATAAAGCGACAATAAAGACATTTTTCTTTGTGTCAATTTTGTTGTTGTTTTTTGTTTTTTTGCATTATGATGATGCTTAATAAATATTTTGCTATAATAATGAAATGATAACGATGATGTTACTGAGGCTGCTTTTTGTATCGGCAGAACATCCGCCTCCTACGCTGTCGCTGCTACCCACACCATCACATGTCTTTCTGCCTCGCACATTCCATCGATTTATGTGATTTTGCGATGAGGCATCGCGGCATGCTGCTGTGAAGCAGGCAGCAATGAAAGACCTCATTTTAATGCTCTGTACCGCTCACTCTGCATTGTGGGCATGCAAGATAGAGTCAGCGGCATTTTGAAGAAATTTTTTTCCTTCTTGTCCTACACTCATACAAAAAATGCGGTAAAATTTAATATAAGATTTGTTAGATGTGGAAGTAGCAGGCAAGACTGGTTTTGCTTGGAAAGGAAAATCTGTTGGCATTGAAGGTTTCACCTGCAAAGTATTTTTGCTCTCTTTTTTAGTTTTTCCAGCTCTTACTTTAGAAAAGATCAAGAGAATTTTGTTTCAATCAGTTTCCAGATTCACTTAATCTTGCAAGGACTTATATAAAAAATTTAAATCAAACCGAAATATTTTGCTTAACGACGAATGAGGTGAAAACTCCACTTAAACAAGAATTCGGGTTTCCCATTGTAATTTCTTATATGAGACATTTCTAAAAGTTATAAAATTCTAGAACTTTTTATTAATCGCAAAATTATGTAAAAATCAAATTACCATGACTCGCCGCGTTGCTTGTGTTTTCCTTTGTAAAGTGACGAATACAAACACAAGCCACGCATAGAGTCACTGCTAAGTATTTGCATTTTACACAGCTCGCTCATGTTCTCTGTACACTCTTCGTGTGTGTGCTTTGTTCTCAGAAAAAGATGAGTACAGTTGGTGTGAACAGAGTTGATACATTGCTGTGAATGGCTGTGATTGGCTTATTGCATTTTTCTCAATGGAAACCAGGGTCTATGTTTAGCCTATTGTATGAATAGTGTTAAATATCGCATTTCACATTTGTTAGGCAATTTTTGAGAGGTTGAGGAAAAAGTTGGTATTATATGTTCAGAAAATAAAAGTATAATGTTATTTTAGAGCAAAAGCGGCAAGAGTTTCTTTCACAGCACCGTAACACCGTAACATTTACACGAGCATATTTTTATTTAATTTTGCTCTGAAAGGAACTCGTGCCGCTTTTACTCTAAAATATAATTATACCACTTTTTCCTGAACTAATAAATTGTAACGCTTTTATTCTCAGCCTCTGATTTATACGTTTGAGAAAACAACTTTACTGACTTGACTAGGTTTTGAATCAGAGTAGGCTTTTGGCAATTTATCAATCATGTAGTGATATTAAAGTTACCATTTGTTAGATTAGTTTCCCATTTCTTTACATAGCCTTTTCATTCTGGGATAACTTTTAATATGTATTATGTAAATGAAATATTTATCATTTCGCTTTGCATTCTATATAAATCTTACTCTTATATATAAATCTTACTCTTCCTTTCTGTACTCTCTTTACAAATACACACAGACGCAATCAAAAGAGTTGCTGCACGCAATGCGAGATTTTGAATCTCTCTCAGTAGAAATTAAAGACTGTGATTGGTTATATGAATAGTGTTGAATTCTATTCTATACTTTTGACAAGAACTGAAGTGAATTTACAGTTTTGTACCAGAAGAGGCAGAACTACTTAATAAACAATCTTAAACTTATTGCTGAAAACATTAGATTTAAGAAGATTTAAGGAGACTTAAGTAATCATTGATGGAATCTAAAACCCAAAGAATCGGTAAATAAAGATATGAGATTATTATTATCGTTTTATCCCCAAAACTTTCTTCCCCCTTTGAAGCTCTCTCCGCACTCTCTTGATATGCTCTTTTTTAACCATAAGTACGAGTATATATCATTATTGGGCAGCCCCTTCCACACGAACATAACTGTTTTGAGTATCCCATATGCAATACATTGAAAGAGAGAAGCTCTCTTTTCTCTTTGCCCATCATCGATTTATAAAGTTTCATTCAAATTAGAAATGCGAAGTTTTTACTCTCTCGCAATGGTAATAAATTACTGTGATTGGTCAACTGAATGTAAAGCGTGTTACACTCTCTCTTTCTCCGCCTCTTGGTACCTTTTGGTATAAAATATGCAACACCAATTAGTTTAGCTGAGTAATAAAGTTGCTTCATTATCTTGAATATAATGAACGGGCAACCAATGAAGCTGAAAACAGTTTATCATCCATTAATGAGTTTCAAGTTTCTGAAAGGATATCGCAGCAATACGTTTTAAGTCCCTATGAAGGTTGTTGAGTCTTCCATTTGAGTTTTTTCATTGAGTGTAGATAAAATATTTCTTTTAAGAATAAAAATTAAAATTCCCTTTACCATTTTTCCACCAGCTTTTTTATTAAGAACCGATGAAAGAAAGAATATTTTTTTTTTCATTACCGCACATTTCGTTTTTTTACTTTGTAAGCCATAAAATTAAAAGTAAAATTGCGTTAAATGAGACGATTTTCATGCTGTGTGTGTGTGTGTGTGGAGCTTACACGCATTTTCCTTTTGGAATCCCTGCCCCTTTCGTTCTTCTTACAGATTTCCATTCTCTTGGTTAAAATTATTGAATGAAATAATGTTATCTGCATTGTTAGTTTACTTTCTACTAGTAGATGGAAGGTTGTAAAGAGCGAGGAGAGGCGGATCGAGCAGGACTGGATGATTGTTGGCGGGGGGTAACTGCACAGCATAAAGCTCTCTTTCTTATATTTCTTCTTTTTGGCTCGTACATAAGTAAGCCGCTTATATATGTTTGATTGTTGATTTTATGCCTTAAGTTTGTTTGCATTTTAAAAGCATTTTTTCGTATTATTTTTTACTTTACTTTTCCGCAATTTTCATTTGCAATGGGGTTTTTGCGTTGGTTTTTCTGCTTCTCATAATGGCAGTTATTAATATTTTTAAGGAGAAATACATACATACATACGTAAGTTGAATATAGGATCTGGAAACAGGTTAGGATCTTGAGATACGAATTCGATTGTGCAGAAGAATGCTTCGAGATCTTTGTTAAATTTGATAGCGAAGGCGCGAATATTTGCTTTTGAAATTCATATCAAAAATTGTAAACTTTTACAAAAAATCGCTGAGACTTTTCCCACCCACCAAAATTCAGTATTTGCAATAAAAAACTGAAGTCGAAGAGATTATTTTTGAACACTGCTGAGTACTTAAACGCTGAAGTTCTCATATTATTTGGTTAGCTTAAAAACTTTGCGCCAAAGTTTCTTTGCAAATTTTTATGATATACCTGAGAATCTCTAGCTAAGGTGAAATATTACAGTGCACAGTGCAGGTATGCAAATAGCGGAGTAAGCGAGAAGTAGTGATGAAATTTGAAACTAAAACGCTAGGATTTCTTTTCAACAATAATTTTTCTTACTCTCTATCTGCGAGTACATGTAAAGTAAAAACTTTTAATCGAATGATTTCATGCTTTTGTCTAAATAAACTTTGGTTTATCCATCAATCACATTGCCTTAATATTTATATGTGCGCAGGGTTGGCAGCTTACATACGTACATACTCGCACGTATGAGTTTATACTTAAGTGTATGAAGAACATATACACGTACATACTATATGCGAGTAGTGAACTGCAACCAAAACCTCAAATAATATTATATCTATCTTCTTTATGTACATATACTGAGCGTAGATGGTATAAGTATAGATGGGATTGGGACTAACCCAATAGGAAGAATACAAGGCGCACTGAAAAGAAGCAATCTTTAAAGTAACTTACGCATTTCTTAGAGAAATGTAATCCAATTAATGACTTTTAATTCATTTAGTAAATACTTATTTACATAGAAATAGTATGACCTCTAGAACTGCTACTATTTCTACTAAGTACTATTTCCTATTACTTTTTACTATTGTCCCATTAAAAGAAGAAACAGAAAAAGTATGACCATAAGTGGTAAAAAAAAATGGGAGGAAGGAGAGGAGTGTGTAGTTGGTTGACGCATTATAATTTACGGGAATTCGGAAATTTTACTGCATCAACCATTTCCGGTAATCACATCTTTCATTGACAGTTTGGCATCTTCCATACAATTTTAATGCTTTTTTGTGTATATCTACGGAATTACTTACAAGATTAAATAAGGCGGTGTGGCAAAAAGTAATAATAATAAAAATGTAGTATACTTTTAGGGTAATCTAGTTGAAGTGAAACTTCTTTGGGGATTGTGAATTATTCCGTAAATTTCTGCAAGGTGCTGGGGATGATTGATCTAGATGTAGTCTTCGTGCAGCAGGGGCGAATTAACTATTCCACTGCTACTATTTCTAGGAAGTACTATTTCCTATTACTTTTTACTACTATTTTCTAAAGCTTTTCTACAACTATTTCTTACTACTTTTTCTACTACCATATTATTTCCTGCTACTTCTTCAACTACTATTTCCTACTGTTTTTTCTAGAACTATTTCTAAAACTTTTCTAATACTATTTTCTACTACTTTTTCAGTACAATTTTCTACTCTATTTCCTACTTTATTTTCTACTCTATTTCCTACTTTATTTTCTACCAATTTTCTGCTACTTGGTACTTACTTTTCTATTACAATTTCCAACTACTATTTTCTTCTAGTTTTCTACTATTAATTTTCTACTACTATTTTCTACTCTATTTTCTACCAATTTTCTGCTACTTGGTACTTACTTTTCTGTTGAAATTTCCAACTGCTATTTTCTACTAGTTTTCTACTACTACTTTTATACTAATATTTTCTACTCTATTTCCTACTTTATCTACTACTAATTTTCTGCTACTTGGTACTTACTTTTCTATTACAATTTGCAACTACTATTTTCTACTAGTTTTCTACTACTACTTTTCTACTACTATTTTCTACTTTATTTCCTACTTTATTTTCTACTAATTTTCTGCTACTTGGTACTTACTTTTCTGTTACAATTTGCAACTACTATTTTTTATTAGTTTTCTACTACTAATTTTCTACTAATATTTTCTACTCTATTTGCTACCAATTTCTGCTACTTGGTACTTACTTTTCTATTACAATTTCCAACTACTATTTTCTACTAGCTTTTCTACTACTAATTTTCTACTACTATTTCCTTCTTTATTTTCTACCAATTTTCTGCTACTTGGTACTTACTTTTCTATTACAATTTCCAACTACTATTCTCTACTACTTTTCTACTACTACTTTTCTACTACTATTTTCTACTCTATTTCCTACTTTATTTTCTACCAATTTTCTGCTACTTAGTACTTACTTTTCTATTACAATTTCCAACTACTATTTTCTACTAGTTTTCTACTACTACTTTTCTACTACTACTTTTCTACTACTATTTTCTACTCTATTTCCTACTTTATTTTCTACTAATTTTCTACTACTACTTACTTTTCCTTTACAATTTCCAACTACTACTATTTTCAACTTCGTTTCCACTTCTATTTTCTACCAATTTCCAATACAACTTTTTTAAGTGAGACTTCTTTAACGAGGTTATAAATTTAAAAATTTTTTAAACGAAAAAGTTATGGTAAAATGTTGTATCTTTGTTGTATAAAATGTGTTTTGTGTACAGTTATTTATTTCGAATTTTTTTAAATCATACTGAAAATTATGTTTCAATGAGGTCTGCACTATATGGTACAATAGGAAAAGATTAGTATAGAAATTATTGAAATGGAACTTCTGGAAAAATAAAAATATGGTACACTTCTCAGATCACGTGTGCTATTTAAATTATTTTTTTTTAGTACTTATGTATGTACAATAAATAAAATAAATGTAATTGTAAAAGTTGAAAAAGTGTTAATTCACATTACATTTAACAATTTTGTATTCGAGAATTTACGAACTACCCAAGCTTTGCCACATAATTTATTGTTTTTGTTAGCCATTTGATGTAGCAGAAAATCTGCACAGGATTTTCAGGTATTAGACATAACAACGAGCTTCTGATGTGCAATTATCTCGCGGTACGCATGAGTTGCACCACTCGTCGTTTACTCTCGGTCTTTCACTCTTCTTTTCTCAGAACGAATCAAACCTTCGGGTCATTTGACACTCATTTAATTGATAAGATTGCATCCTATTGTCCTAGCAATAGACACTAATATCAGCCCTTAAAAGTTTAACTTCTAGCGCGCTTGGCGACCACTCACAGTGAACGAGTTAATTTGAGTGCTATCAAATATGCTCCTTTGAAGCGTTCTATTTACTGCTGGACAAATTCATACTACCTTACCTACATATTAGCTAAGGCTTTGTATTTTTATCTTTACCCTCTTCTTAGCTATGATGGAATGTCTGTCGTCATGTCACAGCGCATATAAGATAAGAGTCGTTGATGTCGACGTTGTCGTTGTCGTTGTCGTTGTAGAAATAAAATTATTTTGATGTAGTGGTATCTGGAGAATAAGAGCAGTAAGCACATAACTACACATACATACATACACACATACATATGTATATATTGATGTGACAAAAAAAAACAATCGAGCATGTACAAGTATAAAAGTTCAAGTGTCTCAGTTTCAGTTTTGGTTTTGGTTCTGGTGGATTTTCAGATTTTATATTTTATTTGTTAACTACTGATTTTTACCCTGAGGAAGTTGAGGTCTAAATTTTGTTTTTACTTTGCGTTTGCAAACACTGTGCTCCTTACAAGTTGAAGTTAATAGGGAGCAGCAACATTCCGCCGTTGTGGTATGCATGAATGATGTATGGCTTGAGTGAAATTGAAACATTACAATTCATTATGATTATAAATGATATAACAACAAAAATATTTTTTTTTTTTTACATACTCGCGCGTATTTTATATAAACATCTCTCGTATTTAATATCAAGGAAAACTTTTGTTCGTTTCATTGTCCCATTGTACCAACCATTACTGTAATAAACAGAGACACAGAAGTACATACACACTCAGACTCACACACACACACACACACACACACACACACACACACAAAACTATTCAAATTTGCAATGCAAATGCAAAGCACGTGACATAAATTGCGATGTGAGGTAGGTAAAATATTACTATTTTAGTATAAATATACGTGAAAAAAGGAGATAGCATAAAAACGCTGCTAGTGGTTATTCAAGGATTTTGTTAATTTTTTTGATGACATACACACACACACACACACACACATAAATAAAACATAAACACACAGACTCAAAAAAGCTGTAAAAACTTGCTTGCATAGTGCAATGAGGGGGGGGGGGGGGAGGGGAGGGAGGGGGGTTGGGATGGAGCCTGTGCTTCAGTGCTTTCGATAGAAAAATTTGGAAATTTTCGAAAAATATATAACTTCTGTCGAAATTTGCATATTTTCTAACATATTTTTACCAAAGTAATAGTCTTTGAAAAATCTATGTATGTGAACCTGTGAGGTTATCATTTCCATATCAAGTTTGTTTTAATTTATGTAGATGAATTTCCCACTTCAAATGAAAATAATTGATCATATTATTTTTTGTTGATTTTCAAAACTACTTTCCAAACAAGCCTAAGAGGTCAGGTGGTGAGACCTCATAATTAGATGTATAGTATGCTATTTATGTGAATTTGAAAGCGAGAATGTACAGAATTTTGGGAATCATTTCCAATATTATTATGAAAACCCTTCAAAAAGTTAGGAAACATACTCGGAAAAAAAATATTTTTGTGATAAAAATGTCTCCCTTTTTTATTCCAACAAATGGTAAAAGTTTGAAGCTACTGCTGCTGTTGGCTACTGTTGTAGCTGCCTGCCACTAATGCAACTATTTATTTTGCATGGCAACTCATGAATAGAGCCTTCAAAATATTCCATTCAAGAATGTGTGTGTGTGTGTGTGTGTTTTATTATTTTTTATTCGGTTTCGACCAGGTAGGTGGGAATCTTTATACCGCACTGCTCACATGCCCGATTCGCATCCATGCATGTGTGTGTCTGTGTGTGTGTGTGTGTTTGTTCTAAAATTTTTCCACAGAAATTTGCATTAGTTGTTATTGTATACATTTTATGTTATATATGAAATTCGTATGCAATTTTCCAAATACCCATTGACAGGATTTTATACTTTTTCTTTTGTAAAATTTTTACTCATTATGAATTTGACCAGCATATGTGTTTCATTTGAAAGCATTTGCATGTGGTACTGGGCTAGTACCTAATATTAGCTGGCATATTGTCTGTGTGTGTGTGTGCGTTTAGGGTGTGTTGTGTAAATGAGTAAAGTGCTCAATTGCCGTAACTAGTGATCGCATTATAGTGAAATAAGTATAGAAGATAACTGATAACTAAGATGAATATACAAAAATTATTTAGATCATTTTAACGAAACTGTTTAAAAAATATGAAAATATTATATATTTGAATTGGAAAGTATTAAATCTCTAATTTCCCTCGATTTTTGTTTCAATATTTAAGTGACCTAATATTATTATTATTATATTATTTAATTCTGTTTTAAATAAGAAATTGTTAAATCTAGTGACTGACATTAAAGAATATGAATGCAACGCTTTACAGTGAAATTACGTTCAAAATCATCTTAATAAATTTGAAATCGGTTAAACGAATAGTAGCGTCGGAAGGTTTTTATAATTTCGTCACTGAACAAAGCATTGCATTATTCGTTGCTTAAAACATTGTTTAAGCGCGAGTAAATAATAAATGAGAGAGAGAGAAGACATAAGTAACGGCATCTCACAACATTATCTAACTAATAAATATTCACCACTCTTCTCTTCAATCAAAAAAGAGCTTTCGTAGTTTTACGTTGTACCAGAACTTAACTTTTTAATACCACTTCAAAAATTGTTGTCCTATTGAGTTATTGAAAATATCGAAGATAAATTCCGCAAAAACAAAATAACACCAATAATCGAGGCCTTACCGACAAGTAATTTTGTATTTTTCTACAAGTTTTCACCTATGTCTAAAACTCTCGCTAACTTTGTTCCTCTCATTGCGTCTCTCTTCCTGTCCCTCGCGGTCAATTTAAAGCTCCGAAAATTGATTTTGGAATTTGGAAAGAATTTAAAAAAAAAAGAAAATTAAATTTGGGATTTTTTAAGTTACACCTCTTCATATGTTTCAATCAATTATATATTTTCAAAGCATTTTGAAGTATTGTATAAAGCAATTTTAAACTTTGTTTTACCAGGGAATCGTTCCATGGTTCCCAAATTTTACTTATAAGGAGTGAGATCGAAAAAATTGGATACTTTGAAAGACCACTGCTCTGAAACTCTTCATCTGAATGAAAAAATTCAAACAGTAGGCTTTGCGTAGGAGAAATTCTTATGAAATACAATCACAAGTCTTTTGACTTGTGAACTTTCAGTTGAGTCATGGCATCGGAAGTGGAAAAACACGATTTAATTGTTGAATTATTTCGAGAAAATCCGCAGTGGAGCCAGAAAATCATTGCAAATAAGGCGAAAGTTGCTAAAAAAAATATTGTTTCGATGATTCTTAAAAAATTTAATACAGACTTAACAGTTGCCGGAAAATATAGTTCTGGAAGGAAATGCGATTTCGTGTCTCCACAAAAGGCGAAGAAAGGCGTTGCTCTTTTAGAGAAGAATCCAGCGTTGTCTAATCGAAAATTGGCGGAAAAAGCGAGTTGCAGTGAGTTTTTAGTTCGTTAAAAAGATGCGGGCCTTAAAACATACAAAGTGCAGTCAGTACCCGACAGGGAAGAAAGCTACTAAGAACTTGGTAGCCCAGAGCCGAGCTAAAAAGTTGAAGACAGACTGTTTCCAAAAATTTGATTGCTGTGTTATGGACGTGTTGTCTAAATTTTCTCAATTGCCTGGTCAAGAGTTTTTCACCGTAAAGGAACGAGGAGGAGTTGAGAAAAGATTAAGGACAAAACAAAAGTCCAAGTTCCCGAAGAAGTTTCTGGTATGGCAAGCGATTTGTAGTTGTGGGCTAAGGAGTAAAAGTTTCGTAACAAGTGGCACTGTTAACGCCGAAATTTATGTGAAGAAGTTCCTCCAGAAGAGATTGCTGCCCTTCATTAGAAAGCACAATGTATCTTCTTCTTTTGGCCTGATCTAGCCTCCTGCCACTACAGTAAAGTAACCCTTAAATGGTTCGAAGACCAAAACATCAAATTGGTACCAAAAATCCCCAACCCACCAAATTACCCAGAACTTTGGCTTATCGAGAGATATTGGACTCTAGTGAAAGGAACATTAAAGGCAACAAATAAAGAAGCTAAATGCATGGAAGATCTTAGAAATAAGTGGAATTCTGCCGTCAAGAGAGTCTCAGAAATGACAGTAAAGGCGCTAATGGCAGGCATACCGGAAAAGCTGTCCGAATTCTGTAAAAAACAACAAACAAATTAGTTTTATTGATCTATTGATTTTATCAGAAATTCAATTTTCTTTTCAAAACTGTTTACATTTTTTTATTTGCATAAGGGATTTCAATGCTAGGACAATTTAAAGTTATCCGATTTTTTGGATCTCACTCCTTATAACGCATTGCAGTGAAATAAATGTTCTCAGTAACTTCGTCAAGCCTGCGAATTAATAGTGTGAAAGTGAAATGGGTGACGAATTGGAAAACGAGAGCGCTATTATTTACATATGGTTCAATACTCAAAAAATGCAACAACACAAAAATATGTGAGCTGAAGTGCACTCCCATTCTTTGGCACACCAGGCCTTTAATATAATTACGCCTAATTTACTGCTTTCGAAACTTGTGTAATTTGATGCCATTTCAATTAAAGTCACTTATAATTTGTGGATATATTTGTTAAAATCTTCAATTTGACGGCAATAGAATGGCGATATAATTGAAACTCAATTGCATAGAATTGTAAATTGAAGTTTTTATTTTATTCATAACAATTGTAAATAATTTATATTCCAATAAATTATAATTGCAATACGCACATACAATTCATATAAAGGGTGTTTTTCTAGAAGTGTCGTTTTCAATCTGGCAATACTTTTTTCGGAGTCGGTCTTTTTGGCAGCTGTCACTTGATTTATGCTCAGTTTGGTTTGCCATTTCATAATGAACAGACTTACGCCTGAACAATGTTTGCAAATTATTGAAATTTATTATCGAAATTCAGGCGCTATGAAAAAAGTGTTTCGCAAGCTTTTTAGTGATGAGGCTCATTTTTGGCTCAATGGATGAGCGTGAATAAGCAGAATTGCTGTATTTGGAGTGAAGACCAGACCAGCCAGAGGCAATTCAGCAGCTACCAATGCATCCCGAAAAATGCACTTTTTGGTGCGGTTTATGGACAGGTGGCATTATTGGGCTGTACTCCTTCAAAGACGATAAAGGCCGCAACGTTATGGTCAATGGAGAAAGGTACAGTTCGATGATAACACGCTTTATTTTTTGCCGAAAATGCAAGAATTGGACATGGCCGACATGTGGTTCCAACAGGACGGTGCCATATGCCACATGCCACACTGCACGCGAAACCATGTATCAATTGAGAGGCGAATTTGGTGAGCAGTTAATCTCACGTTTTGGTGCAGTCCACCATTGGCCACCAAGATCGTGTGATTTGACCCCGTTAGACTATTGTTTGTGCTATAGGCTATGTTAAGTCTCTTATCTATAGGGACAAGCCAAACACGATTGCTGCTTTGGAAGCCAACATTGAACGCGTCATTGGTCATTGGTGATATTCCGGCCGAAATGTGTGAAAAAGTATGCCAAAATGGGCCCTTAGAATGAACCACTTGAAGCGTATCCACGGTCAACATTTAAGTGAGATTATCTTTAAAAAGTAAATGGCAGGAATTGTTTTATCGATCCAAATAAAAACTTCATTCACTTTTGTAAAATTTTTGTGTTTTTTTTGTTTTCAATTTCAAAAACTAAACTCTTATAAAAATCACCCTTTAGAATGAGAACGTAAAGAGAGAGCGTGAAGAGGGAGCGGTAATTTGAAATGTGAATTACGTAGTATTTAAGCTGCCGTGACAGTGCAAAATAATTTTGTACAATTCCAAAAATTCAATTCATATTAACATAATTCTGCTAAAAAAATCATTTAAATCTGAAAATGTGAACCGATTGCAATCAAAATTTCTAACTTTTGAAAGAACCTTATGACATTTCCTGAGTCTTGTTCTCTTCAAAAATGATAAGTTGCCTTTAATTACCTAATATTTATAAACGTAATCGACAAAATATATTTACTTTTTTTACTTTTAATGGCACAACAGTCCATGGAGGGCCTAGGCCGAGCTATTCGCTTTTCGCATCCACTCATGTTGTGCGTGTTATATTTGTACATGAATGGAAAGGACCTACAGTTTAATGCCGAATCCGACCGGCGAAGTGAAAAGCTTTTCATAGCAATTTTAACGCTTGTAGGTTTGCCACTGCCTGCCAAGAGGTGGTGCGTGTAGAGAAATTATTTTTTCTACTTTGTTTTTGTTTTTGATTTTGCCTGTGCCGAGATTCGAACCCCGGACACTCTGCGTAGTAGTCCAACGCATTACCACTACGCCACAGCGACCACATACAAATATACTAAAATACTAAAAACTCTCGTCTAGTTTTACAAAATATTATTCAAAATCAATCATAATACTCGTAATTCAGTAAATAAAGTTCATGTGAAAAGTTCTCTGAAATATTCATGTAAATTAAAGGATTACAGGAAACGTCCCCCCTTTACACTACCCAACGCTACGGGTAGATCGTGACCTGCAGCCTAAAAACTGTGCTAATTAAACTAAAACGGCAATGCAATGTGTTCCTAGTGAAATTAGTTGGAAATAAAGCGCGTGCATTTATCAAATACTCGTACGCCCAACAATTCGGTTTTAGTTACAGCAACTAAGTAAAACATCATTTATCTTTCATATCACATCAACCGAACTTGCAACGGAATACATCAAAGTTCGGAACATGATTAACGAAATGTAATGTAGCCGCAAACGTGAACATTGCATACTAACAAATATGTATACATATACACACATACATACATACATACATACATACATACCCACATTCATGAGTATAAACGAAATGCTACAAATATTAGGGCATTGTAACAAAATATAATGAATGCTGAAGCAGTATCATAACCAATACACATACACACACACACACACACACACACACACACACACACGAAGACGAACACGCACAATACACATCCACATACCTTCGATTGTTGTGATGTATGGACGTGGTGAAACATTATCAAACGAGCGATTAATTACGTTACTCTCGCGAGATGTGATGACCGCATCCGTATCATCTAGTTGCTGTTGAGAATGAGGTTGATGATGGTAACGATGATGATAACCCGTTGGCAGAACAATAGCACTAAAATTATGCGAATCATCATCGCCAATGCCAGTTGTAGTAGCGGCTGCTGCAGCTGCTGCACTAGAGTAGCTATAGGTCAAATCACTGATGCTACTTGCAGCAGTTGCTCGTGTTGTTCGTGTCGGCTGCTGTTGTTGCTGCATCATATATTCAAATGTTGGCGATTGTGAAAGACTCCGTACTTTTTCAACATTACTACTACCTGCTTCAGTGGATTTACGATTGCAGGCACGTACCGATGTGGAAGTACGCGATGATGATGGTGATGACGATGATGATGCAGGTCTTGTTGTTGTCATTTCCATTGTAGTTGCAGAGTCAATGGCAATATTGCGAGACAACATTTTGGTGGTGCTGGAAATCGTATCAAAATGCTGTTGCAATTCATCGTCAGTGGTAGCGGTGGTAGTGGCGGTAGCAACAGCAGCAGCATCACCGTCATCACCGTCATCATCATTATCATCATTATTATTCTTGTTATTATTATCGGTAGCGATGCTAATTTTGGTTGTAGGGTTACGGACATTATTTTCAGTGTTGGTGGTAGTGCTCGTTCCCATGCCCATGCCCATGCCCGTGCTGTGTCGTGTCGGTGCTCGTGCTCGTGCTGGTGGTGGTGGTGGTAATGGTGACGAGGGTGGTGGCGGTGGCGGTGGCGGCGGCGGTGGTGGTGGTGGAGGTGGTGGCGCTAGTTGTGTGCATGGCGCCGGTGATGGTGCAAATGCTGTGCGTACTAAAAGCCCAACATTGTGACCTTCCACCTGTGGCACATATGCGTACTTCAGATTATACGCGGTGGCGATCGAATCGACCTCCTCATTGTCGTCGTCATCATTGCCGTCGTAGTCTCGGGATGGCATTGGTGATGCGCCACGTTGCAGTGCCGTGTCAGTGTCCACTGCATTTAAACCGTAGGGCGATGCTGAACGTGATAGTATGTGCGCTTCGATCAAAGGTGCTGGATATTTGCGTATTGGTGGCGTTGGTGTGGTGGCACGTTGTCTTTGTCGCGATGCATGTTCTTTAATACTTTCATGTTCGTGTAATGTTGTTGGAGGCTTTGTTTCTACACCGGACGCATTGTACGTTGATTGCATGTCACCGGCGGCGGTGGTCTGAGGGGTGGCATTGATGGCAGTGCTTCCTTCCAATTTTTCTGCTACTTTAGTTGTCAATTTTTTGTCGTCGTCCATGACTTTGTTGTTGGTGTCGTGCTGTGCAATTTGCACTTCAGTTTTTTGTTTGTTGTCGCTGTCGCTGTCGGACATTTCCAACGTATCCTCCCATGATATTTGACGTGATATGAAAGGACTGCGTATTTCATAGGTGGCTTGGTACGTGTCGAAATTATCATTTACGTTCTTGTTATTCCTCTGCTCCAAACGCCATTGATCGGCTTGTGTTAATTTGCACCAAGTGTTTTTCTCGCTACGATTGTCCATCAAAGCCGTGGTGCTGGTCCTGGTGGTGGTTGCGGAGGCATCAGCAGCAACGTGGTTGGCATGTTCTTGCAAATTATGAAGTTGCTGACTGTGACGACGATTCTGATGTTGTTGCTGAAGACTTTGAACATACTTGTCATCAGCAACATTGTCATCTTTGGCGCAGGGCATGTCGTGAGCATGTTTGTCGACGTCGTCAACTATCATCGCCACAGCAGCAGCAATAGTTGGCATTTTCACTTTACTTACTGTGCGGTTGTCTTCATCTTTTGCATCACTATCCATGTCGCTTCTCGTCTTTCTCCTCTCATCTTCATTGCTGGCATTAGTCGAAGCGGAAATTGTGTTCTTTTGCGGTTGTGGCAATATTTTCACATCATGCACTTCGTTGCTGCAGCTGTTGGATGCTGCTCTTGTTGATTGCTGTTGATTTCGTATTTGCTGTTGATTAAAATTTGTGGCTGCAGTGACTTGTACTGTCGATGCGGACGATGGAACAGCAGCAGCAGCAGCAGCAGCAGCAAGCGACAACTGCTGATTGCTTTCTCCTGTAGCATCGATGAGTGTGTCAATTACCTGTTCCATAAGATGTTGCTGACACTGCTGTGTTGCTATAAAACCGGAAACACATTTTTTGCTATGATCCATGTTCAGCTGTAACATTGTATGTGGCGGCGGTGCTGGTGCTGGTGCTGCTGCCGATGGTGTTGGTGGTGTATTTTGGCTTCTGGTTTGTGTTGTACTTGTAGCTTTACTTGCTTCTTGCATTGACAACACCATTAGTTTATTATCAGCGTAGGATTTTGCAGCAGCAATATTCAACTTGGGCACCATCGCCGCAGCAGCATGCTCTTTCATAGTTTTATCTGTTTGTGATTTTTCTGTGGCCGATAATTGCTCATAGTTGGCCACAACATCAGCAACATGCTCAAGTTTTAATGATTTCTGCTGCTCAGTGTTAAAGCTAATGATATTTCGATTTTGCTGTTGTTTATTAGTTTTATTAATATCATCGTCATCACTCTCCTCATTTATTGCTGCTGGTGCTGACATGCAATTATCGTTAACAGATTTGACCATTACATTTTCTTCTGTGCCTGCTCTTTCTTCGCTTCCGTTGTCTTCTTCCTGTATGGTGACATGTGTTGGCATGGCTGCTGTTGGTGCACGTGTGTGTTTTAGTGTTAGCAATTCGAATGCTGCGGCTCCTGGTTTTGGGCCATATACCAGTCGCTGCAGAACAGGACGCAATGTGCAGCTACCCGTTGCATTATTGCTACTTTTACCAGCTTCTTTCGATTGTTTCGGCTGATATTTTAGAATGTTGGTTGCTATGTTGGATAAATCGAAAAGTGCCTGTTCAACTACTGGCATATTTTCAATGGGATTGATTGCAGCAGCACTGCTCCTTGTAATCTTCTCATTCTCCTTCTCATTCCCATCAATATCAATATTATCATCATCAGTTTTTCGATTTCGTGTAGGAGATAATGTTGATACTTTACGATAGATTTGCCTCAATACGGTTTGTAATGGTGATTCAATGACTAAAACCGGTGATTGTCTTCCGGCAAAAAGCTGCTGCCACGAATCGTCAACAGTGGCAACAGCATCTGCCGTTGCTGTATCAACAGCAATTGAGGTTGATATTTTTGCTTCTTGCTGCTGTGAATTGTGTTCTATTATTTCTTTGCTTGATTGTTGCAACTCTGGCTGTTCTACTTGTTGTTGCTGCTGCTGCCTTAAGCTACAACTTAATGCCAGTTTTGCATTTTCCATATATGCATCGATTTGCTTAAGGTGCTCAGCTATAGATTGCTGTATCTGTCCGTATTTCGCTTCGAGCATTGCAATTTCAAATTTATTTTCTCGTTGCTGTTGTTGTTGAGCCTTTTGGCTCTGCTGCTGCTCCGGTTGCATCGTCGTCCCCACCTCATCAACATCAATTTCATTTCGGGCTTCAATATCATTTTCCTTTTCTAATTTCGTTCGTTTCAATGGTTGGATTTTTAATGATTTTGCATCTGTTGCATCTGTTGCATCTGCTGCATCCGCATCTAGAATATCTCGTTCGAAAGGGCCAAAGAGATAATCACCGTCGGTGTAATAAATACCTTGACGGCGTATTTTCTTTACATCAATAGTGGCGGCGGTGGTTGTTGCGTTCTGCTTTGCCTCACCAGCTACAACATTTTCGCTTTTATCAATCGCTGTAGTAACATTGCTGCTGCATGTTGTTCTCATGTTTGTTGCACGGGTTTGCTGTAAAGATGTTGTTACTGCTGCTGTTGTTGGCATTGCCCTCTTCATTGTCGTATTATTAACACGACCCAAAGGAGTTATTAAATCTGTTGACGACAGCAATGCTGGTGTTGCTGGCGTTGGTGTTGGTGTTGGTGTGGATTTTTGTCTAGTATAACTAGCTTGCCGTGTCAGCTGAATGCCATTGGGTGTGGCTGGTAAGCGTGTAATGTATGTGGCTGCTGGTGGCGATGGCGGCGGTGAGTCGCTTAGCTTCTTGTTTTCCGTCGACTCTTTAACGTTAGCTGTGGCAGCTGCGAGGTCATTATTCTTAGGATTACTTAAGTGCACCATAGATTCTTGTTTCGGAGACATTGCTGCAGGGGAGACATTTCTGTTGTCTCTCAAATTTTCATTACTTTGAAAGGTACCCGCTGAAGTTGCTGGCATATGAGCAGCACTAGCACTTGCCTTCATGGACGGTGACGACATTGGTATTTCTCCACCCACTTTCCGCTCACTTCGTACTTTGTTCGTACTTTCAGTGACTGCTTTCAAGCTGCCCGCGTCCGCTGCCCAACGCTGCAACAACTCCTTCGTTGGCGATGGCACAATGGTTATTGCTGCTGGAATATAGGCAACGGTTCTATCTTGCAAATCAATCGAACGCAAATAAATGCATGCGTCGTCGTAAATTTGCTGTGCACTTATGCCACTCACGTCCTGCTGTGCTGTTGGCTTTGTGCTGCAATAGCTGCTGGTTAACTTCTGCAATTTATCGTTAATATTTGCGAGATTCTCGTAGCCGCCCGAGTCGCCTGAGTCGTCGTCGTTGCGGTGGCTAACAATATCGTTTGATTCGTTTCGTTGCTCAACGGTCACTGGTATAATGCGCGTTGTGGTTGTCTTTTGTGCTCGTTCCCCAATCAAATTATTATTATAATTTTTTTGTGATTGCAACGGCAACTGTTGCTGGTTTTTAATTGCAGGCCAATCATTGTCATCGGCAACAGAAACATGCTTGACATTGGCTTGGTGGCAAACAATCTGCTTTTGTTGTTGTTGTTGTCGTTGCTGTTGCACTTGTGCTGCTGTCATTGATTTGGCTGTAGCTGTTGCAGCTGCGGGTGTTGCCGGCAAGGGTATATGCTCCAAATTGTCGGTGCATGAAGCAGCAGCAGCAGGTTTAATTGTTGACTCATTTGTATTGGCTGCAATTTTATCATAATTAAATTGTTTATTTTGTGGTGATGCTGCTGCTGTTGTTGGTCGCTGTTGCTTTGTGGTCAATACTCGCATAACATGTAAATCACTTGTTCGGGGTGGTGGCGTTGGTGTTGCTGCTGGTGTTTCATCATCAGTGTCATAGGATATTTTTATTTCGGTTGCCAATTTTATGGAGCGTCTCTGCAATTTCGCTGACTTTGATAAATTGCTGTTGGATGCTATTAAACTAATATTGCTATTGCTACCGAAGCCCCCTCTTCCACTATTGCCCGTACTGCCTGCACGTGGCTTTAAAGGTGGCAATTGTTGTTGCCGAACTCCTCCACCTCCACCGCCACCTCCACCACCAGGACCAGCGCCGCCACGTTGTCGTGTTCGTCCACGTTCTAGCGAATATGATTGCCGTCGATTATTATTGATGGTTGCGGTTGTTGTCGCTGTTGTTGCTGTTAGATGTGTTTTTGCTGCTGAAACATTGTCATAGCTGTGCCACTTTTTGGCACCAATACCTGCCAATTGTTCGTAATATTGCCGTTTCGGTTCAACTAAACCAATATTCTCATCGGCCGCTTTAGTCTCAGGTGCGGAGAAACCTTTAGCAATTGGTGTATTGCATTTGCCAGCAATACCATCATCGTCAGCAACATCATTATCATCGTCATCGTCATCCTCATGCTCAACACGAACATCATCACTCCTATGGACATCATCTGCATCGCCACACACATCAACACAAAAATTGGCAGCAACATGACCATCATCAATTTTATGCGTTATTTTTTTGATTTGATTTGCATGCGACAGGAATTGCGTCCAATCGTTGGCTGCGTCGGTGGAGGCTGTTGTCACCGCCATCGCCACCGCCGCCGCCGTCTTTTCCATTTTTGCTCCTGATGATGTATTATCCTTGTTATGTTGCACATTTGTCATTGCTGGCATTGTTGTTGTTGCTGCTGCTACTTTTGCTTTTACATTCCTAAGGATATTTGTTGTACTACTAGGAGCAGGACCAACATTCATTGTTGATTTATTTGTCGCATTTTTCTGTAATCGTTGTTGCGGCTGTTTCGTTTGTAGCAATTGCTTTTGTTGCTTTTGTTGCCGTTGCTGTTGTCGTTCAATTTTTATGCGATGTAGCAGCTCCTTTGCCGTCGGTTCAATTATCCTTGTGGGACTATTGAATTTCTCGCGTATCGCATCGATACAGTGCCGCTTGCAAACGCTCTCATCAAAATACACCGCATTATCATTTGAGGAACTGCGCGAATGCGTCTGTGAATGCGAGTGTGCGGGTGGCTGCTCGTCCTCCACTCCGTGTCCAGGTGGTGGCCAGCTGTGGTCGCGTTTATGTAAATTCCTTCGTGTTGCCAGACGATTTATCTTCAACACTGTATCACGGTCGATTGTAATGTCGTGCTGATGGCTCAAGTATTGTGTCTTGATTTCTTCCAGTTGCTGCTGATGTATCGGTGTGTGCGGTTGATTGTAGTAGTAACGTTGCCGTGAACGACTCTGACGTTCACAAGTTGCTGCTAATAAATGTTGGCGTTTTTATATATGCCATATTATTATTATGTTTTTTTTTTCGTTTTATATTATTGTTGTTGTAGTTGTTTTTCATAATTTTTCATCCAGGACAATCACAAACACGCAAAGAAGATATTTTTAAATTAATTTTGCTTTCTAAATATGTATTTGATTGGAATTTTGCACATAGAAATAAACTTACATAACTGACATTGATTGTTACATTGATGGTTTGAGGGAAATTTCGCTTTTCTGGAGGCAGGAGGGCTTCCGAAGAACTCAATTTCAAGTTTCAGGCGATTGGCGAATTCTTCAAACTTCAATAGACATGCTTACATATTTTTGAGCTCATTTATTCACATTCATAGTATTTGAGTCTATCATTATTGTGAAAATATAGTTTGGGCTTAATCACGTTAGATCCTTCGATTTATTTAACAAGTGAGGCTTTGCTGTGAAGTTTTATCTTAAACGCTGATATCCAAATTAAATGTATTCAAGTACATATTTGAATACATCGGGAAACAATCAAACTATCAAAGATTCCTTGAACTAAGCCTGATTTAAAAATTAGCTAAAACCTTATATGGGAGTGCCTTCAACTACTGATCAAGCTAGTATCACAAATAGAGAGTCCATCTAACTTGGGTGCCTGGACATAGTGGTATTGAGGGCAATGAAATGGCTGACGGGCTAGCCACAAAAGTGGCATCCGAACCCATGTTTGGACCCACACCAGTCTGCGGCCAGCCATGGAGTTTTTTAAAGCTCAATCTTAAAACATGGCTGAACAGAAAGGTCCTGAGACGACACCTCCGGCAACAGACAAACCAAATCTTTCATGCTAATTGTATCAAAGTTAGGAACAAAAAAACTCTTGATGTTAAACAGAAACGAAATCCGAGCTGTCGCAGGATTTCTTATTACTAGACGATGCCCAGTTAGGAAACATCTTGCTAACATGGGAATAACTGGGGACGAATTCTGTAGGTTTTGTGACGAAGACGAGGAAACAGCAGAGCATATTCTGTGCCACTGTGACAAGCGTGGAAGTTTTAGACTCGTCACCTTACTACTTATTGCAACTTACGGTTGAAGTGGGCAATATAACTCCCAGGGATAACTTAGTATCTTAGCATATTCAATGGGCTCGTCACAATAGTTCTTTTTAGGCCGCAGTGATCGGGTGCCTTGTGCCCAGCCCCTGTTCTAATATAATCTAAGCCTGATTTAAGGTTCGTGTTGTAGGTACCATCATTTCTGAAGACAATCGATTGATTTTGAAGCCAAAAAAATATTGGTAGATGGCTTAACCAGCTTGTGTGATACCAAAAAAGGCGTTTTGCACCAACTAGATTCGGTCGAAAGTTTATGAAGTTAGCTGGGCGATAGCTTTTCAGTTTTACTGATTAAAATGAAAAATGCGGTAAGATTAAATGTTGTCAACGAGGAAACTATGTAGTCTGATTATTCGCTTTGAACACATTTACACGGACTGCAACATCATAATAATTTGAAATAAGAGTCCAAAGCCCCGATGGTGGGGAAATCAATAAGTAAGCATATTATTTTTAATTTCTATATCTTTGATGTTTGAGTAATATTTTCTCGCTATTTCACACCAACCCTCAGATCCCTCTCTCGGCTCTCCCTTTCCCTTCGGTAGTTTGACTTAAGAACAACATCTTTCTTCGCCATAACAACACCATTATCTTCTTAGACCTTGTTAATCTTTTTGGAAAATAGTAGACCTATTTTTCTATAGAATCTAAGAAGAGAATGGTATTATCATGGCTACGAAAGGAATTGCTCTGATGCAAAGCACGGTTGATCGCATTTGGGGATGGATATGAATTTTAGTTTAAGGAAATCTGCTTTCGTCTCTTTTGACTAATTTCAAAAGGTTTCGGACATTTACATTATTTTCTTTCTTAACTTTCAATATCGCAAATCTTAGCAATGACTTAGTATGCAGACCTATTCTCTTTTCAATAAGCTGAAACTATTAAATATTGTTGTTGTTCTAGCGATAATTTATTCACAATTGCGATACATTTTTTGTGCTCTCTTCTTCTCTTCTTCTCCCGTTTCTCAAGAAACTTCGCCTTTCATTAGCACAAAACAAAGCGAATTGAAATGTGGAAATTATACGATTCGCCGTGCTTTGCATAACTGACCTAAATATCACAAGCCAACTTCTATATCAGACTAAATTCAGTTGGTCGCAGTTCTTTTATCTACACCGACGGATGCAAACTAAATGGAAAAGTAGTAGGAGGGTTATACCCTTTCTAAGTAGAACTAACTTGTTTTTTCATCTCCATGACCACGGCAGCAGCATCTTCCAGGCCGAAGTCATCGCTGTAAAGGCTCACGAAAACAGTGATAACAACTTATCAGCGATAGCCTACTTGCTTCCTTAACATAAGCTTGTGTATACTTCCAAGGTATGGTATTTATAAAATTACTTACTTACTTAACTGGTACTACAACCGATGATCGGTCATGGCTACCTCTACAAAGCTTCGCCAGTCGCCTCTGCTATGCGCGCGCTGGCGTCAGTTGATAAGGCCAAGTGCAGTCAGGTTGCAATGCACATGGTCTTGCCAAATGAGATTAGGACGTCCCCTTCTGCGTGTTCCTCCACCGTGGTTCGAATAAAACACCCTTCTAGCCGGAGCGCTTTCTTCCATTCGCTCAACATGACCCAGCCAGCGAAGCCGCTGGAGTTTTATACGCTTGACTATGTCAGTGTCGGCGTGCAGCTCATACAGCTCCTGGTTCCATATTATTCGATGGAACACGTCGTCCACTCATATTGTACCATAGATCTTACGGAGTATCTTCCTCTCGAACGCTCTTAACAGCCTCTCATCATTGATGGTCAATGTTCACGTCTCGGCGCCATACATTAGGACGGAAAGGATGAGGGACTTACTTTACTTTTACTTTTAATGGCACAACAGCCCACGGAGGGCCTAGGCCGAGCTTTTCGCATCCACTCATGTTGTGCATGTTACATTTGTACATGAATGGAGGGGACCTACAGTTTAATGCCGAATCCGAACGGCGAAGTGAAAAGCTTTTCATAGCAATTATTACTCTTGTAGGTTTGCCATTGCCTGCCAAGAGGTGGTGGCGTGTAGAAAAATTAATTTTTCTACTCATTTTGTTTTTTCTATTTTTTTTATTTTGCCTGTGCCGAGACTTGAACCCCGGACACTCTGCGTAGCAGTCCAATGCATTACCACTACGCCACAGCGACCACAGGGACTTATAGAGCGTTATTTTCGTCGGTCGATAGAGGGCTCTGCTTCTCAATTGCCTACTGAGCCCGTAGTAACACCTGTTGGCAAGAGTTAATCTCTGCTTGATCTCAAGGCTGACATAATTGTTGGTGTTTATGCTGGATCCTAGATAAACGAAATCCTTGATGACTTTAAAAGTGTAGTCGTCAACAGTGACATTTTGTCCAAGACGCCGTGACTCTTTGTTTGTTGACACAAGGTATTTCGTTTTGTCCTCGTTCACCACTAGACCCACTCGACGAGACTCCCTTTCCAGGTTGGAGAATGCTGCACTGACTGCTCGAGCGTTTCTGCCAATGATGTCAATATCAACAGCGTATGCTAGCAGCATGACACTCTTGTAGAAGATAGTGCCAGAGATGTCGATGTTCGCAGCTCGAATTAGTTTCTCCAGCATAAGGTAATAAAATTAACTAAAATTAATAATCATTGATGATAAATATTCTTACGAACACACTTTTACTACTTGGAAGGTGGTATTTCCCAATCTGATATTTCTAAACAGACGAAAGAAGGAAAAGTTATACAAACACTTTTCTCTCTTCTCAATTCTCTCCTCTGTAACTTTGTTTCCTCTCAAAAATTAACAAAATATTTTTTAATAAGTACATACTTACTATGAACTACGTACTAAGTATGTATGTATGAATTTATGTCAAATAAATGGATCCATTTTAATCAATTTTTAATTGTATTCTTAACTTAATCACAACTTCTTAACTTTTCAAAGCAGATAGCGAAATTTCCCTCATTGTTTTGTAAGTACAATTACACAGAAAGTTCTTTTGAAACGTCACTGGTAAAACAAAAACAAGTGTTAACATTTGAAGGCGTGTGTGCGCGAGTGTGTGTCAACTATTTATCAATGTATGTATGTATGTAGTTGAACATAAATATGTATTTGAAAATATTGCGGCCGGTGTTTGTATGTTAATGAGTTGTTGTTGTTGTTGTTATTGGTGCTGTTGTTCTTGATTTAATTCGCCTGATGATCTCTCGCTGTGTGTGTTTTTTGTTTTTTTTTCATATTTGTAGCTGTTGTATGTTGTTGATGGGTATTAATGTATTATAGTAGTTGTTGCTGTTGCTCGTATTATTGCTGTTGCTGACGTTGTTGATATTGTTGTTGTTGTTGTTGTTGCATTTGTTGCCAACCCATACATATTATGAAAAAGATATAAGAAAGCAAATGTGCGCCTGTTGTAGAGCGGCAACTGTTGCGAAACGCGTGCAAGGTAAGAGTTTTCCAAAAATAGCTACAACAATAACGAGCGTATGTGTAATGTTTTTCAAAGAAAATTATTTTCATACACATATTTATACTATAATTTGTTGCTTCGGTTTCGTTTGCTTTAGTTTTGTGTGTTCATGTGTGTGCATGTGACTGTGCGTGTGTGTGTGTGTGTGTGTGTGTGTGTGTGTGTGTGTGTGTGTGTGTGTGTGTGTGTTGGCATTAGGTATTTTCTGCGTTTCGTTTCGTGTTGGCTTTGGATTTTAATTCTCTAAAATTTATGAAACATAAACTATTTTTAATTTGAAATTCTTCTCGGCTATGAATCAGCAAATTAAACGACTCGTTTATAAATAGTTTTATTTCTTGTTTTGATATCTTCAAATAATCCTCAATGTAGATTCGACATTGTTTTTTAAGAAAACTCATTATAGATTTTCATGAGTTGGAATGTATTTTCCCTTAAGGTAAATGTTGTTTATTTATACTTTTTTATATGTTAACGAAAAGATAAAAAATAAAGTCCTATGGATTTAGAAAATTATACGTATCTACGATTTGTTTTTCTTATTTACTATAACTTTTCACGAAACATTAAATTTTCACAAGAACTAACCCAAAAAAAAAAAGAAGAAAAAACAATAATTCAATGGAAAACTATAAACCACTTATTTATCGATAACGAAATTAGAAGGGTGGGGGAGATGGGGGATGGGGAGATGGGGTGGTGGGCGAGAGGGGGGGGAGCAAAAACATCTCAGAAAAAGAAAAAGGTATAAGTGTGCATGAATGGTGAAAAAATTAAATAAAAAGCTTATCTTCTTTTAAGCAAATATTCACAGAAATGGCAATCGTAGAGGAGTCAAGAAAATAAAGTATAAAGCAAATGCGCCATAAACATTTGTGCGTATGTGTTTCAGTGTGTGTGTGTGTGTATGCAGCTGCTACTTCTTGCTTGGTTGCTTGTCAGCTGCTGCCAGCGTCTGTTTGGCAATAGCTTCGAGTGTGTAAGGCGGCAATAAAGGGCGCTAAAATTAAAATTGTAATTGAATTGTACTTAGATACTTGCTTGGTATTTCTTGTAATTTGATTACACTTTGACTTTGAAATTGACTGACTTTGAAATAAAAATTGATAGTTATTTTTTTTGGGGAGTTTGATAGCTTGGAATTGTTATTTTATATTTTGCCACAAATTGCCACGAGTTTGCTATTTATAGTCAAAAATATATGACGAAATATTGTCGTTCTTGCCTTTGATTGTTTTTCTGAAAAACTTATAGTATCTAAGAATCTACAGTATCAAACTTTTTTTTGGCTAAAACATTGATGTATTTATTTTTTTGTTCACTAGGTGGAAAATATGTGACATGTGTCAAGTGAAAAACAAATTATGAAGTAACTTGTTTTCTTTTCGTCCGCATTTTAAAAAATGTTCCGCAACTACAAGCACAACATCCAACGCTTATCTTGTGTATCAAATAATCTCGTAACCGCCACTGTATTTGCTGCTTATATCTAATCGGAAAATTTCCATTCACTTTTAAAGCTCATTCTCAACACTTTGCAACACATTACGAGTACATCAATTCATTTGACATGCAAAAGGGTATAAAAAACGTACAAAACGAAACAACTTTAGCTGGTCGTTGGTTAGGCTTTTGATGCTTGATGCTTGATGCTTTAAAGCAAATTAGATGCACACATACATAGACACATGCAAACGTGTGCATAAGTAAATGCGATATATACATATGTACTTACTTAGGAAAAGAAAGGCAAAACAAGTCAGAATGTATTTCGTGCACATACGAGTACATCGAACTATAAGATCAGCTTCTTTCAGCTAATATCTTGGATACGGTTATTTCATGTTACCGCACCAAAAACCTTTGCATTCACTTTTCTAGCCGGCTCCTTTTCTTTTTACATACTACACAACTAATACATTTATACTTTTTTTTATACATATGTACACAAGTTTTAAATTTTGTTTGAAAATATATGCATATACAAACTAAAGCTTTTTAAAGGCCACCCACGCTCATTGCATCGATTTGTAGTGTGTTTTAGTAGAAATACACATTGACTTGAAGTTTTTCGTTTGTTGCGCGACTAGCCAAACGTTGGCTGCTTGTTTGTGTTTCTTTCCTTTTTTTTTTTTGTATTATTCCACTTTAGTAAATTCACTTTGCCATTTATTATGATGCTTCATAAAATATTAACTACATGTTGCAAGCAATAGTAAGTTTTTTTTTCCAGTTATTGGCAACATTCACACTGAAAACAAAAAACACTTCATCGATAGGAATACAATATTTAAACACGACGCTGATGATGTGTACTGTATTTCTACTGTTTGTCAGGGCTTGACTTGCTTTTGCGTTGATGGCACAACGCTGTTAAAATGTTGAAACTGTTGATACTTTCCGCTCATTCATACGTACATACATACATACATACATACAAAGAGGATATGTATGTATGTTCTTTTGTACGAAACTTATATTTCTATACTTAAAGTCGTCGTCGTTGTTATTGTTTTTGCACACTTACCCTATAATAATTCGAGCTATTGCACAAGCCGTGGGGCAACAGACATCGTGATAGTATTAAAAATATTACCAAAAAAAAATTATTAAGCTGAATGACAAATTTAATAAAAATTATATTTTTGCAGTCATTGCTTTGCAGGATTTTTGCATTGCCTGTTAAATTTAATTAATACATAACGTAATTCAGATTTATAAGTACACGAATACTTTCAAGAATATTTAAATAAAAAAAAATCTATACGGATTTATTATTAATGCATAATTGATTGGAAAATTTAACTTTTACGACCGATTTCGCAGTCATTGTTTTACTAATAAAGATTTAATCAGTGCTTAATTGGTTGGTTACCCATTAGAAAACTACAATTGGTATTGACGAAATCATCAGTGAGGTTACATAACATTTTGAGTCTAATATCGCAAGTGACGCAGAAATTTGGAATAAGTATAGTCGTTGATCGTCGGCAGTAAGTTTTCTAGTAATCGCCTACATTTTCGCCAAAACTAGGACACCCAGAAATTATGTGACAGATTTCGTTTGACGTTAACAGATGGCGCGGCAAGTATCAGAATGCATACAATAAAAAATGCAGAGCAAAACTACTTGGTAAATATGGTGATCACATGTAAATAAAGTTAAACAAGAATATTCTTAGGAATAGCGCGGTGTTGCTATCCTCACACAGACTGAATTTGCCGGGACCCTCCTCCCGCCCAACACGACCGAGGGGCGCCTCCATATAACGTGTGGATCGGTGACCGATGCAACCGCTTTACACGAAAATATGTAATGAGCCGCGTATAGTATATCCAAATAGGCATACTTTACAACTACAGATATGAAATCATCAGCTGTTTATTGATTTCATTTGAGTAAGGAAGTAAGTTTGTTTTGATGTGTTCCAGAGAATCGGAAATGCTGAATAAATTATAATGTTCATTAAAATCTCTACATATTCCACGAAAAGGATCATTTTGAGCATAATTTGTTTTGCATATCCTAAGGTTAATAGGAATAAAATAACGTGAGCTTCTACAGGGTATATTAAAGTTTATTTCATTTAGTAAATACGAAGATGATAGAATGCCATTCAAAAGCTTTACAATTTACAAGAAATGTTATATTCAGCATTTTGCTTCTGCTTGTCAATGTCGGTAGATTAATAAGCTTTAATCGATGTTCATACGGTGGAAGCTTCAATAGAGTATTCCAACAAAAACTCCTCAGTGCAAAAACAAGAAATTGTTTTTGAACCGACTCAATTTTACTTATGTAGCAATTATATGGAGGATTCCAGACAGGAGATGCATACTCAAGGATGGGTCTAACAAGTGAAGTGAATAGCGTTTTTGTTGTATAAGGGTCGTTAAACTCTTTTGACCAGCGTTTAATAAATCCTAACGAACTTTTAGCTTTGTTCACACACGAGTTGATATGTAAGTTAAAACTTAATTTGGAGTCCATTGTCACACCCAAATCAACAAATATCAATACATAGGTTGTCTCCTTGTGAATGTCATAAACTAACATTTATCCAGATTGAGTTACATCAAGTTTAATCGGCACCTTTTTGAAAAATTATCTAGATCTTCTTGCAGAAGTTTTTGTTGGATTATAGAGTTGTACGATAAGAACAACTTTACATCACCAGCATACATTACAATTTTGCAATTTCGAATAACAGATGGCAAATCATTGATAAACAGAAGAAATAATAAAGGTCTCAGATGACTGCCTTGAGGAACTCCGGAAGTAACAGCAATGCTTTTTGAAACTGCATTTCGGAAAATCACTTTTTGTTTTCTGTTAGTGATATATGACTCTATCCATCTGAAAAGCAAGGGCGGAAATCCAATCCAACCTAGTTTTTTAATTAGGAGGCCATGATTGACTTTATCGAATGCTTTGCTACAATCAGTATATATAACATCAGTTTGTTGGTTATTAATAAATCCATTCATTACACATGTAGTGAATTCTAAAAGGTTAGTCGTAGTAGATCTCCCCTTAAGGAACCCATGCTGCGATGTGTTGATCAATGTTACAACAGAGTGCATAATTTGGGTAGTAACAATTAATTCAAATAACTTAGGTATCACACTTAATTTGACAATACCTCTATAATTTGATATATTAGATTTAACACAATTTTTATGTAGAGGAACAATAAAAGATGCTTTCCAACAATCAGGGAAATAACCTGATTTTAAACATTTGTCAAAGATTATGACAAAAGGTTTATATAAAAGTTCGGCACAATTTTTTAATATGCAACTCGGAATATTATCGGGCCCAGATTTAAATGACAGCTGAAGAGAACATCTAGAGGATCTATGGTTGGAAAATAAATAATGTTAAACGAATCAATGGAGAAAGGGTAAGAGTCATTGTCATTGAAGCTAAACGTGGAAAATGTAGATCTGAAAAAATCAGCAAACAAGTTCGCAATTATCATATCATCACTAGAAACAATATCACCAAGACACACTGATGGAGGGAAATCGCTGGCCTTACGTTTTGAATTAACAAAGTCATAAAAATATTTAGGTTTTCATTTTTCTGTATCACAACTCAGAATTTCCAAGATTTCCGCAATGATCACGAAGACCATTACGAGAGGAATATGACATGTATACATTAAGTAAATTTTCTAAAGACTTTCAATGAGTTGAAAGATATTGGAGGCGAAATTTTTTCAACTGGCAATGCTACCTGGTGTTGCTCATACTAAAACATAAACAAAAAACATATGGTTTCGTTTCGTAGGGTTCCACAATAAAATCCACAAACAGCAGGTGGCCAATGATGTGTAAGTGTTGCTTTTCTTATTTGTACAATAATTTATTATTGTATAAATTTTAATAAATAAATAAATAAAATCCACTAATTTATCTGTGCTGCAATGTTTTGCCATATCGTGATTCATTGTTTTATGGTAATTAATCAAAACTCTGTAAGTATGTAGGATTAGTTAAAATCTAGTTTTAGCTTCCGAAGAGACACGAGTTATATTCAATGATTGTGAGTGAAGTGAGTTGCAGTTAATATCATATTAGCATGACAGAGTTGCAATTTTACTCGTTCTAACATCTCACGAAGAAGTCTAAAAAGACCTATTATGTAAACTAATTTATGCCTTCACCTTATTAACAAAAATTATGTATTTTATTTTCTAAACATGAGTAATCTATTATAAATTGCTTCATTTACATGAAAATTATTACTCGTATACTAAAAATGCATGCAAACATAGATAAACACACCCAACTACGGTACGTACTCAAAGTTCACTTAAATATTGAGTTATTTCTAAACAATAACAACAACAACACTAAATATATGTTAGCAGCACAGCATTATAAAAGCTCACACAGACTTACTATACATAAATATGTACATACGTACATACATGTCATATATGCACTTCAGGAAACTTTACCTAAACGAAACTACTTATTTCGTACTTTGACTTAACAATAGTTTTTAAACAATGCCACACGTCATAATCAGCAACAAGATACTGTGAAGGAAGAAAATGAAAGAACAGCTTGCATGCATAAATAGATTTTGTAATAATACATACTTGTGGCTATTCAAAATCAAAATGCAAAATTCTGGTATCCTATCCTATACCAGCACTACACTATCTCCTTTGAATTAACTAAGTGTCTAAGGAAATCTTTTGAAAGCATCACATAACCAATCAACATTGATGGCAATAAAGATGACTTTACATAATAGTGATGATGACGAAGATGATGATGATGATCAATGATGAGCCATACTTATGGTTGAGATATGGCGAAACAAAATTGACACAAAAGAGGCCAACTGTAACACAGCTTCATCGCATAAGAGCAAAAGGCAAGCTATAAAGAGTCGTAGCCACATAAAAGCAACCAAGCAAGCTTTCAGATATACATAGACAGATATGCATGTACGTATATGCATTTGAGTTTGTGTGTGTGTGTGTGTGTGTGGATGATTCTTTGTATGTTTGCTTGCCATTTATGCATTTGCATACAACTTTTCATTATTATCTCTTAAACTTAACCCTCAATCGTATGACTTACATTATTCTATTTGTTTTCACATACACTCACACACACATATACACACAAACATACACACACACACACACACACACTCACACACACACTCACACACACACTCACACACATATGCGCACATGAATGCAGGCTTACACATATTCTTGTATTTTATTCACACCCAAAGGGAATTGATGGGAACGAGAAATATTTCTTAAGCGCTTATTTACATTCGAGTTTTTGGAAGCGTTTGAAATCGAAGGGGATAGAAAGTTTCAGAAAGAACTGAATATACTTAAGTGATTACTGCTTTAACCTATAATTTTGTTTTCCACACATTCTTTTTTTTTCTCATGAACTTAAGCCTGAAGGAGAGTGAATTGAAGAATGTGGTTTACCTTGCTTCAATAAAAGTGACTCTAGCCTGAGAGTAGAGAAGATGAGTATTAATTTCTTTACGGATGTTCAAGTTTTTCCTTACTTTACTTTTGATGGCACAACAGCCCATGGAGGGCCTAGGCCGAGCTTTTCGCATCCACTCATGTTGTGCGTGTTATATTTGTACATGAGTGGAAGGGACCTACAGTTTAAAGCCGAATCCGAACGGCGAAGGAAAAGCTTTTCATAGCAATTTTTACTCTTGTAGGTTTGCCATTGCCTGACAAGAGGTGGTGCCGTGTAGAAAAATTATTTTTTCTACTTTTTTTTTTGATTTTGCCTGTGCCGAGATTCGAACCCCGGACACTCTGCGTAGCAGTCCAACGCACTACCACTACGCCACAGCGACCACTGTCCTTAAAAAGGTGCAATTACTGTGGTTTACCTGTACTGGTGAAAATTCAAATATTGCAAAAAAAAATGCAATCTGAGATCAGGGAGGTACTCTAAGTAGCAGGGTTATTTGAGTCAAAGTTCAAAGCTTGCTTTTTAAAAATAAAATAAAGGAATGATGAACTCTTAATATTAGTGAGAAATTTCGAGATAATTTTCAAGTGATGTGCAAGCGAATGTAAAATTTTATAAATATTTCGAAAATGGGGAAATTATAACTTTTTTAAGACTATCTACTAGTTGGCGGCCATAATGGCGCAACACCTTCCCATTGGGACTATAGATGTTTATGCATATGTGCGCACATAATATTTGTTGTTGTAGTTGTTTTAAATGACCAACTTCAATATTAAAAATCTTTGGCGTTTTGTTGCTGTGAACAACATAGACATTGCATATAAGACAAAGCATATAAACGCTCTCATGCTGTGCATTTATACAGCGCTGATCAGAGATTACCCAGCATAGCCCGGGGATTCTATAAGCGTGAGGGTAGGATCTCAATTTTGAAACTTATCCCAGTTGGAGCGTTCGCAAGTATATGCACACTAAAAACAATTATCGGCCGCTTAAAAATGATAATCAATGAACTCTGGTTATACCGATTTTAGTGCTGATTTTTTCTTTGCAAAGGGGGGGTGAAGAATGAATGATTGATTAAGTTGAATTCAAATATCCAGAAATAAGTAGTTGGAATGGGATAAGTAGAATTTCAGGTATAGACAAAAGAGTTTCGGCCTCTTTGAAAGATAAATGCCATGCCTACTCCTCAAGGGTTTCCAGTTATAGACTCGAAGGTATCGTCGGCTTCAGCTCTGAGGGTTTTGAGCGGAGCTGTTGTTCATTGAATCAAACAATCGGTCAGCGCAAGAGCATTTATATATGGTATGCACATATATAAGCCCACACATATATGTAGAATGTACGTATATTCTCTGCATGCAGCATTAGCTTATCATGCAGTTGCATATATTATCAAGTACAGAAGCAAGTAAGCAAGCATATTTTGAAATATATTGAATTTAAAATGGGGAATTATCTTAAGCATGAAAGTAGCATAAACAAAAGACAAATTGTTTGGATTTGTGATTTTCATAAGAGCACATAGTATATTTATAAACACAAGCACACATACAAACACACACACACTTGCACACTAAAACCAAATACACACATACTCGTATACAAATATGTTTATACTTGGAAAATTGTGAGAGCTTAGCAAGATTGTATTGTATTATTGTTATTATTATTATTATTATTATTATTATTATGAGTGTGTGCGAAAGTTTGTATGTGTGTGAGTGCATGTACGAGTACATGCATGCAATTCTGGTGTTGAGTTCAAATGCGTTTAAGAATGAAAATATAAAACAATTTTCCATATGCATGAAAAGTTTTTGCTCTAGAACAAAAATTAAGAAAATATTTTTAATATTTTAGATGTACAAAGTTTAGGGAAATGTGTTGTACTCGTAAGGTAAAATTTTGATTTTTATGTGCTTTTTAAAATTCGAGATTTCATAAAATAAATAAACAGAAAAAACAAGAAAACCTTATGGAAGCAAAACTGTCTGCCGTTTGCCACCCACTATATAAAAAAAAGAATGCATTCATGCACTTTTCCAATTGGTTTTTGTTTAGTTTTTGTTTTTTTTTTTTAAAGTGGGACAAAAACTTAAAGAGACAAAACGAAATGCCTTCTACTTTCATCATTTCACTCATGTATTAGTTTTTGTGTATTGTGTCAGCAGCTGTAGCAGCAGCAGCACCAGCTGCATTAGCAGACAGACAGTGGAAAGCAGGGGATACTTTTCGTGGTACCAGCTACCAATTTCTGACAAGAGTTAAAGTGGCCACTAAAATGCAACAGACAATAAAAGCCACACACATTTCTCACACATACTCGCTCATATACACACATTGTGCTTGTGCATGTATTGCATAGCTGAGTGCAAAGCTTTGCACAAAAGCATTTTAATGAGAATTTCGCTGGAAAACCAGAAACGGAAACCGCATTACAGCACAGCGTTAAAGATGGCACAATGCCCAAACATAATAACAGATTGATTCCACTGGGCATGTGGTTGATTCTGATATGTCAGTTACATATGCATATGTAATGTATGTAGTGTGTAAATGTACATAATACATAATTCAATAAGCTTTTTACGATTATGTAGGGTTTAACCTTGAGGGCATACAATTTTGTGACACTTTAGTCGCTTTTAGAATTATTATTTTACGTATGTTTTATAAAATATAAATAAAATTAAATTGTGGCCTACCATTTTGTTGCCATAACTCTATTTATAGATATTTTATATGGGACGCAAATATTTAAAATCGCTCATACGATCTAGAGTATCTAGAGTTGTTCAAGGCACATAATTTTTAATATTTGAAACAAAATCGAATGCCGAAATACTTGGAATTATTAATGAGAAAGGTAATCAGAACTTTAAGTTAATTTATAATTAAAATTTTTTAGTTTTACGAGGAACGATCAAAATGCATGACATTTTCCACGTGAAGGATTTTATGCTTTTGCCTGCCTGGCATCTATTTAGGTAGTCCAAATACATATGTACCATAAATAACCATAACCATAACCACTAATGAACTATATTTTACGATGACGTTTCAGAAATGTTTCTAACTTCAACAATTATGTAATAATCACTCATACGCCATGTAGAACATCAGGTAGAATCTATGCACCAACTTGCTTTATTCAGCAGTAAAGTTGAATCGAAAGTGTTAGCACCGATTGAAGATGTTAAAGACTATCAGTTTTGTATAAAACTTCTAACTATTTGTAAATAAAAATCACTCATACGTCGCGGAGTACCTTACAATATCACATAAGATTAACTTTCTATAGAATATTTTTCAACACATAAAAATCTGCGTAATTGATTACAACATTCCCGGGAAAAACTCATTATTGACATGGTAATTTCCGTGAAATGTGAATAAATTATGATTTATTTAAAAAAAAAACACTACAGCAGTTTACAAATATTATACAGGGTGTTTTTTGTTAGAAGTGTGGTTTTCAAGAAGAAATAAAACGCATATAATTTAATGTTATTACCATGGATTTAGCTTTATTATATAGGGATTTGCCATTATGTTTTAGAAACGATTTCGGGCAAGTGGCCGCCGCGGCTGGTTCAAATAAATTCCAGCCGAGAGGTCCAATTTTCGAACACTTTTTGCAGCAATTGGGGCCGTATGTCAGTAATAAAGCGCCGAATATTCTCTTCCAAGGCGTCAATCGTTTGGTCTCGGGCTTATCTGCGTAGCGACAAGCGACTTCACATAGCCCCACAAAAAATAGTCCAGGGGTGTTAAATCGCACGATCTTGGAGGCTACGCCGTCTTGTGTAGCGCCGTCTTGTTGGAACCAAAGGTCTTCCACATCAACATCCTCCAATTCAGGCATTTGGAGCGAAAAAGTCATTAATCATGGGTCTATAGTGTTCCCCATTGACTGTAACATTATGACCGGCTTCATCTTTGAAGAAATATGGACCAATGATTCCCTCTGCCCATAGAGCACATCAAGCATTGACATTTTTCAGGATGTAACGGCGTTTCAACAATGGCTTGTGGATTATGATCACTCCAAATGCGACAATTTTGTTTATTAACGTACCCATTCAACCAAAAGTGAGCTTCATCGCTGAACAAAGAAAAAAATTTTCTTGTGAAAATCGGGATCGGTGGCCATCTCGTTTTGGGCTCATTCACCGAACGTGCGACGCGCTTGATGATCGTTCGGCTTCAATACTTGCACGAGTTGGTTTTTGTAAGATCGCAAACCAAGATTATTCCGCAAAATCTTCCATAAAGTGGACGGGCACAGTTCCAATTGTTGCGCGCGATGGCGGATGGACTCATTCGGATCTTCTTCAATACTCTGCTCCACAGCAGCAATAGCGTCTTCGATGCGCACTGTAAGGCGTCTCCGAGGATAAATCAAGTGACAGCTGCCAAAAAGACCAACTCCGACAAAAGTATTGTCACACTTTTGAACCACACTTCTAAAAAAAACACCCTTTATAACAAAAAAAATTCGTGATTAACTTACGTAATAGTGTTTACAACAGATAAAGAATTAAAGTATTAAAAACTAACAATACCAACTAATTTTAATTAGTTCTTTGTGCTATGCACTGACATATGAATGCAATGAATGCAATTACAACTAATCTCAAACAATTATGAAATAAATAATTATTATGCAGTCAAATAACCCATAGTTCAGACACATACGAGTAATTATAAAAATATTTATGTAAGTGTGAAGTAAATGAAACTAAAATAAATACATAGCAACAAAAAAATACTTATGTATGTAAAAGTATATGTGAATGCAGCTTTGATTATATTTTCCTATAAATTGCACAACGTAATCGCCCCTACTGCCTAACAATTAAAATGTGTTGTATAAGTAGCTATGTTTCTATGTGGTTATTATGCAGTACCGACAAGTCAGCTTAGCTTTGTAAGCTTTACATGAAATATGTAATTCATTGGAATCTCCTTCCTTCTCTTCGAATATCAATAAAGCATTAAATACTGCTGTAAACGAGACCACGCAATGCAAATGCTTTACATACTTATGCACTTGTAAGTATTCTATAAACACTCATACACACATACATACATTTACCATATACATATGTACATATGTAAGGAGAGATATGGTAGACATTTGCTGTAATTATTATATCAATAATAATTTTAGTAAATAAGTATGCAACTGGAAACTATAAAATTTCAATAAGGCTTAATCATTACTATTTAGCAAACCATGTACAATATAAAGAAGAAGACGAAAGCGAAAGTGAGTGGAGATGGAGTAAATAAGTAAAGTGATTAATACTTTTATGTATTACTCTTTACATGCACTTGTCAGTTGTCCAACATTGTGCGGGTATATTCTAATTGAAAATTCATTCATTTAAGTATAAATAAAAACTTCCAACTAAGAGGATTTCCTTAGGGAGTTTGGCAGAGAGAAAGATTACCTTTAAACAATCACCCTCAATCGAATTAAAAGTTTACTCCAGTTATCGTTGAATACTTATTGTCATTCAATTCTCTGGTTTTACTCTTTAAGCATGATTTAATATTGGGTCATATAAAAAAAAGTATCTGCGGTTCTTCGTTACATGATAATTTTGTTACTTAAAAATCTGACAACACTAGTCCAATTATGTTAGATGAACACTTGTTTGAAAGGTGGGATTTCAGGCTACATTTTATAGGCATACAGTTGTGTAATTTGTAGCTAGTGTAACAAGTTACACTGAACTGAAAATGAGTGTAATATCTGAAGAAAAAAAAACGCTATGTGATGCTTTATTACTATACAAAAGGTAAAACCGCTGCAAAAATATGCTGAAAATTTTTTGCAGTGAACGATGATGATGCTGTGAGTGAACGCCGGACCCAAGAGTTGTCGATTCCGTTCCAGAAATTCCGATATCAAAGATGCACATCGCTCTGGTCGGCCAGTCATTGATAGAGCCGGTGAAACTGGTAGAGCAAGATCGACACGAAAGCTGTCAGGAGATAGCGGAGACACTAAACATCTACCAGGCTACGCAAAGACGCTCGATGCTTGGGGACCACATGAATTAACGTAGAGAAATTTAATTGATCGAATTACCATCAGTGAAACGCTGCTTAAACTCAACTAAATCGAACCATTTTGGAAGTGAATCATTACGGGCGATGAAAAGACGAGAATATAAAATGCAAGCGATCATTGTCCCTTCAAGCGCAGTGACCTTTCACAGTGACTCTTCACAGTAACTCTTCACAGTGACCTTTCACAGTGACCTTTCACAGTGACCCTTCACAGTGACCCTTCACAGTGACCCTTCACAGTGACCCTTTACAGTGACCCTTTACAGTAACCCTCCACAGTGACCCTTCACAGTGACCCTTCACAGTGACCATTCACAAACGACTTCAAAACTGAATTTTCGGCAAACAAGGTTATGTTGTGGTCGCTGTGGCGTAGTGGTAGTGCGTTGGACTGCTGCGCGGAGTGTCCGGGGTTCGAATCTCGGCACAGGCCAAATCAAAAAGTAGAAAATATAATTTTTCTACGCGGCACCACCTCTTGGCAGGCAATGGCAAACCTACAAGAGTAAAAATTGCTATGAAAAGCTTTTCACTTCGCCGTTCGGATTCGGCATTAAACTGTAGGTCCCTTCCATTCATGTACAAATATAACACGCACAACATGAGTGGATGCGAAAAGCTCGGCCTAGGCCCTCCATGGGCTGTTGTGCCATTAAAAGTAAAAGTAAAAAAAGTTATGTTGAGTGTTTGGGATTTGCAAGGGAATTGTCTATTACGCGCTACGCCAGCCGAGTGCAATGGTTAATTCGAGTCTCTACTGCTCTCAACTCGACAAATTGACGGAGTTTGGTTGGGATGTTTTAACGTATACACCACGTATAGCCCGGGCCATACACCGCCTGACTATCACTTGTTTCTGTCTTTGTAAAACTCTGTTAATGCTAAAAAAATTGAGCGGACAAGGAAATCATCGCTGAAAATCATGCTCGATTATCTTTTACTTAATATATATATGTTTGATATATTATATAGTATACATATGTATATGGTACATGGAAGGTGGTAATTCAATATTCATGTGTGTGTATGTGTTGTAAAATCCCTTTCTTCTATTCCTATTTTCTTCTTCTTCTTCTTCAGAAAG
>OY282449.1:36752086-36777086 GCA_958295655.1 Palloptera scutellata
AACCAATTCAACACAATCTCTCAGTTTAGGCGACGCAAAAAAGAATAACAAAACTCACTTTGATTCGAAAAGAACTAGAGTAATTTAATAGATTTTGAATAGGTTTGTCTGATACTTAATTTGATATTTTTTTTAAGAAAACTTCTTGTGATTTTAAGAGGGTGTAGCTGTTTTTGTGCCACAAGTCAACGGGGTGCAGTTGGTTGTAAGCAGGACTTGCGTAACAGTGCACTTGGTGTCGAATTTGGGGAGAAATTTAAAACAAAAGAAAAGTATTCTACACGGCGTTACTTCTTCGGTGACAATTGCAAATATGCAAAAGAAAAGATATTCCTTTCCTTGTAGATTCAGTATAACTTGTGCACCATGAATGTATGAGAAAAGATTGACCTAGGCCTTCCATGGTCTTTTATTATATTAAAGAAGAAGTAATAGTTTTTGATCAACCCCAAGGAAATAAGGTCACAACATTTGTGTGTGTGATATTTATAAATATTCATTAATGAAATGATATCAAATAATATGAGGTCTCTAGAATCAAAATTGATTATTCTATATATACAATTTTTAAGCTCACTAAAAGACGAGTGTGGTTGCCGTAGAGTATTTGGTAGGGCACTGGCCTGCTACGCAGAGTGCCTGGGTTCAAATATCGGTTCAGGTAAAATTAAAAAAAAAAGCACCTCTAGACAGACAATGGCAAACCTACAAGAGTAAAAATTACGTATGAAAAGCTTACCACTTCACCATTCGGATTCGGAATAAAACTGTAGGACCGTTCTATTCTTGTATAAATAAAATATGCACAATATGAGTGGATGCCAAAAACTTGGACCAGGCGCTCAATGGGCCGTTGTGCCATTAAAAGAAAAGGACGAAGAGACGAGTGATACCTAGAAGTTATCATAAGTTAAAGGCAGCGAGATATGGAAGACATGTAAAGGGTGTTTTTTTTCAATCTGGCAATACTTTTTTCGAAGTTGGTGTTTTTGACAGCTGTCACTTGATTTATACTCAGTTTGGTTTGCCATTTCATAATAAATAGACTTACTCCTGAACAACGTTTGCAAATCGTGCAAATTTATTACCAAAACGAAATGGCCGATTTTCACAAGAAAATTTTGTTCAGCGATGAAGTTCACTTTTGGTTGAATGGGTACGTTAATAAGCAAAATTGTCGCATTTGGAGTGATCATAATCCACAAGCCATTGTTGAGACGCCGTTACATCCTCAAAAGTATCAATGCTTGATGTGCTCTATGGGCAGAGGGAATCATTGGTCCATATTTCTTCAAAGATGAAGCCGCTCATAATGTTACAGTCAATGGGGAACGCCATGAAAGAGCCATGGTTAATGACTTTTTCGCTTCAAATGCCTGAATTGGAGGATGTTGATGTGGAAGACCTTTGGTTCCAACAAGACGGCGCTACATGCCATACAGCCATACAGCCAACGAAACAATCAATTTATTGAAGGAAACGTTTGGTGAGCGCATTATCTCGCGTCGTGGGCCTGTGGCGTGGCCTCCAAGATCGTGCGATTTAACACCGCTGGTCTATTTTTTGTGGGGTTTTGTGAAGTCGCTTGTCTACGCAGATAAGCCCTAGATGATTGACGCCTTGTAAAAGAATATTCGGCGCATTATTACTGACATACGGCCCCAATTGCTGAATTGCTGCAAAAAGTGGTCGAAAATTGGGCCTCTCGGCTGGAATTTTTTCGAACCTGCCGCGGCGGCCACTTGCCCGAAATCGTTTTTAAAACATAATGCCAACTCCTTATCTTTATAATAAAGCTAAATTCTTGGCCATAACATTAAATTATACGCATTTTATTTCTTCTTGAAAACCACACTTCTAACAAAAAACACTCTGTATGTAAGTTTGATGCAGTTTAGGCTCTGAAAGATTTACAGAGACACCTATAAACATTTGATTTTTCCATGAAGATTGATATTTGGTCGAAACAAATTATTCATTTTAAATGCAAAATAATATAATTTTATTAACCAACTGTAAAAATAATGACTTTTTAAATAAGCTTTTAGTCAAATGAGAAGTACTACTTAATTTTAAAACTAGCATATTTAAAAATATTGAACAATATTATGAATTTTGGGGTAATTTTGTAAATCTATTTTTGAAGAATTTTAATGTAAACCGGAAATATTTATTTTAGGTTAAAAACTAGTTCATCGGGGGAACGTATGATGTCCCAGTGAATATTAGAAGAAACCCATTTATGAGTATTTTAGCATTCATTGGGAAAGGTAAATGATACTAAATTAGGTTTAGTATGAAATACAATAGAAAATCCAGAACACAATTCTAGTTTCTAGGTCATAGGGTCTTCATAGGTAGGGTCTTATCTGTAGATGGTATAGTGGCTGCAATTTTCATTTTCCTTAGAAGAAATTTCAGTATGTCTATTCAAAAATTATTTAAAAAAAATATGTACGAGTTTTGCTGATTCGGGGTTACAGACTTTGATTTCTAAAAGTTCGTATTTAAAGCAAATATTTACTTATTTAAATTTTTATGTTTTGAGTATATTGTTGTTGTATTGTTATAAAGAATCATTGTTTATTTTTGTAAACACATTTGTTTATTTGGGTATGTTTTTTTATGTATACGTTTACATAAACACAAATCAAATTAATAAATTGTAATCAAAAAACAAAAAACTTACCACATTTAATTTCCTCTTCCTCCTCGACAGCGCGCATCACTGCCGAATTGGCCAAGTTAAGTGGTTTGGTAATTTGTTCGTCTATTTCAATCCTGTAATTATGTATAAAGTTTAATTGCACTAAATGTTACATATGTATACAAGAATAGATAGAGACATAAAAAATAAAATTGTATTTAAATAATTTTATGTACGAGCAAAAAATGCATTTGCAAATTCGAGAAATAGAACAGTTTAATTACATCATAATTATTTTAAAATTTATTTATAATTGGCTAAAATTACTACAATTTATAATAAAAAAAAAGGAAATAAAATAATAATTGTAATAATTATAATAGTAGTAAAAATAAATAGTACACGCTACAGTTAGTCAATATACACAATCACACAATAATTGCATACTTGCATTGGCTTGGATTGCAAAGGGTGTTTTTTCCAGAAGTATGGTTTTCAATCTGGCAATACTTTTTTCGGAGTTAGTCTTTTTGGCAGCTGTCCCTTGATTTATGCTCAGTTTGGTTTGGCATTTCATAATGAATAGACTCACGCCCGAACAATGTTTGCAAATTATTGAGATTTATTATCAAAATTCGTTCTGTGTGAAAAATGTGTGTTATCGCAAAATTGTGTTCAACGACGAGGCTATGTTTTGGCTCAATGGATGAGCGTGAATAAGCAGAATTGCCGAATTTTGAGTGAAGACCAGCCAGAGGCAATTCAGCAGCCACCAATGCATCCCGAAAAATGCACTGTTTGGTGCGGTTTATGGGCAGGTGGCATCATTGGGCTGTACTCCTTCAAAGACGATAAAGGCCGCAACGTTATGGCCAATGCAGAAAGGTACAGTTCGATGATAACACGCTTTCTTTGTTGGACTTGGCCGACATGTGGTGCCAACAGGACGGTGCCATATGCCACATGCCACACTGCACGCGAAACCATGCATAAATTGAGAGGCGAATTTGGTGAGCAGTTAATCTCACGTTTTGGTGCAGTCCACCATTGGCCAGCCAGATCGTGTGATTTGACCCCGTTAGACTATTATTTGACCACGTTAGACTCTTCTCTCCAATGTTCTTTTAATAATTTATGGAGCTATTTTAAGTCTCTTGACTATAGGGGCAATCCAAACACGATTGCTGCTTTGGAAGCCAACATTGAACGCGTCATTGGTCATTGGTGAGATTCCGGCCGAAATGTCTGAAAAATGTGCCAAAGTTGGACCTTCAGAGTGGACCACTTGAAGCGTAGCCACGGTCAACATTTAAGTGAGATTATCTTTAAAAAGTAAATGGCAGGAATTGATTTATCAATCCAAATAAAAATTTCATTCACTTTTGTAAAATTGGTGTTTTTTTTTTCATTTTCATAAACTAAACTCTTATAAAAATAATCCTTTATTTATGTATAGAAATTTAAAGTGAAATATTTCTCAATTTGTTGATCATAAAATCATTCGGCTTCCTCAGATTCTGAGAGAGAGAGAGAGAGAGATGGAAAGAGTGGGAGATGTCAAATGTAGTGGAACGAAATTAGTTAAAGCAACACGAGGAAACACTTCTCTTCTCTCCAATGTGCTTTTAATAATTTAGGTAGGTATAAATTTTTGTTGTTTTCGCCTCAGATTATTGGTATAATTTTTTAGCTACACTTGAGAGTCGCATAAAAGGTGGGAGCAGTTAAGTGAGAGTGAGTGGAGTGTGAGTATGGGCGCACTGTGCTGCGAAAAACCAACAACAACTTCACTGCACAATTAATACAATTTGGCATTTATAAGTAATTGCATTTAAATGCAGTTAACTGCATTGATGCACGCACACACGCACTCATTGCAATTGAGCCTTTTTTTTACTTCTGCTGTTCGGCGTAGTTCGCTGTTGTTGCGCTACATAAATTTTAAATATATTGTTTGTTTATAACAACACAAAAAATGAGTAAATTTTTAACTGCGGTTTGTTGTTGTTTTGCTTAACAATATGCACATATGCAACAGAAAAAGAAAAACAAAAAAGAGAGTGTAATTTCGATTAAATGATTTTATTGTTGCCGACAAATTTGTTGGCAACAGCAGAAAAACATAATAAATAATATTAAAAAAAAAAAAGATATCAACAACAAACCAGTTGTAAATTATTAAATTTAATACATAAATCACTTTTGCTAGTTAATAAATAAATTCACATCCACGAGTAGATTCATATTTAAATATGTTTATTTAAAACATCAACATGACATATTTGAATTATATTTAAGTACATAATAAAAATGTATGACTTGAGAATTGTGGAACATTAGAGTTACAACTGCAAGTGATAAGACAATTAGGCTAATGGATTTGCTCAAACGTTTTGGTAGGTATTATTCTTCAATACAAGTGATTTTCTGCGTTGGACTGAATGCTTGAAGACTCCTAATTGCTTTTAAGCTTACAAGTAAGTGTATGACGTCACTATTGCAGAAATACTACGTATTATGCGTGTGTAAATTTCTCCCGGAATATACATATATATTGTACATATTGAATTTAAATTGACAGGCAGTCAACCTGACGTATGAGTGATGTCTAATCTTCATATTCTTATTAATGTCACTCATACGTCATGTATGGTATGTACCTATGTAGTAAGTGTCTACATATGTATGTGTATGTTCCAACCTACACACGTATTGCGCAATAGCATGTCATTTCAGCAGATTGCGCTGAAATCATTGATTCTGATAAGATTGCCTGAAAAGCAGTTGTCTCTGTGCTGAAATTGTTGTGGGAGGAGAATGAGTGAAGACTGTAGGTACAGGTGATATTAGAACAATGAAATGCCTTCAAGCTAATGAAAATGTTAACTTAGAACACACTTCTAATCTACGTGGACCATTGGTCGTTATAGAAAATAAGAAAGATGACAATCAGTTGATTCTTTCGTCATTCTGTTTTTTTGAATTTAATGGAAACGATTCAAAAAGTGAAGTGAAATTATACGCAGCAGATGAAACTCTACTCCAAAAACAGTTTTAAATTTTGGTACCTTGATAGAAATAAAGAAGCCCATTCCTAATAAAATCGTTAGTATCAAACAAATACACAATTCTTGGTTTAATTAGAAAAATGCAGATCAGAAGTCAGAACCAAAGAGGAGGCCTTCAGGAATAAGAAAACTAACAAGAATGATATTGCTGAACAGTAAAAATCTGAAGCATATCGAATTGCTTAACAGCCGCCCAATGGCGTGCCACCCCGAGAAATGGATCAATAGCCTCCACGACTTAGGTCTTTTGACTGTATGTGGCACAAGGCACTGTTGGCAAAACTAATTGCACAAGAGGTCGGTGCCCAGATCCTTAGTTGGAGACCTGAATGATCGCCATGCCCGTGTTGAGATTAGTTGCATTAGTTCTGAAAATCATTTAATAAATTCTGGTATGACGCAGTGTTTGGTCATCACTTACACACTTTTCCGTATGTTGATCAATGAATTTCTCTCATTGAAAAGTAGCTCAGTTTACTAATTTGAAGATGACAGCACCATTTGTTCTTCAGATACCAAAATACTCTAGCTCTTTGGAGATTGAGAGGAAAATGTGCGCTATGAGAGACTCACTCAACAATGAGAACAAAGGAGTTTGGCAAACATGTCACCAGTTAGTGTGTCCTCTAGAACTACACGAACCGCAAGCATATTCCAACATAAGCAAGGTATTTCAATGAACAACGCACAACAGGAATGGTGCTTTCCACTGCCGTACTGCTCGTAGGATTCCTGCATATATTTTTCCTTACGGTTATAACCTTAATCAATTCAGAGCAAACGTTTATAACTATATCCTTATCCCTTTTCCCCATTCCAACCATCAACATCTGAACTCTTTCAATCAACAATGCTTTGTTTAAAAATAAAAAAGATATAAACTAATATTATGCTTCTTAAATATGGCTTGGAAAATTATAAAAAGTTTTTTGTTTTTGAAGATCTTACACAAAATACTCAGAAATTCAAAGTTAAAATTTAAACTAATTTTAAATCTTTTTAAAATACTTTTTCTTACTAAATAAATAAAACTTTTCTCAAACCTCACAACAATTGAAATGATGTTTTATACTCGTATTAATTGTTTTTATAAAAAGTTTACGTTTTTAGTACAATTAAAAATACTTCCGTAAAACTATAAAATGTCTCAAGTACATGCACACACACACACACACACACACCAACCGACACGAAGACACGGAAGTGCATTATTCAAGAATTAATCGCGGAAAGTGTTTAACTTGTTATTAGATTAAGTTAAATCAGAATAATTAATTAATGATATTAAAATTGTAAAATATTTGAATAAAGTGCATCGTGCATCGCGTATGTTCATAGTGCAAGCATACATCATGCCTACTTATGTACCGTATAATGATGCAAGAGCGAACAACACTTTGTTCGCCGTTGATTGGCAGACGATACAGCCACAGACGCACGCCAACACACACTGGCGCACACAGACACATGCATACATACATATTTACTTATATGCTGCCGCAAACGATGAACAACTCGTTTGAATATGGTAATTTATGTACAAAGTAATTTCGCTTATTTTAAAGTCTATACACTCGCATACTCACACACACACACACACACACACACACACACACACACACACACACACACACACACACACACACACACACACACACAGAGACATACACTGCAAGTATAAAATTTTAGCTGTGTGCAAACATGAAGACATACACACATACTTTCAAGTTCCCTGCAGCGCCGCCAAACCAATCTAGTTCACTAAAATTACTAGTCTTTCAAATAGTTATGGCAGCAATTAGTTTTCAAAGTGGTTCATAATATTTACTATTCAGTGTGAATATTGTCTTGCGATACTCTTCTAATTTATAAATATTTTCCACTTGTATGGATTTTGAAATATCACAAAGATCACTGATAAATGTGACAATGAATAATAACTAATTTGCAAGAAAAAAAAATTTTGCTTTAGTTTTTAATGTTCAACATTTTATTATAATGCAATTAGTTATTATTTATTGAATACTTATTGTAATTAATCCTAGTACAACAACAAACGTTTTTAAATCATAGTAGTTATTAGGAAAGTCGCTGTGGCGTAGTGGTAATGCATTGAACTGCTATGCAGAGTGTCCGGGGTTCGAATCTCGGCACAGGCAAAATCTAAAAGTAGGAAAAATAATTTTTCTACACGACAATTTTTCCACCTCTTGGCAGGCAATGGCAAACCTACAAGAGTAAAAATTGCCGCTATGAAAAGCTTTTCACTTCACCGTTCGGATTCGGCACTAAACTGTAGGTCCCTTCCACTCATGCACAAATATAACACGCACAACATGAGTGGATGCGAAAAGCGAAAAGCTCGGCTTAAGCCCTCCATGGACTTTTCTGCCATTAAAAGTAAAGTAAAGTAAGTTATTAGGAAAATGCCGTTTACCATATACAGGGTGTGCCATTTATAATTTGAAAATTGATTTTATTGTATATAAGAAACGAATAATATTTTTTTTTCAATGAAGTGTTTATTATTCTAAAGTACAATCCTTTCGGTTAATTGTAGAATACTATTTCATTCAGATGACTTCCTGGCCTTGCCCATAGACCATATGATCAAGCCACTTCTTCAATACATTTTCGACTGTGTGGAGCTGTACTTGATCGATGGCTGCAGCAATTTTATCCTTCGACTGTGTGGAGCTGTACTTGATCGATGGCTGCAGCAATTTCATCCTTAAGAGCCTCAATCATTGGTTGATGGTTAGTGTAACACTCATATTTAACAACTCCCCATAAATATCATTCCAACGGGGTTAAATCGTTACTTCTAGGGGTGGCCAATGCACATCACCAAAACGGCTAATAACGAGATTTTGAAACTTCTCACGCACGACTTGTGTGACACGGCCAACTGTTATCTAAGACCATATCGGCCTTTGGCGCTATGGCAATGGCTGTCTATCTCTTTATCGGTGTCCTGTATGATTACATTCCCTCTCTCATTCTTTCTCCTTTTTCCTCCCACATATCAATCTTCCTTCCAATCAACACAATGCACTGCATTCATAGGGGTACAACCTGTGTGTTGAATGTATAAATAAATTAAAAATGATGATGCCGCCGGTACAAAAACCAAACCACCAAACAGTTGCTCGTTGAGGGAGCATTTGCTTCTTAACAATCGTGCATTTTCTGAGCTCCAGATGCGTCAATTTTGCTTATTGTATTACCGTAACCACTGAGGAGGTCAAAGTGAGTTGCGTCAGAAAAGATGATTTTTCTGTAAAAGTGCTCATCTTCTTCCAAACGTTCTAGAGCCCAATTAGCCAACAGAAAACGTGGCGGATGGCAATGAGTCTTCAGCTGTTGTAACAATTGAATTTTGTACGGCTTCATACTGAGGTCTTTATGCAATATTCGCAACAAAGAATTGCATGAAATGGACAATGGCGAGTTAATGTGGTTGGTTCATTTTGCACATTCTAAGCAGCAGCAGCGATTTTTTCTTCACCCAATAAAGATCCAGTTACAAGCACAATTTTCACAAATTGAGATCCACAAATTGAGTGGAAGAGATGAGAGAGCCTTGTAGATTCCATAGAGAGGCGAAGCATAGCGGTTATTAAAAATTCTATTCATATGCTAGCAAGTACTAAGTTGACGTAAAGAAACGACTTCACTTCCACCGAATTTTGAACGTAATTTTCATACACCTTCTGTAGAAGATTCACCAGTTTGCAAGTAAATTTTTTGTATTTCCCAACGTTGTTCAAGCTGTGTTGTTCAGCTCAAATTCCAAATGTTAAACGGACAACCCTTTACAACTAACTGATTGCAAAGCTCAATAAGAAATTCGATTGGTCTACAAACTATTCCGAATATATGTACCTTTCAACTAGTGGCAGTTTGTTTGATTTACAAACTATTTACCAACTAGTTGAAAACCCAATTGACAATTGACTTGTGCCAAAGGCAACACAATGTTAAAGAAACTAGTTCGCGTTGGGACTAGTTGTGGTGTTCAGCAAATCAATTAATCGACTAACTATAAGCCCTACTGGGTTGATTTCCCTACAGGGTTGATACAAATAAAACATTGCGGTTTTTGCAACATCATGAGATCGTATTAAGTGCAACATTATTGTGAAATACATATTCACACATACACATACACATACACATATACACGTACATACTCGCACATGGCCAATGCCGCATACATACAAGAATATTCACATACACATGCTTACATACTTAACCACATCCAGTCGAACACCACCGGCCCCGCCATTCGCTCACTGTTTTTCAATTTTAAATTGGATTAACAAAAAAATAATAAAAAATAAAAAGAAAAAAAAAAGGAAAAGCATGCAAAAAAACGCAAATTGAAAGGGGAGTAAAAAGAAACTGATCCCATTTTAAGAATAACATCAGTTATGCGGAGAAAACGAGAAAACTATAAACCGCACCAGTGTTGGGCCGCAGGAAATATCACCGTGGGGCGCCAACGCCTGTAATGCGCTGCTCGCATTTCGCTTAACTTGATTTAATCAATTGATTTTTTCTCTCTTTCTACGTCTCTTATTTTTATTTTCATTTTTTCCGTATTCATGTTTTCAAGTTTTGTTTTGCTTTGTTGCTTCAGAGATATTCATTCGTCGTTGTTTTTCTGCCTGAGTGCCTGCACTCGCTGCGGTGCAGGAAGTCAGAATATTGCCGGTTTTGCTGGAAGTTCTCAGCTCCAATGAAACATAAAAAATATTTTCCATTATGCACGAGTATGAATAAATTGAAGGTGAGTATTGTCTTTATAGCAACAACATACATTTTTGTATTTTAATTAATACTTTTCGCAGCAGACTTTAAGTACATAAGTATGTTGCATTAATTACAGTGAACGTAGATTGGCATGAGCAGGGCAGTGAAGCAGGGCAGTGAAGCAGGACAGGCTCACATTGGCTGATATTCGATATTCGATATTTTTTATTTTGTTTGAAATCAGTAGAATCATTCTAAATTTGGAAAATTTTAATGTAAATTTGTATTGAAGCTTTTTTGTAATCTTACAAAATGTGTAGAGCTAGAAAAACGCAGTTGATTTTGTAGCTTCTTAAAGGATTAAAAAAATACATTTTTTGATTTTTTACGGATCTTTGAATTAGTGGATTCCATTAAAATATTTGGCAGAATACTTTTTTCTTTCTCTCTCTACTCCTCTTGGGAGCAAAACGCTTCTACAAAGCATTTCCATCTGACTTTATTCTGTGCAGTGGCTCTCACAATTTCCCAAATTGCCCTGTTGCTTCTCTGGCCGACAGTGCTTCATAAATCGAATGTCTCCAAGTGTCGTCTTCCAGTTCCCTGATTCTACTGGCTGGCTTCCATAGGGAGCATGTCATATCTACCACCATTTTCGCCTGAAGAAATAGAGGTTGTCGTTTAAAACGTCATAATTTGTTTTTAGTTTTAGCCAATCTTGTTTATGAATATTTTGAATATATTTTCAAGTTTCACTACAATTTATGAGATTTTATATTGTCAATGCACGTTGACTAGTCGAATTTTTACTTTTCACGAAACTTGTGAACTTGTACAAAACACTGTCTCGATGATTCATAAAAAATGTAATACAGACTTAACAGTTGCTAGAAAATATGGTTCTGGAAGGAAATGCGGATTCGTGTCTCCACAAAAGGCGAAGAAAGGCGTTGCTCTTTTAGAGAAGAATCCAGCGTTGTCTAATCGAAAATTGGCGGAAAAAGCGAGTTGCAGTGAGTTTTTAGTTCGTCAAAAAGATGCAGGCCTTAAAACATACAAAGTGCAGTCAGTACCCGACAGGAAAGAAAGCTACTAAGAACTTGGTAGCCCAGAGCCGAGCTAAAAAGTTGAAGACAGACTGTTTCCAAAAATTCGATTGCTGTGTTATGGACAATGAAACATACGTGTTGTTTAAATTTTCTCAATTGCCTGGTCAAGAGTTGTACACCGCAAAGGAACGAGGATAAGTTGAGGAAAGATTAAGAACAAAACAAAAGTCCTAGTTCCCGAAGAAGTTTCTGGTATGGCAAGCGATTTGTAGTTGTGGGCTAAGGAGTACAAGTTTCATAGCAAGTGGCACTGTTAACGCCGAAATTTATGTGAAGAAGTTCCTCCAGAAGAGATTGGTGCCGTTCATTAGAAACCACAATGTATCTTCTTTCTTTTGGCCTGATCTAGCCTCCTGCCACTACAGTAAAGTAACCCTTAAATGGTTCGAAGACCAAAACATCAAATTGGTAGCAAAAATCGCCAACCCACCAAATTGCCCAGAACTTTTGGCCTATCGAGAGATATTCGGCTGTAGTGAAAAGAACATTAAAGGCAACAAACAAAGAAGCTAAATCCATGGAAGATTTTAGAAATAAGTGGAATGCTGCCGCCAAGAGAGTCTCAGAAATGACAGTAAAGGCGCTAATGGCAGGCATACCGGAAAAGCTGTCCGAATTCAATAAAAAACAACAAACAAATTAGTTTTATTGATCTATTAATTTTATCAGAAATTAAATTTACTTTCCAAAACTGTTTACATTTTCTTATTTGCATAAGGGATTTCAATGCTAGGACAATTTAAAGTTATCCGATTTTTTGGATCTCACTCCTTATAACTCCTTATAAGAATATTGCCAACAGACCGTCCACATCGCACATCCACCAATCCGCTCGATTGGTTGACACTGAACCTGATTTTTGGAAGGAAATTTTGATGACCGGTGAGGCTCATTTCACACTCTCTGGCGCTGTTAGCAAAATTGATGCATATGGGGAACAGAGCGGAGAATCCACATGAGTTCCATGAAACACCATTGCTTGACCAAAACGTGAGTGCGTTTGCGCTAAAACCGTCATTGGGTAATTTTTCTTCAATGCAGGCGAAACAGTCGATGGAAATCGTTATACTTGGATGTTGGCTCATTATGTCTACCCAAAAATGTGTGAAAAAGTTCTGGACGGTTACTAGTTTCAACAAGAAGGTGCGCCGTGGCACACTGCAAATCAAACAATGCAGTTTCTGCAACGAAAATTCCATGGACGTGTGGTGTGAAAAAATGTGCGACATTGACTGGCCACCCACCCAGATCTTCAGATTGGATCCCTCCGGACTTATTTTAATGGGGATAAGTATTTGAAAAGCAAAGTGTACACCAGCAAGCCTCAGACCATTGACGAGCTCAGGGCAAACATTCGTGCCGCAATCATCGCTATGCCACCCGAGGTGAATAACGGCGGCCACTTGATTGATGAAGATCATTCAAAGACTAGTCCAAATCAATTGTAGAGAACCAGATGAAAAAGAAAAAATACCTCATATATGGAAACCGGTTTCTTTTCAGTATAGTTATTCAGTATTCATTCACATGCAATAACACACGATTTGTGTTTAAATGGAATTGCAACTCAGATTTGAAGATGATTTGTATCGGTGGAAATTTGTAAATTTTTTATAGTTTTTCGAAATACATTATAAAAATCAACATAAAATTTATTGTTGTTCACACTATAAATAACTGCATTGGCATATGCACTTTTGCAATTATTAAACTTGATTTGATGTCATTATGTCAATCGTTCAATACGTTGATGCGCAACACAAATAAGTGCAAATATTGAAAATGGCATTTGCACTTTGCGGCAATATATCATCAAATACATACACACATGTAACTCACACACATATACATATATACGTACATACATACATACATACATACACACATATGAGTATTCGAGTGTGTGCTCTATACAATATTGCCTTGAAGTGCATTATTGATTTCAATAATTGAGACATGTACATATATATGTATGTATGTATGTATAATGAATGCGAACAACAACAGCAGCATTTGTTGTTTTTGTAAATAATTGAAAAAGATTGCAGAACACTGCAATTGCAAAATAAAATTTCCACAATTTATAAATGAGCAAATGAACGAAAGAATTGAATGAAGTATGTGTGTTGTTTTGTATGCTGGCACTAGCGCGGTGCAATCAAATGAAGTCATCATATGAAAGTGGTGTGTGTGTGTGTGTGTGTATATTTCATAGATTCACTCACACGCACATGCTCGTACATCAGTTGTTGCGCTCCCTATTGCGCGTATCACTCTTTAAATTGTGGTAAATATGAATGCTTTCATTTTACTACCAACACCAACACCATCACCATCACCAACAACAACAACAACAACTGCGTAATGTAAACAAATAAACAGAAGTGTAGAGCACATGCATAGCTGCATCGCTTGCACCTCCAAGCAATAAAGTTTTCAATTTAACCTTTTCCCCACTACCCCCGCCCCCACCCCCACCTCCTCCTCCTCCTCCTCCTCCTGCTTTTCCTCCATGTTTTTACCCGCCATTTACCCTCCTTTTTTTTGCCTTTCATTTTTGCCAATTGTTTGGGGAAATTATGCTCGTTTAGAATTTCATATCCCTGAGTATTTTCTGTTTTTTTTTTTTTATTTTTATTTGTTTGCAACCAAGCGCGCCGCAGCTGCAGCTGCTGCTGTTGCTACCATTCTAACCACACTTTGGCGCTCGTAATTGCAAAAGCGAATTGTATTGTTTGCTGTTGTTGCTGTTGTCGCAGCAACAACTCTGCTACACTGAACAAAATGCAAAATGGGCGGACATCCTTTATGTGCGTTGCACACAATTCGCTTCTATGTAATTATTTTTTATTGCCGGCAACGCATATTTGCAGTTTTCACTACGCTTTTATGCGTCCGGCGTTAAACTAAGTAGCACACACAATTCTCACAAATACAAACACACACACACACACACACGCACACACACACGCACACACACACGCATACAGAACGGCACCACCAACAACGACGACGACAACAACAACAACAACAACAGCATCATCAGCATCGAAATTCTATGTTGTAAAAAGTAGTAAATGTAGAATTTTACACGCTTCGTGCAAGTTTAAAGACTAACTACTACATACTTACTATTTACTAAGCAGTAAATTTGTAAGAGTTATGTGATATTATTAAAAAAAAAAACAAAAAGGACATATCTTTTCATTATGGTATACAACAACAGGACATTTTCTTAATAGCACACTTCTTGGCTTATTTAACTGAACTTGCTGCAAGTTCTTTCTTCCTTTTATTCGAGTTCACGACTGGTTGATATTTGATTTAATGAAATAATTTAATCAATAATTCTTCAAAATAAAAATTATAATCAAATACTATAAGTTTTTGAGTAACTTAAGAATGAATAAATAAATCTGTGAATCACTGATCGTTGAGTGTGCCGAATGCCAAATTTTCAAACTTATTTTTACTTTTAATGGCACAGCAGCCCATGGAGGGCCTAGGCCGAGCTTTTCGCATCCATTCATGTTGTGCGTCTTATATTTGTACATGAATGGAAGGGACCTACAGATTAATGCCGAATCGGAACGGCGAAGTGAAAAGCTTTTCATAGGCAAATTTTACTCTTGTAGGTTTGCCATTGCCTGCCAAGAGGTGGTGCCGTGTAGAAAATTTATTCGAACCCCGGACACTTTGCGTAGCAGTCCAACGCACTACCACTATGCCACAGCGACTCTCTATTACTTTTAAGTTATAATAACTACTCAATTTCGTTTCTTACTTACTTACTTAGCTGGCACTACAACCGATGATCGGTCTTGCCCGCCTCTATGAAGCTTCGTCAGTCGCCTCTGCTATGCGCGCGCTGGCGCCAGTTGATAAGGCCAAGTGCAGTCAGGTTGCCCTGCACCTGGTCTTTCCCACGGAGATTAGGACGTCCCCTTCTGCGTGTTCCTCCACTGTGGTTCGAATAAAACACCCTTCTAGCCGGAGCGCTTTCTTCCATTCGCTCAACATGACCCAGCCAGCGAAGCCGCTGGAGTTTTATACGCTTGACTATGTCAGTGTCGGTGTACAGCTCATCGTTCCATCTTATTCGATACACGTCGTCCACGCATACTGGACAGAGTATCTTCCTCTCGAACGCTCCTAACAGTCAATGTCCACGTCTCTGCGCCATACATTAAGACGGGAAGGATGAGGGACTTATAGAGCGTTATTTTCGTCGGTCGAGTGAGGGCTCTACTTCTCAATTGCCTACTGAGCCCGTAGTAACACCTGTTGGCAAGAGTTAGTCTCCGCTTGATCTCAAGGCTGACATTATTGTTGGTGTTTATGCTGGATCCTAGATATACGAAATCCTTAACGACTTCAAAAGTATAATTGTCAACAGTGACATTTTGTCCAAGACACCGTGACTTTTTGTTTGTTGACACAAGGTATTTCGTTTTGTCCTCGTTCACCACTAGACCCACACGACGAGACTCCCTTTCCAGGTTGGAGAATGCTGCAATTTCGTTTCATCCTCTTCAAAATTTACTAAACATTCTCTAACTTTATTTAAACGATTTTCAAGTTAACTTTCTTATTTCGTGTTCGAGAGTTTTTAGTGGTAGTAAAACCGAAATATTACACTGTAACACAAAAAAGTAGTGGAGACTGAAACGGCGGTAACTTTACTTTTAATGGCAGAAAATCTCATGAAGGGCCTAAGCCGAGCTTTTCGCATCCACTCATGTTATGCGTGTTGTATTTGTACATGAATGGAAGGGACCTACAGTTTAATGCCGAATCCGAACGGCGAAGCTTTTCATAGGCAATTTTTACTCTTGTAGGTTTGCCATTGCCTGCCAAGAGCTGGTGGTGGGTGCCGTGTAGAAAAATTTTCAAAACTTGCATAAAAAACTCGGTGCGTGGTTGAACTGAAACTTTGTAGCCCTGTTCAGGGCTAACTCGTTGAGCCTTACTTTGAGAACTTTTCAAATACACTAAAAGGGATCAAGATTAAAATTTCTAAACTTCTTTCATTATGATTTTTGGATACCGAAGTTTCACTTCAATAAATTTGTTCTTGTCCTATTGTACATTAAATTATTTAAACATAATTTATATTAAATTGAAATGACGCGAGTTTTTATAAATTAAACATATTAAAATTATATTTCAATTCATTTCCATTCAATAATTCAATAAAATTGGGGTATTCACAAGGTGACGAATTCAGTCTAGTAAACTTAAAATTGACGTAAATTGTCAAATTTTTCATAAAAGATTTTACAATATTATGAAAATGAAACGATATGATAGCACACATGAAATGCACTTAATTTCTCATAAGTTCGTATGATTCTCCCGAATCCTTATGGGCATATTTGCAGGAATGAATCTCTAATATAGTGGGTCCATTAATCCAGAATTATTTATAATTTTTGTTTGTTTGTTTTTGATTCTGTTTGTGCAACGGTTTCATTGGTAAATCATTTAATAAAATCATTATTAACGCTGGTACTTTGTACACAATTGCTCAGTTATTGTTAAATTGTCCGCACTTTGTAACGCTCTTCCGTTCGCCATGTGCCGTGCTTGTAATCAATTTTGGTTCTAAACTGCTTCAACTCATAAAATTCCTTTACATGTAATTGTAGAAATCGGTACTTAAAAAAATCATCATATATTTTAAGGCTTCTGATTGTTAACGATGCAGAAATTTTCACTTGAAAAAAAATGCAAGCGGCAAAAAAGTAGAAAATAGTGGTAGGAAAGTAGAAAAATAGAAGAAGAAAAAGTAGGAGAGAATTTATAGGAAGTAGTAGTAGAAGAAACAGTACAACAAAGATTACGTAGAAAAAGTAGTAGAAAAAGTAGTAGAAAAAAGTAGTAGAAAAAAGTAGTAGAAAAATGTAGTAGAAAAAAGTAAAAGGAAAACCTTTAGAAAATACTAGTAGAACAGTAGTAGAATATAGTAGAAGAAAAAGTAGTATTAAATAGTAGTACAAAATAGTAGTGGAAAAAGTAGTAGGAAAAATTGTAGAGAATAATAGTAGAACTTACTTTACTTTACTTTTAATGGCACAACAGCCCATGGATGGCCTAAGCCGAACTTTTCGCATCCACTCATGTTGTTCGTGTTATATTTCTACATGAATGGAAGGGTCCTACAGTTTAATGCCGAATCCGAACGGCGAAGTGAAAAGCCTTTAATAGGCAATTTTTACTCTTTGCCTGCCAAGAGGTGGTGCCGTGTAGAAAAATTATTTCTTCTACTTTTTCTTGATTTTGCCTGTGCCGAGATTCGAACCCCGGACACTCTGCGTAGCAGTCCAACGAACTACCACTACACCACAGCGACCACTACACCACAGCGATAATAGTAGAACAGCAGTAGATAATAGTTGTAGAAAAGTAGGTACTAGAAACTAGTAGAAAAAATAATAGTGCGAAAGTAGTATGGTAATAGCGAACAAGTTGCTGTTGTAGGATAGTAGTAGATACAACTAGTAACTTTGCCCCTGCTTCACAAAAACAATCTCACGATATGCAGAAATTCTTTGAACGGATGAAAGCAAGAGAAAATATTACTGTCACCTTTTCGTTTCAAAAATTTTCATAATTTTCTTTCATTTCAAAGAAGCAAAATATGGCCGACCCTTCCATCAATGACAAATTCAGTAGTACTCCTCGGCCAGTTGCCGATGAAAACAAGTGCGTGAGTCATAGTCCAGCTGAAAATGGTAGCAAAAATAATAGTACTAAAGTAGAAGTAGTAAAAAAGTAGTAATTGTTGGATAGTAGTTGATACATATAACTAGTAACTTGGCCCCATGCGTCATGCAAAAATTTCAAGATATCTCGAAATTCTCTGAACGGATGAAAAAGAGAAAAATTTTACAGTCACTTTTTCGTTTCAAAAATATTTAATTTACAACCTCGGTGAAGCTGTTTTATTTCAAGTAGTAGATACAACTAGTAACTTTGCCCCTGCGTCACAAAAACAATCTCAAGATATGCAGAAATTCTTTGAACGGATGAAACAAGAGAAAATATTTCTGTCACCTTTTCGTTTCAAAAATTTTCAAAATTTTGTTTCATTTCAAAGTAGCAAAATATGGCCGCCCCTTTTATCAATGACAAATTCAGTAGTACTTCTCGGCCAGTTGCCATTAAAACCAACTAAATGAGTCATAGGCCAGCATTTATATGTATCAAATGGCTTTGCATGTGTAGATCAGTTTTCACTCCGTGTAATGCTGTCTTTCGTCACTCATACTTCTTCAACACAATCAAGACTACCTCACGATTTCTTTATAATTAGAAAGCAGCTAAAAAAAAAAGATATCAGTACCTAAATCCAACAGTGAATTGGAAGGCAACTCCGCTTGGGTTTGAATTCAAATTGCTTGTCGCTCATTAAATTGCTTTCGGATATGTGTGAGGCGTAAAGTAAAAGCGGTGCAACTTATAAGTTCACAAAAAAGTGGTATAATTTTTCTCTTGAGAATACAAAATGGCAAGAGTTTCGTTCAACTGCAGAAGTAAATTACATCTTTCTAAACATTCTAATCATAAAGAATATGTCGCTTTTTTCATTCGCACCTGCTGAGATATAACGCAAGTTTGCAAATGAATGCCAAATGATGTTTTGGATTATTTACATATGTATAATCACTTTTAAAAAATTAACATATTTCGTATAATCCTTTGAAAGGAAATTGAATTAAAATCGTTACCAGCGTAATTACAAAATTAAATCGCCTGCACTACAGGTGCTTTCACGTTACTGCTTGGAAATATTATTAATTTAACAATTCATTGAATTTATCTATAAAACATAAAATGCAGATAATAACAATATTGAATTTAAATTGACAAGCCCACATGACGTATGAGTGATATCAAACTGAATTTCATTCACTAATATCACTCCTACTCATACATAAGAACATTAATGTTTATATATAATTTTATATTATATATGTTTATCATTTATCATATTTGCTATCAATAAAAGCTAAAGACAATAGAAATTCTTGCCAACAATTTTAACAATATGAAATGAAAATGTTAATAGATTTGAAATTTCTAAACTGAAAACAATTAATTTACATAAAGTTAAGATAAAATTTAACTGGAAGTTATTGAAAAAATTCCTGAGAGAATTAAAGGAAGCGAGCTGCACATGAACCTAAACTTTGAATTTCAATATTTGACAATGACATGCTTCGAGCACTCGTCAACTAATTCATATAGTGATTACAATTAAAAATTACAATTCATATATAATATTGAAATTCAGTTGACATGTGCCAAGAAAACTCCTGATTAAGACATTGCCCGAGTATTGATTAATATCACTCATACGTCATGTGTAGCACACATGTGTATATTAGATGCAATTCAATTGCATTCTTGTGCAGTTGCACAGTTGCAGTTGTTAATTATTTTCTCATTTATCTATCATATTTGCTATCAAATATCACAAAAGCTATGCACACTAGAAAATATTGCTAAAATTTAAGCAAATAATATTGATGAAAATTTTAATTAGATTTAAAATGTATGAAGCAACCAAACTAGAAAAAAGCCTACAAAAACAACTGCCTGTTGGTACAATAGCATTACTAAATTCATTAGCTTAAATCAAATGATGAATATACTGGAAAGTTGCACCACATTTAATCGTGAGTGATGAAGCTCACGATTAAATGTGCTATCAAATAAATGCGAAGTAGAAAATTTAAATATTTATTTCTGTTTCTAATTCATGCGCAAAATAATTTGTATAAATATATGTGTGTGGTTCATTAGAATTGTCAACGAAATCACCATCATCATTGGCAACATCATCAGCATCAGCATCAGCATCAAAACATCAAATGTTACTTCATACGTATCAAATGCATTACTCAATTTTTGGCAATTTCACGTACGTTAGTCATAAATTTGATGACTCGAGTCTGACGATGAAACGTGCATGTATGTATGTGCATGTGTGTGTGTGTGTGTTTGACACAATAGTACCTACTATTACTAGTTACTGTACTACTCTTAAATAACCGCACATTGACATTGACAATATGTTATGTAAAATGTGGTTTGCCACATGATCAACGCTACTGTCACATGGACATGCAGATGGACATTACAACAAGTGCAACAACAATAAATGCAGCAACAACAACAAGTACAACAACAACTTGGTACAACAACAACATTGAAATCAACAACATAAACTTCTGCACTTCATGTCATTGCTATTACTACTTCACTGTGTATTTAACAGTGGTTGTTGCTGTTGTTGTTGTTGTTGTTGTTGTTGTTGTTATGGTTGCTGCTGGCCCACTTTTTGTATACTTATGGCATGTATGTACATGGTACGTACATCTGCCTGAATGTTGCAAATGCTGTTGTCAAGTCAACTTGTGTTGATGGTTGCCATCGTTGGTCAGGTTGTCCGTTGTCCGTTGTCGACCGGTTGATAGTTTGATTGGTCGGTCTTAGAGATATTTACATACATACATATGTGTGCGAAGGTATGTGTGCCGATGCTGATTCCATTGCCATTGCTGCTTGCATCTCTGATAATAATAATAGTAATAATAATAATGCTGCTGATAGTGCTGATGTTGTGGACATTTTCATTATCTCATGAAATTTCAAATAAACACGTGACTTTGCATACATGCACGCATACTCGTAACTGCATTTGTGTGAGTATGAGCGGGTATGCGTGTGTTGGTGGACGATGTTGTCTCAATGCCAATAGTAAATATTGTCATAAATATGGCAAATTTCAAAATCGTCATAGTAAATAAAGCAATAGCAATAAACCTTAACGAGACTAAATATAACAAATACTATACATGCACACACACACATACACGCTCATACAGAGGAGTAAATAATACGAATATTTACTGACATTACGAGCACACAGAACTTACTTACTTTACTTTTAATGGCACAACAGCCCATGGAGGGCCTAGGCCGAGCTTTTCGCATCCTCTCATGTTGTGCGTGTTATATTTGTGCATGAATGGAAGGGACCTACAGTTTAATGCCGAATCCGAACGGCGAAGTGAAAAGCTTTTCATAGCAATTTTTACTCTTGTAGGTTTGCCATTGCCTGCCAAGAGGTGGCGCCGTGTAGAAAAATTATTTTTTCTACTTTTTGATTTTGCCTGTGCCGAGATTCGAACCCCGGACACTCTGCGTAGTAGTCCAACGCACTACCACTACGCCACAGCGACCACAGAACTAAGTAGTACAAAATTCTGATTTAGATAGAAACTAGTGCGCCTATAGAACCAGTGAGTATACACACTTACTTAACTTTTAATGGCACAACAGCCCATGGAGGGCCTAGGCCGAGCTTTTCGCATCCTATGAGTATACATACACATTTAGTTAATATTCAAGTAGTCTAGAGTTTTACATACTTATACTATATGTATGTACTTATGAATATTACATTAAAATTTTCAAATAAATTCATTATACACATTGAAATTAATAACAGAAATTGTTGTACATTTAACATTTCAATAATTTCATGTCCTCTGACATTTGGCTGTTCTGTCAGCAACAACAACAACCACAACAACTACTCTGCCGTTGCTACACCACAGATTACATATTAAATCCTGTAAATACAACAAATGAACTAGTGATGTCCTGATGAGTTAAAGCCAACTGCCAATTAAAATTTTGTTTCAATTTAAATTAATTTAATTGTAAATATACGAGAACATATTCATGAGCGTTTGTGTTTATGTGCTTGGAATTATGCCAAATATTTACGTTATTGTTGTGAAGATTGCATTGAGTTTATTTATAGTAGGACTATCACTTCCAACTGAAAAAACGATAAAACATATTTACTTATTTATTAAGAAAAAACCAAAAACATCTTGCTAATATTGTACCAATTTCAAGCAATTACAATTCTGAACTAATTCTACTTGTTAAGTGGAGCGATAGTGGAGCGATAGTTGAGCAGGGCATCACCTAAAATGTGAATGGGAAGCTAAAAAGTTGGAGGAAACCACTCCTACAAGCTAAACAAATGATCAGTGGTAAAAACACGCCTACACGCCTACACGCCTAAGTAAATGGTCGCAGGTAAAAACCATTTTACCATTTAGATAAAATATTCCCCAGAAAAAATTAGTTGCTGTCACTGAACAACAAAATATCTACAGTCTTTGTTTTTAGAAAAATGCTGCACACTCAAGAAAAATATATAAAACTGAAATTATTTTATGTCATGATATATATTTTTGCTAGGACCTTTTTTCTCCTAGAAATAAGAGGATGCGATAATTTTGTTGTTCAGTAGCCGCTTTTACTTTTTTCTAAATAACTTTTATTTGAAGTATCATTTTTACCTCCAACTAATTGTTTAGGCTGTAGGCGTGGTTTCCTCAAAAATATCATGATTTTTTAAGTTTTCAAAATTTTTTGTTCTTTCAAGTCTTCAAGAATCAATTTTTTACAAAATAGAGCATTAGATTTGGATTGCTTCGGCAAAAAAAACAAAAACCAGTAAATATAATACGATTTAGAGAAAATTCCAGAAATAAATATACGAGTATATGCTCTTTATGTAATCCTCTTACATTTTAGAATGGAGAAATCTCATTCGCATTTTAAAAACAAAACCAAAAAATGGGGTACAATGTAATCTCAATCCCTTGCGTTTTGTGCTTCCCATATTAAATTCTCTGTAGTAAAGAGTGAGTCTTACCGCTGTTATTTCGAAAGTCAAAGGATATATCAATAAAAGGCAAGAAAGCGTTTCTCACTATTATCACGTGTAGTTCCATAGCAAGAAACTCTCAAAAATAGGTTAGATATTTGTGAATCCACGTGAAAGTGGAAGACTGCCTTTAGGTACAGCAATTACTTAGATAAGAAGATACATTGCATTCTATTTCGAATTTCTCTTCACTGATTTATGAAAGTAATTCGACTAATGACTTTTGTACCGGATCTTTGACTTTCTCTTTTGTCTCACTACCAAAATCAATCATCAGTTCCTGGTTTTCCTACTGAAGAAGAGGCAATTCATTTTACGTTTTCCATGATTTATCAAATACTTTATAAGGTATGTTTTCTGGTAGCCTTGTCTTCCGGCTACCCTGAAGGTTCTATGTAGTTCGTATGTAGACTGTAGTTCGTTTTGAATGTTTTGATACTAACAATTTTAAAATCAAAGAACAAAAGTACTTTCCTGGAGTAGCTGAAGTCCTGCCTTCATAATAGGGTATGCCACGTTGAAATTGAAAATGTTAAATCGCAGTCTTTTCTGGCCTCTTCTGGCGTTTCGCAAGGTAGCATCCTAGGACCGCTATTATTCATGCTGTTTATTAATGACGTTGGAATCTGCTTCTCACACTCACATTATCTACTGTATGCTGATGATTTAAAACAATTTTGCAGAATCAAAAATTTAACTGATACTGCTCTGTTACAATCGCATAGTAATCGCCTAGTTGATTGGTGTCAACGAAGCAAGAGTCAATTAACATAGAAAAATGTTTTCAAATGAGATTGATAAGATCATCTGGTCAGTACCTTTCATCCTTTTGTATATCTAACAATGCGCTGAGGAGGAGTTGGGGAGTTCCTAGACTTGGGTATTCTATGTGATACTAGATTTACTTTCTCTAACCATGTAAACGACCTTGTACCAAAAGCCTATTAGCTCCTTGCTTTTACTCATCGTTATGGCAGGGATTTCAAAGATCAGTAAATGCGGAAAATCTTGTATGCAACAGTTGTGCGTTCGAAACTTGAGTATGCTTCCTTCATTTGGAATACTTTCTACAATACGCACTCTTCATGTTGTGAAAGAATTCAAAATAAATTTGTTCATTTTGCTCTGCAACCCTTACATTTTGTTGAGCCTCTTCCTTCGTATAATGCTCGACGCTTACTTACAATTAGTTTGAAATCTCTTGAGAGCAGAAGAGTTATACATTCTCTCATGGTTGTGGTATGACCTAATTTATGGAAATATTGAATGCCCATGAAAATATTAGATTTGATGTACCTTCACGTCATCTGCGCTATCATGCTCCATTTTATGTATCCACTTTGAAAACCAATTATCTAATGAATGCTCCAATCACAAGGGTGTTGCTTGAATTTAACAAAGTCTCAAAACAAGGCGATGTGGATTTCTCTATAGTTGGGAAACATTTCAAGCATCATAATGAATCGATTTATTTATAATTTTTATTATCTAATTGTTAATTATTTTTACAACACTTTTTATAATTTTATAATTTTATAGTTTATAGTCAGTAAAAAGAAGAATTTGACTAATTAAATGTAATGAAAATGAATGTTTTGATACTAACAATTTTCACTATCATGTGCCGAGAGAAAAAGAGAATAAGCTATGCTATTCTTTGAAT